>OX456523.1:159540944-160140944 GCA_949748255.1 Eustalomyia histrio
AAAATTAATTTAGGGGAAGAAAAGCGAAATAAGTTATTTTTGAAAGTCTTTCTTGGGTTGGGTGGGTACATGTTGCAGCAACACCATCGACTTGCAACAAACGTGGCTATCCCAAATCTATTTAGTATTTACCATTTCCTTCCGTTTCAACGTTTTTAACTTACAATAATTCCTTAATTTCCTTCCGCCGTATCTTAGATTTCTATATTTTGTTTTTTTGTTCATTTACCATACCTTTTTTTTAATTTACACTAAAAGCATGCAATTTTAAGATATGACATTATTGTGTAGATTTGAGATAAGGTCAAGTTAAGATATGAAATAACCCACTCCCGATTGCCGACAAGCCAGAGCCGGAAATATGCATGCATCGACTTAACTGAGCCTAAACAACCATATTTTCAATTTTATACGTTATATGCTACATAGTAATTAATATCTTTTTGGCGCCCAACGTGGGGCCCACGTTTTAGATTAATCGAGGGATAATACCATCCTCCCTTTTTGCTCAGTGGGTTTCCCAAAATTTTCTGGTTTCTTTCAATTTTTTTTTACAATTTTAAATGATTTTTTTTGTATATTCGTAATTGCTCTCAATTATTCCTTCTCTACTTCTTCAATCTTATTGTTTCAATTTTTTCTTCTATCTATCTGGCTCGGAATCTAGATTCTGGAAAAATTTCGGATCTTGCCGCTAGAAAGAGAGAAAAAAAATATATATGTATATTTTTTTTGGTTGGAATTTGAAAATGGGTTTAAAACTGTTTTTATACCAATCGAGAATTAAACAAATCTTTCATTGTTAAGCATTATGACTTGGAATTAGTTCACTGGAAAATTTTCTGGTTTATTACCGTCATACACAATTTACAATTTTTTTTCTCTATCGTTTTGTCCAATCTTGAATAGTATGGTTCGGAGTTAATTCACTGGATGAATTCTGGTTTATTACCAACATACACACCCTTCTAATATTTTTCTTTAATTTTTTTTCCCTTCTGTCTTCGAATTTAGAGTCTGGACGATTTCGGATCTAACTACCAGAAGGGGAAGAAAATAAGTCTTTCGTTTTTGTCACTTAAATCTTTTCTATTTCTTTTGCATTGAGAGGAATTATGATACTTCAAAACCATTTTGTTTACAGTTTTTATTTGCGATAGCCATATTTTTACACCTCTACTTACACAGATTACCACAACGAAACCAAAACCAAATATCGTATATATATATATCGTATCGTTTCGATTTTTATTCTCTGAAGAAGAGAAAATATTGAATTTTCTTATTACTAATATTGTATTTTAGAATCCATCCGATTTTTTTTGCGTTCTACCGGAAATTAATGTACCTTTGGTTATTAATTTCAAATATTTTTGCGATTTGTACATACATACATTCATATGTATGCATCATTTTTCTTGATAAAAATTTAATTTTTTTTGCGAAATAAAGGATATGAAACTTGAGCCTTGTTGAATCAAAACCAAACTTAATTTTTCCTTTAAATTTTTTTTTTATTTTTCTTTATAAACCTAAACATTTGTGATTAATTTATCGCAAAGATTAACACTATCGTCACAGTTCGAATAGAATAATACGTAGTGTAATCTTAAAATCTAGCGTTTGAATTGTTGGATTAAGTTTTGGTGATGCAAAATCTTATCCCAGAATAATCATTCAATACCTGCAAGGTAGAGTGAATGACCATTTACTTGTCAATTTCAATATTTTTTTCTGAAAAACCCTGACCTTGTGGTTATAGGTCGTACGAACAGTGTAAAAAGAACCTAGTCTTTGCGGGTTTAACAATTAAAACATTATTTTTTCTCGATTTTTAACAAAATAATTTTCTGTATTTGGTGTTGTTTTGTAAATCAGTATTTACAAAATGACTTTACAACACAGCACTGAAAATTTAGCTGCTTCGTCACCGCCTGGGGCTACATCTGACCCTCCTCCAAAGCTACCACCAGCTCCACCCCTAATTTTACATTGCGGAATATGCAAAAATACGATTACAGTTAGAGCGAACTCGGTTAGAACCGTATGCAACCATTATTTTTATAAGTCATGTTTTTCTAAATCCACTAACAATAAACCCAGTTGTCCTACTTGTGGTAAACAGGTAGAAATACCTAAGAATACCAATCCAAAACCACTTGCTGGTAATCCTATGAGCACTCGTTATAAAACTCGTAACATTACCTATGATGAACGTAGCGTAGAAGTAAATCCGACAGGGGCAAACCATACAACTCCTAATTCAACCCTTTCATCGGGATCTCCGGCTCGAATTGTTGATGACGATAGGAGAATAATTAGGAATTTGGTTACGGCAGCTGTTGGAGCTCAACAAGCTGAAATGTTGGCAACCTTGAATCAATCACTTGCCCAATTAGTTCAAACCAATATCCAAGAGGGATTTAGAAGGTTAAATATTCAAAATTCAAACAATACATCGGCTATTGAGCAAAACGAGAATACTATTTCACCGAATACTGGAAATCCAAACGTTAGTGCTGAAGATCAAACATTTGACGAACTTTTGGGTATCCGACGTACAAACGATCGTAATACTAGAGACAGTTATGGTTCTGCTCATGTAAATGAACCCCCTCCTAGTGTAAGGAGATTTAATTCGGGATTATCCGGTGATTTGTCCGTCCGGGCTGATAGAATAAGATAAAATAATTATTAATTGGCGACTAAAGTTTTTAGGAACCTCATCCAACTTGTCCGTAGATGCGTTTATTTATCGAATCGAGGCTCTTACTAAACAAACTTTAGGCGGAGATTTTGAATTGCTATGCGATAATGCTAGCACGCTTTTTGATGGTAAGGCCAATGATTGGTTCTGGCGTTACCACCAGTCTGTAAGAAAAATAGTTTGGCCAGAATTATGTATAGCTCTTCGTAGTCAGTATCGGGATACAAGGACTGATATGGATTACAGAGAACTGATAAGGGACAGGAAACAAAAACCTGGTGAAAATGTCGATACCTTTTATGAGTCCATAGTGGAACTCACAGATTATCTCGAACAATCCATATCAGAAGCTTCCTTGGTGGAGATACTACGAAGAATCTTACTCCCCGAAATACAGCATGAAATTTTAAATTTGAAAATATCGTCCGTCGAAAAATTACGTGACATTTGTAGGAAAAGAGAATTTTTCTTACAGGACCTTCGTAAGAGAAACCCACAACCAAAGTCTTTAGGCTTTCAAAAACGTATTTCTAATGGTGGATAAGGTAATACCTGCGCACCTTCGGAATGAGGTTTTCATATATTTAGATGATTTATTGGTAGTTTCGGATACTTTTGAAAAACATTTAGATGTTCTGATGCAAGTTGCTCAACGTTTGCATGAATCGGGTTTAACTTTGAACGTGGAAAAAAGTAATTTTTGCACTGAAGAAGTTAAATACCTAGGAAATGTTATAGGAAAAGGGGTTATTCGCACTGATATTGAAAAAAATTCTGGAATTGTAGACTATCCGACTCCCAGATCAGTGAAGGATATCAGACGGTTTCTCGGAATGTCCGGGTGGTACAGGAAGTTCATAGGGAACTACGTAAGAGAAAGTTTGTTTGGAACGATGAAGCCCAAAAATCTTTCGAAGAGTTGAAATGCCTATTAAGCTCTGCTCCTGTCTTGCATAGCCCAAATTTCGCATTGCCGTTCTATATACATTGCGACGCAAGCCAGACAGGTATAGGAAGCGTACTGGTTCAGTTAGATTCTGAGGGTGGTGAAGTTCCTGTGGCATTTATGTCAAAGAAACTTAATAAAGCCCAAAGAAACTACTCAGTAACCGAACAGGAATGCTTAGCCGCTGTGTTAAGTGTGAAGAAGTTTCGTCCTTACGTTGAGGGGCATGAGTTCACGATAGTGACCGATCATGCGTCACTAAAGTGGCTCATGTCTCAAAACGATTTGAGTTCAAGACTGGCGAGATGGGCATTAAAACTCCAAGGGTATAATTTTAAAATCCAACACCGAAAGGGCAGTCAGAACATTGTTCCTGATGCACTTTCTCGTACAAACCCAGATGAATCAGTCTCTTGTTCGTCCGATGATAGGGCCGACCTTGTGTCCGATGACACAGGTGTTTTTGTCGACTTAGGGTCACCAAGTTTCCAAACAGACGAATACAACGGACTTAAGAAAAATATCGAAGAAAATAAAAGCAAATTCCCTGACATAAAAGTTTTAGATGAGTTTATATATAGACGGACAGAGCACGCAAATGGAGAACGACTTCATGATGATCTCTGCTGGAAATTATGGTTACCACGGGAAATGATCCCAGAAATTTTGGAAAGAGCACATGACAGTCGATTATCTGCACATTTTGGTATAAACAAAACGTTAGATCGTATTAGAAGATATTATTTTTGGCCTAATCTAGTAAATTCGGTACGTGAATATATATAAATATATACATATATAATATATAATATATATAAACGCTTGTGACATTTGTAAAGGCATGAAACTTCCCAATGTCGCCCTTCGTCCTCCAATGGGAAAACCCACTATGACTGATCGCGTGTTTCAAAAACTGTACGTGGACTTTTTAGGGCCGTATCCGCGTTCACGATCAGGTCATATAGGAATTTTTGTGGTTCTTGACCACTTTTCCAAGTACCCGTTTTTAAAGGCAGTGAAAAAACTGACTGCAGATGTCGTATGTAAATATTTAGAAGAAGATATTTTTCACATTTTCGGAGTACCCGAAACCATAGTTTCAGACAATGGCGTACAATTTAAATCCAAAACTTTTCAAGAACTCTTAAAATGATATAATATTCACCACACCCTTACGGCTATACATTCCCCACAGTCAAAGGCCTCTGATCAACCGATCGGTCATTGCGGCTATTCGTGCATATGTATCACCAGATCAGAAAAACTGGGACGAGGTCCTCAGTAGTATAGGTTGCGCTATAAGATCTAGCATTCATTCATCTATTAGCATTGAGCCTTACTATTTAACTTTCGGACAGCACATGGTGACAAATGCACGAACTTATTCATTACTGAGAAAGTTGGAGATTTTAGAAGGATTCTATGGACGTAATTCGAAAGAGGGCAAAAGAGCTAATGGAGAAGAAGTTTTTGCGTAATGAAAGGACTTACAACGTACGATACAAAAAAACTTCTTTTAAGGATGGTCAGGTAGTCTTTAGAAGAAATTTCAAGCAATCGAATTTCGAAAAAGGGTATAATTCTAAACTTGATCACGCATTTTTAAAGACTCGTCTTAGAAGAAAATTGGGTAATTGCTATTATGAATTGGAGTTCTTTCAGGGAAAATTAGTAGGAAAATATCACGCTAAAGACATTAAACCATAATATTTTGTGTTTTAAGCTGAAAAAAAAACTACGAAATAAATTTAAGAATATATAAATATTTGAATTTTTTTCCTTTTGAATAAGGCTCTAACATAAACCGCGTTTATATTTAGAAAACAAAACTATTAAAACTTACGCATAAGAGTTTTATTATAACAAGTGGTTGAATTACTCAAACATTTCTTTTAACAACTTAAAATTAGGGAAGAGAAAGATGAAACCAAAAATATTTTTTTTTTCTGAAAAATGTTTGACATAAAAATGGTAATAATGACAGATTTATGTTCCCTCAGTACCGAGTTTTATTATTAAAACTTGAATTTCGAACAAAATTACCAAAAGTTTTATTTAAAGCCTGAAAAGTTTTTTTTTCAAAAGTACTTTTCGAGCTTTATCAATAACAAGTCTTAAATTTGATAGTTTTCCTTTCTATAGTTTAAAGCTGCTATTGGAATCAGATTTTGGCTTTTGAAACCCCAAATCTGATTTTTGTCGGGGGGTTGTGTAAAGGCGACAGCAGCCAGAACAATTTAGTTTTTGAAAATTAACGTTTCGTCAATTATACACCCCTGGTGACATCATGTAATACCATTTTTGCCCGGGTTGTTCGCTTCTTTAAATTTTTTTTAAATATTGTATATTTCTCCTCATTCCAATAACTGCAAATATCTGGAATTCATCAATTACTACAGATTTGTATTCATAAATATACAATGATGTACATGTAATGGTATGAAATCACGCCACCAAAATATTCAGCCATTGAGTAATATTGGGAGATTTTACCTTAAAAGAGTAATGACATTCAAATCACCTTCTATTATATTTTGGATCGTCGAAGCTGCTGTACATTTTGGTAAAGTTAAACTTTTCTGTATACTTAAATAAAAAATTTTTATTCAAAAAGGGAACCTTCATCCAAACTTCGGGTTTTAATTTAAAAGGAATTGGATTATTTCGTTATAAAAATTAGTGCCT
The DNA here is from genome assembly GCA_949748255.1 of Eustalomyia histrio. Taxonomy (NCBI): domain Eukaryota; kingdom Metazoa; phylum Arthropoda; class Insecta; order Diptera; family Anthomyiidae; genus Eustalomyia; species Eustalomyia histrio. The sequence goes on from OX456523.1 coordinate 159,547,283, forward strand.
CATCCACAAACGGGTAAGGTTGGTTTTCTGTAAACATTTTTTTTTGTGTTAAATTTTAACAAGGAAATAATATTTTTAGATTTGGCACTAAATTATATATTGACAAGCTTTGCTTGCTTTTTTTGGATGATTGGAAAATTTGCCTTAGCCATTCTAGAAGCCACGTTGTGACGACAGAATCCAAGGGCAAAAGTTTGAGGCAAATGGCTAGTAAAAAGTTTTATGAAAAAAAACATTTAGTAAATTTTTAGGAAAAAAATTGAAAAAAAAATATTAAAATTAATTGAAAGTTTTAATGTGTCAATCGTGATCTTAAACTCAAAAAAAAGGAAAACAGTAAATTTAAATTTTGTACAGATAATGAATTTCCATTAATATAAAAAAAACAAGAAACAAAATTCTACTTAGAATCAAAGTGGGGAAAAAAATCATTAAAATCGAAAAAATCAATATATACAATAATAAAAAAAAAATATATTAAAAGCCCTTATATACATTCTAATATTAGTGTATAAAACAAGGTTGCTAAAAATGTTGAAAAACAAAAACGTTTTATCATGTTGCCAACAGTTATAATTATAGATACATGTTATTACTAGCTAATACATGTTGATACTTGTGGATACATGTTGATAAGAACAGTTATACAAATGTTGCTTTGGATATAATCATCATGTGGTAGGGAATAGTTTTTATTTCTATACATAACAGAGACATCACTAATCACTAAAAAAAAACAAAAGAGTTACACAATAATTGCCTCACTTCTGCTCATCGTTACCCATTGCTGAATGTACATTCATCGTTGGAGTTCGCGATAAATCAAAGTAAGCAAACACTTGCATAACTTGTATGTCCATCAACATGTAAATATCACCAAACAAGCAGTGTCAATATTAAAATTTATTTTTATAAAATTATACAAATGTATGAATTTAAAGCATAATTGTAAACAAAGTGGAAAATTCGTTAAAATTTATAAAAAAAAAAAAAAAATAAAATAATAATTTTGGTGATGGTTTTAAGTGTAAAATATAATATGATATATCCAATGAGGAAGTGAGAAATTAATATAAAAAAAAGAACAAAAACAACGATAATAAACATAATGTATAGAAAAAAGATATAAAAGAATATTAAAATAATCTAGATTTTTAACAAAAAGAAAACGATTAATTTGAAAAGCAAGCAAAATAATATAAGAAAAATTAAAATTAAAAATAAAAATATTATACTAGAACATATAATTCTTGTTGTCGTTGATTTAAAAAAAAATATATATATATTTATCTTTCTCACTCTCCTTTAAAGTGTGCATAACATTTCTTTTATACCTGCATGGTGTTGGAAATTATCGTGGAAACAATACCATATTTAACATTAAAATTTGATGTTCTTTTTTTTACATATTAAATAATTTTGGAATCGCGGAGTATATTTTTATAAGGTACCTAAATTAAATTTTTTTGTATTAATCATTTTTGGCAACATTTTACCAAACCTTTTTAATTTAAAATACCCTAATTATAACTGTATTTTTGTATTGATGATTCCTAGACTTTTCCCCAGTTTTAAAATTAAATTTTCGCCTTCTGGCAACCACACACTTTTTTTCTTATATACAAAGTTCATTCACCTTTCATGATTTTTACTTATGTATAAAAGTTACTGATCAGCTGATTTGTATTGGTAAGTTAAAACTAAAATTATTTTTGCGATAACATTTATTTTTGTGAATTAAGATTTGAAAGTCAAAGATTTTGGATTTGAAAAAAAAAGATTGGAAATATTTATATTAATCGTCTAATGATTGATTGTTCCTTTACGTAAATGGAATCAATAATTTTCCTTTACACTATATTTATAAGTTATTTATTCTTTTTTTTTCTTTTATTCAACCAACTATGTTTTTTTTTGTAATAAACAGATAATGAAAATGTGTTGCAATTTATAAATATCTTTTCTTTTGATTTCTAGTGGTATGTAGTGTAAATAGTAGTGGTTGTGTGTATTTTTGCACTGAAGACATTTTACTGGATACAGTGCATATTATTGGGACTTTTTGGCTGTATATACAGATGTCTTCAAGGTATGCACAATGAATATATATATATATATATATATATATATATATATATATGCATTGCCCATACTTTGAAGACATCTGTATATACAGCCAAAAAAGTCCCCATAAAATGCGCTGTGTCCAGTAAAATGTCTTCAGTGTAAACAGTAGAATAATGAAAAGTTTAAAGACAGTCCCCAAAGTAACGAAATGTCTTCGTAGTAGAGGAACGAAAACCCGTCCCCGCAACATGTGCTGTGCACTTATATATATATATATATATATATATATATATATATATATATATATATATATATATATATATATATATATATATATATATATATATATATATATATATTCATTGCGCATACTTTGAAGACATCTGTATATACAGCCAAAAAAGTCCCTATAAAATGCGCTGTATCCAGTAAAATGTCTTCAGTGTAAACAATAGGATAACGAAAAGTTTAAGGACAGTCCCCAAAGTAGCAAAATGTCTTCATAGTAACTTGTGGAACGAAAAACCGTCCCCGCAACATGCGCCGAGCACATATATATATATATATATATATATATATATATATATGTTCACAGTGCATGTTGCGGGGACGGTTTTTCATTTTACAAGTTACTATGAAGACATTTTGTTATTAGGGCGGGCCAAATTTTTTTTCGAATAGAGCCGCCCCCTAGGATGATTCTATGGACGATTCTAAGCAACTTTGGTGAAGGAACCATAGGTCTATCTCGATTTTCGAGTCTCTCACTTTTCAAAAATGATTTTTTCCCTATAACATCATTTTGATTAAAAATTCGATTTTTTATTCATCGTTATATTATCTTTTTTATGTGTATATAAGGGGGTTTTGGGGTCAAGAAATTCATTTCTGATCTTTATTTTACCTATGACCACCACCAGAGGGCGTTTCATGCATATTTTAACTATTTTTCGTCAATTTTCCGAGAAAAATTTTTCGGTAAAATTGATCTTTATTTTATTTTTTTCAACAGAAATTCAACCTAAAAAATAAGAACATGTGTAAAAAAAATTAATTTAGGGGAAGAAAAGCGAAATAAGTTATTTTTGAAAGTCTTTCTTGGGTTGGGTGGGTACATGTTGCAGCAACACCATCGACTTGCAACAAACGTGGCTATCCCAAATCTATTTAGTATTTACCATTTCCTTCCGTTTCAACGTTTTTAACTTACAATAATTCCTTAATTTCCTTCCGCCGTATCTTAGATTTCTATATTTTGTTTTTTTGTTCATTTACCATACCTTTTTTTTAATTTACACTAAAAGCATGCAATTTTAAGATATGACATTATTGTGTAGATTTGAGATAAGGTCAAGTTAAGATATGAAATAACCCACTCCCGATTGCCGACAAGCCAGAGCCGGAAATATGCATGCATCAAGTCTAAACAACCATATTTTCAATTTTATACGTTATATGCTACATAGTAATTAATATCTTTTTGGCGCCCAACGTGGGGCCCACGTTTTAGATTAATCGAAGGATAATACCATCCTCCCTTTTTGCTCAGTGGGTTTCCCAAAATTTTCTGGTTTCTTTCAATTTTTTTTTACAATTTTAAATGATTTTTTTTGTATATTCGTAATTGCTCTCAATTATTCCTTCTCTACTTCTTCAATCTTATTGTTTCAATTTTTTCTTCTATCTATCTGGCTCGGAATCTAGATTCTGGAAAAATTTCGGATCTTGCCGCTAGAAAGAGAGAAAAAAAATATATATGTATATTTTTTTTGGTTGGAATTTGAAAATGGGTTTAAAACTGTTTTTATACCAATCGAGAATTAAACAAATCTTTCATTGTTAAGCATTATGACTTGGAATTAGTTCACTGGAAAATTTTCTGGTTTATTACCGTCATACACAATTTACAATTTTTTTTCTCTATCGTTTTGTCCAATCTTGAATAGTATGGTTCGGAGTTAATTCACTGGATGAATTCTGGTTTATTACCAACATACACACCCTTCTAATATTTTTCTTTAATTTTTTTTCCCTTCTGTCTTCGAATTTAGAGTCTGGACGATTTCGGATCTAACTACCAGAAGGGGAAGAAAATAAGTCTTTCGTTTTTGTCACTTAAATCTTTTCTATTTCTTTTGCATTGAGAGGAATTATGATACTTCAAAACCATTTTGTTTACAGTTTTTATTTGCGATAGCCATATTTTTACACCTCTACTTACACAGATTACCACAACGAAACCAAAACCAAATATCGTATATATATATATCGTATCGTTTCGATTTTTATTCTCTGAAGAAGAGAAAATATTGAATTTTCTTATTACTAATATTGTATTTTAGAATCCATCCGATTTTTTTTGCGTTCTACCGGAAATTAATGTACCTTTGGTTATTAATTTCAAATATTTTTGCGATTTGTACATACATACATTCATATGTATGCATCATTTTTCTTGATAAAAATTTAATTTTTTTTGCGAAATAAAGGATATGAAACTTGAGCCTTGTTGAATCAAAACCAAACTTAATTTTTCCTTTAAATTTTTTTTTTATTTTTCTTTATAAACCTAAACATTTGTGATTAATTTATCGCAAAGATTAACACTATCGTCACAGTTCGAATAGAATAATACGTAGTGTAATCTTAAAATCTAGCGTTTGAATTGTTGGATTAAGTTTTGGTGATGCAAAATCTTATCCCAGAATAATCATTCAATACCTGCAAGGTAGAGTGAATGACCATTTACTTGTCAATTTCAATATTTTTTTCTGAAAAACCCTGACCTTGTGGTTATAGGTCGTACGAACAGTGTAAAAAGAACCTAGTCTTTGCGGGTTTAACAATTAAAACATTATTTTTTCTCGATTTTTAACAAAATAATTTTCTGTATTTGGTGTTGTTTTGTAAATCAGTATTTACAAAATGACTTTACAACACAGCACTGAAAATTTAGCTGCTTCGTCACCGCCTGGGGCTACATCTGACCCTCCTCCAAAGCTACCACCAGCTCCACCCCTAATTTTACATTGCGGAATATGCAAAAATACGATTACAGTTAGAGCGAACTCGGTTAGAACCGTATGCAACCATTATTTTTATAAGTCATGTTTTTCTAAATCCACTAACAATAAACCCAGTTGTCCTACTTGTGGTAAACAGGTAGAAATACCTAAGAATACCAATCCAAAACCACTTGCTGGTAATCCTATGAGCACTCGTTATAAAACTCGTAACATTACCTATGATGAACGTAGCGTAGAAGTAAATCCGACAGGGGCAAACCATACAACTCCTAATTCAACCCTTTCATCGGGATCTCCGGCTCGAATTGTTGATGACGATAGGAGAATAATTAGGAATTTGGTTACGGCAGCTGTTGGAGCTCAACAAGCTGAAATGTTGGCAACCTTGAATCAATCACTTGCCCAATTAGTTCAAACCAATATCCAAGAGGGATTTAGAAGGTTAAATATTCAAAATTCAAACAATACATCGGCTATTGAGCAAAACGAGAATACTATTTCACCGAATACTGGAAATCCAAACGTTAGTGCTGAAGATCAAACATTTGACGAACTTTTGGGTATCCGACGTACAAACGATCGTAATACTAGAGACAGTTATGGTTCTGCTCATGTAAATGAACCCCCTCCTAGTGTAAGGAGATTTAATTCGGGATTATCCGGTGATTTGTCCGTCCGGGCTGATAGAATAAGATAAAATAATTATTAATTGGCGACTAAAGTTTTTAGGAACCTCATCCAACTTGTCCGTAGATGCGTTTATTTATCGAATCGAGGCTCTTACTAAACAAACTTTAGGCGGAGATTTTGAATTGCTATGCGATAATGCTAGCACGCTTTTTGATGGTAAGGCCAATGATTGGTTCTGGCGCTACCACCAGTCTGTAAGAAAAATAGTTTGGCCAGAATTATGTATAGCTCTTCGTAGTCAGTATCGGGATACAAGGACTGATATGGATTACAGAGAACTGATAAGGGACAGGAAACAAAAACCTGGTGAAAATGTCGATACCTTTTATGAGTCCATAGTGGAACTCACAGATTATCTCGAACAATCCATATCAGAAGCTTCCTTGGTGGAGATACTACGAAGAATCTTACTCCCCGAAATACAGCATGAAATTTTAAATTTGAAAATATCGTCCGTCGAAAAATTACGTGACATTTGTAGGAAAAGAGAATTTTTCTTACAGGACCTTCGTAAGAGAAACCCACAACCAAAGTCTTTAGGCTTTCAAAAACGTATTTCTAATGGTGGATAAGGTAATACCTGCGCACCTTCGGAATGAGGTTTTCATATATTTAGATGATTTATTGGTAGTTTCGGATACTTTTGAAAAACATTTAGATGTTCTGATGCAAGTTGCTCAACGTTTGCATGAATCGGGTTTAACTTTGAACGTGGAAAAAAGTAATTTTTGCACTGAAGAAGTTAAATACCTAGGAAATGTTATAGGAAAAGGGGTTATTCGCACTGATATTGAAAAAAATTCTGGAATTGTAGACTATCCGACTCCCAGATCAGTGAAGGATATCAGACGGTTTCTCGGAATGTCCGGGTGGTACAGGAAGTTCATAGGGAACTACGTAAGAGAAAGTTTGTTTGGAACGATGAAGCCCAGAAATCTTTCGAAGAGTTGAAATGCCTATTAAGCTCTGCTCCTGTCTTGCATAGCCCAAATTTCGCATTGCCGTTCTATATACATTGCGACGCAAGCCAGACAGGTATAGGAAGCGTACTGGTTCAGTTAGATTCTGAGGGTGGTGAAGTTCCTGTGGCATTTATGTCAAAGAAACTTAATAAAGCCCAAAGAAACTACTCAGTAACCGAACAGGAATGCTTAGCCGCTGTGTTAAGTGTGAAGAAGTTTCGTCCTTACGTTGAGGGGCATGAGTTCACGATAGTGACCGATCATGCGTCACTAAAGTGGCTCATGTCTCAAAACGATTTGAGTTCAAGACTGGCGAGATGGGCATTAAAACTCCAAGGGTATAATTTTAAAATCCAACACCGAAAGGGCAGTCAGAACATTGTTCCTGATGCACTTTCTCGTACAAACCCAGATGAATCAGTCTCTTGTTCGTCCGATGATAGGGCCGACCTTGTGTCCGATGACACAGGTGTTTTTGTCGACTTAGGGTCACCAAGTTTCCAAACAGACGAATACAACGGACTTAAGAAAAATATCGAAGAAAATAAAAGCAAATTCCCTGACATAAAAGTTTTAGATGAGTTTATATATAGACGGACAGAGCACGCAAATGGAGAACGACTTCATGATGATCTCTGCTGGAAATTATGGTTACCACGGGAAATGATCCCAGAAATTTTGGAAAGAGCACATGACAGTCGATTATCTGCACATTTTGGTATAAACAAAACGTTAGATCGTATTAGAAGATATTATTTTTGGCCTAATCTAGTAAATTCGGTACGTGAATATATATAAATATATACATATATAATATATAATATATATAAACGCTTGTGACATTTGTAAAGGCATGAAACTTCCCAATGTCGCCCTTCGTCCTCCAATGGGAAAACCCACTATGACTGATCGCGTGTTTCAAAAACTGTACGTGGACTTTTTAGGGCCGTATCCGCGTTCACGATCAGGTCATATAGGAATTTTTGTGGTTCTTGACCACTTTTCCAAGTACCCGTTTTTAAAGGCAGTGAAAAAACTGACTGCAGATGTCGTATGTAAATATTTAGAAGAAGATATTTTTCACATTTTCGGAGTACCCGAAACCATAGTTTCAGACAATGGCGTACAATTTAAATCCAAAACTTTTCAAGAACTCTTAAAATGATATAATATTCACCACACCCTTACGGCTATACATTCCCCACAGTCAAAGGCCTCTGATCAACCGATCGGTCATTGCGGCTATTCGTGCATATGTATCACCAGATCAGAAAAACTGGGACGAGGTCCTCAGTAGTATAGGTTGCGCTATAAGATCTAGCATTCATTCATCTATTAGCATTGAGCCTTACTATTTAACTTTCGGACAGCACATGGTGACAAATGCACGAACTTATTCATTACTGAGAAAGTTGGAGATTTTAGAAGGATTCTATGGACGTAATTCGAAAGAGGGCAAAAGAGCTAATGGAGAAGAAGTTTTTGCGTAATGAAAGGACTTACAACGTACGATACAAAAAAACTTCTTTTAAGGATGGTCAGGTAGTCTTTAGAAGAAATTTCAAGCAATCGAATTTCGAAAAAGGGTATAATTCTAAACTTGATCACGCATTTTTAAAGACTCGTCTTAGAAGAAAATTGGGTAATTGCTATTATGAATTGGAGTTCTTTCAGGGAAAATTAGTAGGAAAATATCACGCTAAAGACATTAAACCATAATATTTTGTGTTTTAAGCTGAAAAAAAAACTACGAAATAAATTTAAGAATATATAAATATTTGAATTTTTTTCCTTTTGAATAAGGCTCTAACATAAACCGCGTTTATATTTAGAAAACAAAACTATTAAAACTTACGCATAAGAGTTTTATTATAACAAGTGGTTGAATTACTCAAACATTTCTTTTAACAACTTAAAATTAGGGAAGAGAAAGATGAAACCAAAAATATTTTTTTTTTCTGAAAAATGTTTGACATAAAAATGGTAATAATGACAGATTTATGTTCCCTCAGTACCGAGTTTTATTATTAAAACTTGAATTTCGAACAAAATTACCAAAAGTTTTATTTAAAGCCTGAAAAGTTTTTTTTTCAAAAGTACTTTTCGAGCTTTATCAATAACAAGTCTTAAATTTGATAGTTTTCCTTTCTATAGTTTAAAGCTGCTATCGGAATCAGATTTTGGCTTTTGAAACCCCAAATCTGATTTTTGTCGGGGGGTTGTGTAAAGGCGACAGCAGCCAGAACAATTTAGTTTTTGAAAATTAACGTTTCGTCAATTATACACCCCTGGTGACATCATGTAATACCATTTTTGCCCGGGTTGTTCGCTTCTTTAAATTTTTTTTAAATATTGTATATTTCTCCTCATTCCAATAACTGCAAATATCTGGAATTCATCAATTACTACAGATTTGTATTCATAAATATACAATGATGTACATGTAATGGTATGAAATCACGCCACCAAAATATTCAGCCATTGAGTAATATTGGGAGATTTTACCTTAAAAGAGTAATGACATTCAAATCACCTTCTATTATATTTTGGATCGTCGAAGCTGCTGTACATTTTGGTAAAGTTAAACTTTTCTGTATACTTAAATAAAAAATTTTTATTCAAAAAGGGAACCTTCATCCAAACTTCGGGTTTTAATTTAAAAGGAATTGGATTATTTCGTTATAAAAATTAGTGCCTCATCCACAAACGGGTAAGGTTGGTTTTCTGTAAACATTTTTTTTTGTGTTAAATTTTAACAAGGAAATAATATTTTTAGATTTGGCACTAAATTATATATTGACAAGCTTTGCTTGCTTTTTTTGGATGATTGGAAAATTTGCCTTAGCCATTCTAGAAGCCACGTTGTGACGACAGAATCCAAGGGCAAAAGTTTGAGGCAAATGGCTAGTAAAAAGTTTTATGAAAAAAAACATTTAGTAAATTTTTAGGAAAAAAATTGAAAAAAAAATATTAAAATTAATTGAAAGTTTTAATGTGTCAATCGTGATCTTAAACTCAAAAAAAAGGAAAACAGTAAATTTAAATTTTGGACAGATAATGAATTTCCATTAATAAAAAAAACAAGAAACAAAATTCTATTTAGAATCAAAGTGGGGAAAACAAATCATTAAAATTGAAAAAAAAGAAAAAATCAATATATACAATAATAATAAAAAAAATAAATTAAAAGCCCTTATATACATTCTAATATTAGTGTATAAAACAAGGTTGCTAAAAATGTTGAAAAACAAAAACGTTTAATCATGTTGCCAACAGTTATAATTATAGATACATGTTATTACTAGCTAATACATGTTGATACTTGTGGATACATGTTGATAAGAACAGTTATACAAATGTTGCTTTGGATATAATCATCATGTGGTAGGGAACAGTTTTTATTTCTATACATAACAGAGACATCACTAATCACTAAAAAAACAAAAGAGTTACACAATAATTGCCTCACTTCTGCTCATCGTTACCCATTGCTGAATGTACATTCATCGTTGGAGTTCGCGATAAATCAAAGTAAATAAACACTTGCATAACTTGTATGTCCATCAACATGTAAATATCACCAAACAAGCAGTGTCAATATTAAAATTTATTTTTATAAAATTATACAAATGTATGAATTTAAAGCATAATTGTAAACAAAGTTGAAAATTCGTTAAAATTTATAAAAAAAATAATAAATAAAATAATTATTTTGGTGATGGTTTTAAGTGTAATATATAATATGATAAATCCAATGAGGAAGTGAGAAATTAATATAAAAAAAGAACAAAAACAACGATAGTAAACATAATGTATAGAAAAAAGTTATAAAAGAATATTAAAAAGATCTAGATTTTTAACAAGAAGAAAACGGTTAATTTGAAAAGCAAGCAAAATAATATAAGAAAAATTAAAAATAAAAATATTATACTAGAACATACAATTCTTGTTGTCGTTGATTTAAAAAAAAATATATATATATATTTATCTTTCTCACTCTTCTTTAAAGTGTGCATAACTTTTCTTTTATACCTGCATGGTGTTGGAAATTATCGTGGAAACAAAACCATAATTTACATTAAAATTTGATGTTCTTTTTTTTACATATTAAATAATTTTGGAATCGCGGAGTATATTTCTATGATGTACTTAAATTAATTTTTTTTTGTATTAATCATTTTTGGCAACATTTTACCAAACCTTTTAATAACATGCTTTTAATTTAAAATACCCTAATTATAACTGTATTTTTGTATTGATGATTCCTAGACTTTTCCCCAGTTTTAAAATTAAATTTTCGCCTTCTGGCAACCACACACTTTTTTTCTTATATACAAAGTTCATTCACCTTTCATGATTTTTACTTATGTATAAAAGTTACTGATCAGCTGATTTGTATTGTTAAGTTAAAACTAAAATTATTTTTGCGATTACATTTATTTTTGTGAACTTAGATTTGAAAGTCAAAGATTTTGGATTTGAAAAAAAGAAAGATTGGAAATATTTATATTAATCGTCTTATGATTGATTGTTCCTTTACGTTAATGGAATCAATAATTTTCCTTTACACTATATTTATAAGTTATTTATTCTTTTTTTCCTTTATTCAACCAACTATGTTTTTTTTTTGTAATAAACAGATAATGAAAATGTGTTGCAATTTCTAAATATCTTTTCTTTTGATTTCTAGTGGTATGTAGTGTAAATAGTAGTGGTTGTGTGTATTTTTGGGATTATCAGAATTTATAAGAAGACACACTGATGATCAAGGTTGGGTGGGTACATGTTGCAGCAACACCATCGACTTGCAACAAACGTGGCTATCCCTAATCTATTTAGTATTTACCATTTCCTTCCGCCGTATCTTAGATTTCTATATTTTGTTTTTTTTTTGTTCATTTACCATACCTTTTTTTAATTTACACTCAAAGCATGCAATTTTAAGCTATGACATTATTGTGTAGATTTGAGATAAGGTCAAGTTAAGATATGAAATAACCCACTCCCGATTGCCGACGAGCCAGAGCCGGAAATATGACTTAACTGAGCCTAAACAACCATATTTTCAACCTTATGCGTTATATGCTACATAACATAAATGAATATTTGCCAAAAACTATGAAAAATATATGTTTTATGTGTATATTATACCTAAATTTTTTATATTAATATTCATTTAGATGTTTAAGAGTACTATATTGCACTTTATTTATGTGTATTTTTTATGAAAGAAAAAATTAACATATATATACATTTGCCAATAAAAAAATACTATTTTCCTCTATGAAAATTTCTTTTTTGACATAAAAATGTGAAACAAATGCTTTTATTACGTCAAACATTTGAAAAATTGACTTTAAAATTATGTAATAAGTCTACTGGTAACATCTGAATGCATTAGAATTTGAAGTATGTAGTTAACTTAATATTTTTGGTAAATAAATTAATTAAAAGCCTAATCCAAGGCTATATCGACCTAGCCATGGGACAGAGTACTGTTTTAATGTGATTCTGCGCCACCTATTCAAAAGTAGCGGCACTAAAGCAATTATGGATTTTGCTATTTCTTTATATATAACTATCTTTAAATCTAGCCAAGGGGCAGGGTATTGTTTATGTTAATTCAGCGCCACCTATTCAAAAGTAGCGGCACTAAAGCAATAATGTATTTTGCTCTTTCTTTATATATAAATGTCTTAGGTTACAAAAACAAAAAATACATTTTATGAAATGAAACGAAAAACCAACAAAGCTTAAAAAAAAAATAGATACAGAAAAGTTGTACCAATTTGTATGGAAAATTTAGAGGTACCTTCACATTTTCACTTTTCAACTGCTGGACCGATTTTGCTCATTTTCAATACCAAACTGCTCGGGAGGATGTTCAATAATCTGGGTAAAAATAGGCACCCCGCTTGCGTCTTCGCGTCGTGATCGCCGTTTCAACAGACAGACAGACGTACATCGCTAAATTGACTTAAAATAGCATAAGGATCACGAATATATATACTTTATGGGGTCTTAAACCTATATTTCGACATGTTATAAACGGAATGACAAACTGATATATACCCTCACCATATATGGTGGAGGGTATAAAAAAATAAAAAATAGCATATTATACTTTGGCTAGCTTAAGCAAATTTGCGAATACATGTAATCAAATCTGTATAACTATATTGTACTTAACAAACTTTTCGTTAAGTTTCGTCAAGTGTCATTTGCTTAAGCAAACAGCGAAACTGACCGCACTTTACTTAAGCAATCAACTGTTTTTAGAAAAACTCTTCATAAAAAAAACAAGTTGCAATGTACGCGGAAAATAATTTTATAGAAAATTATAAAAAACAAACGCACATGTATGAAAAAAATGATGGCTTTTGTTATTGTTTTTCGATTGAGATGCAGGCACTGTTGCATTTTTTTGTACTTTTTATTTATGTTTTTAATCGTTTCTTTAAATTATTTAAAATAAATATAGACTTATTCGTTAATTGTAAAATATTTATAAACTGTATATATTTAATAATATTTTTCAAAAAAATACATATATTTAGGAAATATAAGAAGAAAACAGTTTTTGCAAAAGTACAAATATTTGCAACTAAGTGTAGTAAGTATATAAGTTTAAAAAGTACATTGTAGCCACCCAAAAGTTGTCAATAAGTTGATTAAGCATTTGACAGACTTTTCGTTAATTTTTGACAGTAGCTTAAGTTAACAAAAGTATAATATAGTTAGCCCTTAATGCATCCAGCAAATAAAAGTGTCAGTGATTCTTAGGTTATCACTTTTTTCATTGTTTCCTAAGTTTTACTCAGTGTTCCTTTACAGCTTTTTAGAAGTTATTTTGAGGAACTTCTAAAAGAATTCATGTTTATATCTTAAAAAAAGTTAGTGTTCGTTTACAGAATTTTAAAAGTTATTCTGGGCAACTTCTAAAAGAATTCGTGTTTACGTGCTTATCTTAAAAATGATTCGTAGATATTAATGAGAAAACAGTTTTAAATAATATTTTGGTCAATAATTGCTTTAATTTACAAATAAAAATGAATTTGCTTCATATTATTGCTCAACGTATATTTTACTTTATTCAAAATTCTTCAGGAGCATAAATCTATTTTAAATCTGGCGACAATTAAAAGTTAATTAACAATTTTTAGTCAAATAGCTTAACTTCTATATATAAAGGACTGACTCACCCATTGGTTCTACCTGAGGTGTAGACATCCAGCTAGATAGGATTTTTGTAAATTCCTACGGGGAGGCGCAATTAGGGAAAAAGTCTTCCCCCGAACGGCCTGAACAAACGACAGAAACTAGAAAGATAAAATTTGATTTGCAGATTCCTTCTTCAGTGTAGATAACAGATGAGACGTGACTTTTGGAATATCTAACGCAGTGGGCAAAAATTCGAAAATTCTCCCCCTTGACGGCCTGCCAAAACCGCTTGAGCTGGGAAGTTAAAATTTGGTACATAGGTTCCTCCTCCAATGTAAATTTGCAAATATGCATATGTGAAAATGTCCAAATTTGAAAATGTCCATAAGTGCGAATTTGCAAACGTGCAAATTTGGGAAAGTGGAAATTTGAAAAAGTGAAAATGTGTGCAAAGACCGGGTTTTTGGAAATTCCTTCGGGGAGGGGCAAAAAGGGGGAAAAACTCCCCTTTCACGGCCTTTAACGCCTTTGTGCTAACTCCTTGGTAAGGTACATTTTAGAATTTTGACAGGGATGTGGTAAAAATGGGGATTTAAAGGGCGAAAAGCCTTCCCATTTACGGCCTTCCCAAACCGTTGGACCTGGGAAGTTGAAACTTGGTAACAGCTAAGACTTGATTTTTGAAAAATCCTACGGGGAGGGGCAGAAAAGGGTGAAATTCTCCCCCTCGACGGCCTTCTCAAACCGTTGAACATGGAAGTTGATATTTGGTATGCAGGCTCCTTCTCCAGTGTAGATAACAGATAAGACGTGATTTTTGAAAAATCAAACGGGGAGGGGCAGAAGGGTTAAATTCTCCCCCTCGACGGCCTGCCAAAACCGTTTGAGCTGGAAGGTTGAAATTGTGTATATTTGACCCACCTGAGGGTTAGACATCCACCCAGGTAGGATTTTTGTAAATTCCTACGGGGAAGGGCAAAAAGGGGGAAAATCTCCCCCTTAACGGCCTGCCTGGAGTGTGGACTAAGTCACTGATAAGGTACATTTTAGAATTTTAGCCAGGGACGTGGTAAAAATGGGGTTTAGAAGGATGAAATGTCTTCTCTTTAACAGGTTGGCGAAACCGCTGTACCTAGAAAGTTGAAATTTGGAATACAGGCTCCTTCTCCAGTTTAGATAACAGCTAAGATGTCAATTTTGGAAAATCCAATGGGAGGGGGGGGTCAAAAAGGGGAAAATTCTCCCCCTTGACGACTTGCCAAAACCGCTAGAACTGGGCAGTTAAAATTTGGTACATAGGTTCCCACTCCAGCGTAGACATCCAACCAAGGTGAATTTTCGGAAATTCCTACTGGGAGGTGCAATAAGGGGAAAAGTCTTCCCCGAATGGCCTGCCCAAACCGCTGAAACAAGAAAGTTAAAATTTGGTATGCAAGTGCCTTCTTCAGTGTAGATAACAGATAAGACGCGACTTTTGGAAAATCTAACGCGGAGGGGCAAAAAGCGAAAATTCTCCCCCTATACAGCCTGCCAAAACCGCTTGAGCTG
Source organism: Eustalomyia histrio (assembly GCA_949748255.1). NCBI lineage: Eukaryota > Metazoa > Arthropoda > Insecta > Diptera > Anthomyiidae > Eustalomyia > Eustalomyia histrio. The sequence continues at coordinate 159,562,737 of OX456523.1, forward strand.
GGAAGTTAAAATTTGGTACATAGATTTCCCCTTCAATGTAAATGTTCAAATTTACAAATGTGCATATGTGACAATGTGAAAATTTACACAAGTCCAAATGTGCAAATTGGCAAAAGTGAAAATGTGCAAAGTGAACATTTGATTGTTTGGTGGTTTGATAGATTTATGGATCGATGGTTTGATGGTAATGTAAATGTGCAAATGTGTAAATATAAACATGTGCAAATGTGTAAATAAGAAAATCTGTAAATATTTATTTATTTCATTCAAAATCTCCCAGCCCAAACCGCAGGAGGTAAGACGCTAAAATTTGGTATGTAAGTTCCCCCTGCGGCTTAGATATTCGCTAAAACGGGGAAAAAATTATTTTAGTGAAGTTATGAAGATGAAAAAAAAAAATTGCTTGAGGTGAAAAACTTGTTTGGATGTTAAAACAGTTTCTGTGGTAGAAGAAAAATTTGAGGTGAAAAAAAATTTTGTGGTGAAAAAAATTTGTGAGGTGAACATAAAATATTATTAACTTCAAGCTAATGGTCTAAAAATAAGTGAACATATTTTATTACTAGTCGCTACTATGAATTTGTACTAAAATACACCGATTTGAATGGAAAATTTAGAGGCACCTTCATATTTTCACTCAAAACTTTTTAACCCCTGGTCCAATTTTGCTCATTTTCAATACCAAACGTTTCAGGAGGATGTCCATTATCTGAGAAAAAACGAGTGGTCCCGCTTGAGTCAGACAGACATCATTGGAGTCTTAGGCCAAATTGACATATCGTGGGTACTCTGACGTAACCTCTTAACTCAATTTTTGAAGGTTTTGAGTTTGACGCGGATTCATATTCAGAATATGTTTCTACACAACTGTGTAAAATTTAAAATAAAAATCCCCACCCGTTAATTATTAATTTAAAAAAAAAACAGAACCTTCTATCTCAGACGTCTAATTTTAAAAACACGTAACTCATATCATGTAGTCACATACTCTGGACGTATACTATATAACAACAACATACTCTAAGAAAACACAATTTTATGAAAACATATTTATGAAAACATATTTGTGATTTTGTGCAATATTTTTGTGCAATATTTTTTTGAAAAATTACCAAAAGTAAAAGAACTTGCATTACCTAAAACGTCGTGATATGTGCTGGTAAGTGACACGCAATCTAAACAAAAGAAATGGAATGATACTCAGGCAGGAAAGAATACATCTAATCAGCTGAATTTACCTACAAATTTGCCCATTGCAAAAATTAATGATGCATCAGAAGCTTCAATAATTTGTACTTCAGATAATATAAATCATCAATCATATATATTGATTCTTGATGAAAAAACTGGCCAACTGGTGCCAATTGAATATGGATCAATTGAAAATACAAATGATGATTATAATAATTACGAAACTGAATTAAGTAATATGCGTTTGGATAAGACGAGAGGTTTATTTGTTGAGGATTTAGACAAATCAACTTCTTCGTTATATTTGCAAACTTCTGGTAGTTCTTTTGAAAGTTTAAATACGAGAATAGAATCAAATGGAAAGGATGTTTTACATCACCCTAAAAAACAGTTTTAGATGAATGTTCAGGATTATCACCAAGACAACTAGCTCGGAAAAATCAAGCGACGGTTACAGATTGGGAAAGAAATAAAGTGAAAAAGGCACGGAAAACAGGTCAGTCATATTATAATGTGAGCAAAAAAAAAAAGGCAGTAATAACAATTACTACTAAGAAACGCTCGAAAAATAAAACCAGGTTGTAATAAGTAAGCAAAGAAACAATATATCGATCTGATAATAATTCTGAATCTCGGCGAAGCTGTAGTCTAAAATACAATTTACTTATAAATAATCAGAGGTTACTAGTATGTTAAAAATTTTTTTAAACACAATTGGCATTGGTGAGTGGCATGTATTAAATTGTATTTGAAAAATAACTATCTGTTTATCGAGATTTCGTGAAGAACATGAATGATCTAAAAGTTTCAAAAAATTAAATAAGCTATGAATTTTTACGCAAGGAAATGAAATTAATGAATATGAATGATTACACAAGTCAACAAATCAAAAAAAAGGTGCCGATATATCGTTAGTGGTTTTGTATTAGTGGTCAAAGAAGCCGTATGAGATTCGGAGTGCCTATGCAATGGAAAGAACCAAGAAGAGTTAACGTTAAAAAATTATCAGAGGAAGAACCTGTTCCAACATTTTATTCAATACTTGAACCATCATTTGAAGAAAATTTTAATGAACAAATCTTTAATGAAATAAATAGCGAGAGTGATTTCGAAGAAATAGCGTCTACAGAGCCAAAAACTTTTACCCAAGCAGAATTAAATGATTTGGTAAGGGATCTTGAACTATCTAAATAATCTGCAGAGGTATTGGCTTCTTGATTAGGAGAAAAAAACGTGTTGGCGCCAGGTACACAAATTACCTTCTATCGAACAAATGAGAGAGACTTGCTACCATTTTTTCGTTCAGAAAATGAATGGCATCTCTTTATAGACAGCTCTAAATGAAGCCTTAAGTGTGTCCTTTTACACAACGGCAATAAATATTTTTCAGTTCCCATTGCTCATTCGACAAAATTAAAAGAAGAATATCAAAATATTTCACTTGTGATAGAAAAAATCAAATATAGCGTACACGAATGGAGTATTTGTGTTGATTTAAAAATGGTTAACTTCCTTTTAGGACAGCAAAGTGAATACACCAAATACTCATGTATTATTGTCTGTGGGACAGGCGTGCCAAGCATCAATATTGGGAAAAAAGAGATTGGCGCGTTCGTGAGACGATGGAACTGGGACAGCAGAATATCATTAATTCACCTTTGTTTGCAAGAGATAGAATAAACTAGGTCTTATGAAACAATTTGTTAAGGCGCTGGAAAAAAATTTGCAATGTTTTTCTTATATAACAAGAAAATTTCCTGGCCTGAGTATAGAAAAGATGAAAGCGGGAATTTTCGATGGCCCACATACAAGAGTTTTAATAAAAGATAATAATTTTTTAAGTTCAAAGAATGATTTGGAACGTCTTGCGTGGACTTCGTTTGTTAAAGTTACTAAAAACTTTCTCGGAAATCACAAGTAAAGTAATTATTCGGTAATTGTAATCGAGTTGCTAGAAACCCCATCAAACTTCACTACCTCCACAGTTATCATGATCAATTCCCAGAAAATCTTGGATCTTATAGCGAAGGACAAGGCGAGCGGTTTCACCAGGACCCAAAAACTATGGAAGAGAGGTACCAAGGCCGAAGGGATCAGCATATAATGGCTGACTACTGCTGGGGTATGCAACGTGATTGTCTCAATACACTTCATTCACGAAAGTTGCCAAAAAGAAAGTTTTTATGTATATAATAATGTAAAATAATGTAATAAATGCAGTTTTTGTTGTATTTTTTTTCTGTACCAGTCAAAATCTACACGTAGGAAATAAAAATTTTTGCTATTAATGTAAAAAGTATAAGGTCCTAAGTTAAATAAAGCTTCAACTTCTCGGCACCAAAACTAGTGTTGACCAGTGTTATTTACTCTAGGAAACGCCATGTATCAATTTGCGAATCAAAAAAATATAACTAGATATCAAAAGTATCTAGTCAAAGGTACATTCAATATTCGAAACGCTTAAAAAAATCGCGTATTGTATGTGCCCGCTAATTTTGTGCAGATAATTTAAGAAGCAAGCTTAAAAAATCCTTATAAAGTAAAGTATGTTGATCATATGTTTTTTTATAACTATTCAGAAGTGAAAACTTGTAAATCTATTAGACCAGGTAACAAGCCTGTATCTCCGACTATTTTACAGTTAAATGGCTTGAAGTATGGTAAAGGTAGTATTAAGTACAAATTACATTACAAAAATTTAAAGATCTTCAATCGTTGAAATCATTAATCCATAAGGATTATCACTCATTTTAGGACAATTTACTTCATACTAATGAATCATCATGGTATTTTATTATTATTAATATTTAAAAGTATTTTAAAAATTTTCATTATATGTATAAATATGAATAAAACATTAGTTTGAAATAAACCCCACGTTTTAAGTTATTAAAATTTGATGTTACAAAACATTTATTCTGAGTATTTAAAATAAAATACTGCACTTATTTATACATGTAAAACCTCGTAACTGACATTTTATTTAATACTTAGCGGATCGTAAACTCGTATCTCAAAATTTAACCAAAAAATTGAACTTCCATAAATTTTTTTGCTGGTAATATCAAAACCAAAATTTTTCAACCTATTTAAAGCATTTCAAACAAAATTTACAGTTCTTAAATGCTCATCAAATTTTATTTTAAACTTATTTATCACATTGACTAAGGTCTAATGTATACTTTTTATATTGAACTTAGAAATTAATGCGACGATTTTTCGACATAAAACTCAACAATTTTGTCTGGGTCTACCTCTTCACAATATACAGACATTCGAGCCAATGCAGAAATTCTTACTTCGCCCATTGAATTTATTAAGTACGTTTTGATTCTTTTTGTGTTGTAAAGCTTCTCTTTGCTTTTACTTTGATAATATGCTTTCACTTTGATACTATCCTATGAGGCTACACAATTCTTTTTACGAAACGTCGACGACCTGGCATGGTACAATATTGTACAAAATCTATTTGTCATACTTGAGTTTATTTTTTCTAAATATGGAATAAATATGACTCATCTGTAATATTCCATTGGGTCATCTGTTTCTAAATTTAAACATTATTTTTGTGTTCCTACCCGTCTTGGTAACTCTGATTCTATACCATACAGCTTTACGATTTCAGTTCTTCGTATCAAATTCAATAAATCAATTACTATATTTTCTCTTGGACAATCTTTTTATTTGATGCTTTCAAGGTTTACTTACCTTCGCTTAAAATACATATTCCGGTTTTGCTGAACAATGGCAAGGGCTTTTAAATTTGGTTCATTCTCCGCAATTTCTTTTTATTTTCATTAACTTTATTTGTTATTTTCTTTTAGAAGATATAAAAATGATATCTTCGCAATAAATTACACAGTACAACAGCCAATGTGGGGGGGGGGGGGGGGGGGGGGGTGAGAAATTCCAAGTCAGGGTGATGGTACTAGGTCAGTATAGTAAAACTCTCAAAGGGTTTGGCGTTCGTATGTGTCAGTTTTTTTATGACCTTTTAAATTTTTTCCTTATCTTGATGTTTTTTCGCTTAGTTGTAACATTTTGGCAAAAACGTAGTTTAACATAACTCGAGAACCACTTGTCCGATTTTGATGAAACAAATTTATAAAAATTAAGAATTACAATTTCTATAATCTGTTTCTATACCGTTTTCCTATATGTGCAACACTTTTGAAGTCAAAAATGAATGTATGAAGGGAAAAAAGTATTTTTTGCCTAAAAATTTAAATATTTTTTTTTTTTTTTTAAATTCATAAAAAATCCAAAATGGAAAAAAGTGCCAAAACTATTTACTTTCGCGTAAAGTCACATAACTCATGAGCAAAAAAAGGCATAGATCATGAAAATCGATGCACGCGTTTCTCATTTATTCACAATTAGGTAAATGTATGAATTTCAAAAATTTGCTCCAGATATGCACAACATTATTTGGAGAAAACATTGACACTCACAAGCCGAACTCTCTTATATTTTTCTACTGTACTAAAAGAGAAATATTGATGTGGCAACACTGGTTCTGTAATGTTCACATAAAACATGCATTGTCATTATACTTCTTCTCTTTCTCACACTGGTTCTGTGATTTTTGTCATTCAACAAGTGCCGACGAACGCGAACAGTAAAAGTGATTTTTCTGCAGTTTTTTAAAAGTGAACAAAACTGAACAGAATATGGAACTGTGCAAGCCAGATATAAATAGCTTTTGCTACTGCTGTGGTCAACATGTCTCAACACATAAAAAAAGGGGAAATTTCAGTACTGATTTTGTTCAAACATACGAAATGTACTTCAACCAAAATGTTATAGTGAACGAAAATTGGGTACCAAATATAGTGTGTAAAAGCTGCTACAACCGTCTAATGGATTGGAAAAATAGAAGACGTGAAAGTATGCCATTCGGTATCCCAATGACTTGGACTAATCCTGGCGACGGTCACAATCCATTGAATTGCTATGCATGTGCGAATAAAATAGCCGCAAAAAGGATAAGAAAATCGTATAATTACGTTGGTGTTGCAAGTGCCGCAACACCATTGCCTCATTCGGACCACATTCCTGTGCCAAAAGCTTCTAGCCCAGATATTTTCTCTTCTACGACTGCTCCGACATATCATGCACGTGATGATCCCCCATATGAGCCATCAGTATCCAATGAGCCAATTTTAATAAATCAAAATAAGCTTGATTCAATTGTTGCCAAGTTGGAATTAACACAGCATAAATCGGAAGAGCTGGCTTCCATTTTGAAATCAAACAATTTGTTGGCACCCGGTGTGAAAGTCACAGCTTATCGAAGTCGTCAGGCAACACTCCAAAGTTTATTCCTTGTGAATGATGAAAAAACTTCTGCATATTGCCCGGATGTAGGAAAATTGATGGACGTAATGGAAATAAAATATGAAGCAGATGACTGGAGATTATTTATTGACAGTTCAAAACTCAGCTTGAAGGCGGTTTTACTGCATAAGACCAATAAAAAACCTTCAGTTCCAATCGCCTATAGTACAGAAACGAAAGAAACATATGATGCACTGCCCATGTAAAAATCGAAATATATATGAACATACATGATCATACATGGGCTTGTATATGATCATACATGGGCATATATGGTCATATACGTCCACACATGATCTCATATATGACCATATATCTTCGGATCCGAAATTTGAGGGTATATGGTGATATATGTGCATATATTATCATACATGCTCATATATAATTCATGTATGCTCGTATATGATCATATACGTCCATATACCCTCAAATTTCGGATCCGAAGGTATATGATCATATATGAGATCATGTATGGTCATATATTGAACAATGTATGGACGTATATGACCATGTATGCCCATGTATGATCATATACAGGCCCATGTATGATCATGTATGCTCATATATATTACGATTTTTAGATGGGTGGAAAATATTTTAAAAATGGTTAACTACGCCAAACATATGTGGCGCATATGCTGCGATTTAAAAGTTGTAGCAATGCTTTGCGGTCTTCAAAGCGGCTATATAAAATATATGTGCTTTTTGTGCGATTGGGACACACGATTTTCCGGTGACCAATATGCATGCCACGGATGGAAACTCAGAGAGCACAGCAGGTTATAAACGGCCAATATTATTCGTGAGACTCTAGTGCCGAAGGAGAAAATATTGCTGCCTCCACTGCATATTAAACTTGGAATTGTTAAGAATTTTATCAAAACTGTCGCCAAAAGAGATGAAGTTTTCTTGTGTTTGAAACTAATTTACCCGAGACTCAGCGAAAGTAAAATTAAAGAAGGTAAGTTATAATATCACATTCATTTCCCATGATTTTCCATCTTAACAAATTAATTTTTTCCAATCAGGCGTAGTAAATGGTCCAGATATATGAAAGCTGATTAAAAGTGACGCATTCAACAATATTTTGATTGACGCTGAATTGAATGCATGGCAGGCAATCAAAGAAGTAATAGAAGGCTTGTTGGGAAAGCATCGTTCTAACAACTACGATGTGTCTGTCGCAAGGATGTTAAGAGCATTTTCGGAAATTGGTGTCCACATGTCCTTGAAAATCCATTATTTACATCATCATCTGGACTACTTCAGCAAACAATTGGCCACCGAATCTGATGAACAAGGTGAACGCTATCATCAAGTTGCTATGCCATTAAAAATGAGGTAATACTGATTTTTTATTTTTTCAAACTCATTTTAATAAAACAAAAACTTACAGATATAGAGGCAAAAAGTCGTCGAGTGCAATAATTGCGGAAATTTGCTGGTGGAGTAAGCTTGTGTGGCAAGACAAGGATGATCTTGATGATAAAGAATTTTCAGGAGATGCAGAAGGGCCAAGAGTGGAGTCACACATTGACATTATGTGTGGTTCAGAAACTGATGATAGCGATGAATGCGATGCCACTAGTGCCGAACAACCACCATCGAAAAAGTCTAGGCAATATTTATTAAAATAAATAAAATAAAAATAAAAAATTATAAAAATGTTTACTTAATTTTTTTAGTAGTTTATGGCCAGAAGTCTGGAGTTATTGGGGAAAATTTATAAAAAAGGCGATAAATGACACTTTTTGAATAAAAACAAATATCAATATTCTTGTCAAAATATCCCATTTCACTAAATTGTAAATAAAAGCAGAACGCGTTAATCGATTTCTATGATCTATGTCGCATTTTGTTTATAGGTTATGCGACTTTACATGAAATTAATAACACTTGATCCTTTTTTCCGTTTTGGATTTTTTATGAATTTAAAAAAAAAAATTTTATTTTTAGGCAAAAAAATATTTCTTTTTCTCCACAAATTTATTTTTACCGGCAAAACTGTTGATTATAAAGAAAAACGTTATATGAACGGATTAAAGAAATTGTAATTCTAAATTTTTTTGAGTTTGTTTTAGCAAAATCAGACAAGTGGTTCTCGAGTTATGTTAAACTACGTTTTTGCCAAAATGTTACAACTAAGCGAAAAAACATCAAGATAAGGAAAAAATTTAAAAGGTCATACAAAAAAACTGACACATACGAACGCCAAACCCTTTGAGGGTTTTACTATACTGACCTAGTACCATCACCCTGACTTGGAATTTCTCACCCCCCAGACAATAATCCCAAAAATGTTCCATAGTGTTATTTCAAATATCGCGGATTTATCTTCCGGCTGATAAAAACACGATATGTTCAAAATACGACTTTATTATTTTTTTATGGCGATATAAAGAAGATATTGGATTGGCAGCCCTGTTTTCTAAATGTCAACAAGTGTTAATTTTTTACTTCTGCGTTAAACTTATTTATTTTTTAAAAAATATTCTAATTCATTTTTTTTAACTTTTTTATTTCCTATGAGGATTTTTTCGAATCTTATTTTAAAACAACAATAACCTCAAAGTCAGTGTCCTTCTCAGTATAACAAGCTTTTATTCGTGTAAATTGGTTAAAATAACCAAAGTTATAATACTTTTTCTAATCAAGAGATATTAGAATTCCTTAAACTATTTTTTTTTTAATTTTTGTTAACTAATCGCTGTTAAAACCCAATTAAAATTGGCTTTTGTTTTATTATTTACGTTTTAATTAACAAAGAAATTCAATTTTTTTTGTTTTTTACTTTAGATTGATACTCAAGTTCGGCGTATGCCAAAGCCAACTTAAGGAACTTAGGTCAATTACAGTTCTAGCTTTAAGACTTATTATACGAGTGTACTAAAAAAGAGCTAGTGTGATACAAACAAGACATAAGTGCGAAGGAGAAATAAAGAAAATCCACTCTGTATAGTTTAGTACTCTATCATTGTAAATAAGGCATTATTTAAATTATTTTTATAATAATACCGTTACTTTTTTTTGATACTTGAAAAAAAGTTGTTTAATAGTTAGTATTAGTGGTGCGGCTTCAAAAAACAACATATTTTTCTTAAAAAAAGCTAACTAAAATATTTAATTGTGTTATAAGCTAAGTGTTAATAAAAATCATTTGATTTATTAAAAGTTGGAGTATGGATGAGTTTTATATCTTTATCTAAACATTTTTTGGGTAACAAAAGAAGTGCTGACTACACTGATGTTGTTAGTAAATTTATAGAGGCGTATGGAGAAAAGCGATGCAGAATGTCAATCAAAATACATTTTTTGCATTCTCACTGGGAATTCTTCCCAGAAAATCTGAGTCAATTTAGTGACGAGCAAGGCTAACGCTTCCACCAAGAGCTATCAACAATAGAAAACCGGTTCGAAGGAAAAAGTCAGATCAGAATGCTAGCGAATTACTGCTGGTCAATAAAACGTGAAACTGATGATTTGTCTTACAAACGTAATAGATTAAATAAACATTTTTAAAAAATAAACGTAATTGAAAAAAAAATAAATCATACTTTAAGTTATTTCTTTTTGTTGAATCATATAATCGAAATTGGGTTTTCGTTGTTTAGAAAAAGTACTATAACACTGTGGAACAAATTCAGGTTAGCAAAAGTTAGGTCGATTCTGAGAGCGAGGAGTGAAAATAGAGGCTAAATTAGAAGACCCGTATCGCGGCGTTTGTTTATGATAGCTCGAATTTTTTTTAATCGCCCTTCAACTTTTGCAGTCAAATTCCGGTTTTCAGCATATTGTATGTATGGTTTTTTGCCTATAACTCGTCTACTAATTGATATTTTTTAAATCTGTAAAGGCCAAATTATTGCTAGAGACCTGTGCAACAATTAAAATTTTTTAAAAAATTGATTTAGAAATTTTTTGTGGTGCTTATGAAGCAAAATGTTGGAAAAATTATTTGTTTTCCATGCTTTTTGAAAATATTTTCCACAAAACTAGGTCTTTTTGCTTTCTGTTTAATCTACAATATGCTTCTCAGTTTCTTCAATAAATTTCATTTGAAAAGAAAACAATCATAATACAAAACTTGCGTTTTCCAGCTTAATATTAATTTACTTCTCATTTTTTATGTACCAATTTTGTTCACTGTTGGTTTTGAAGAAACATTGAGAAAGAAATTATAAAAATATGGAAAAAATATAATTTTGAAATGTTAGTTAGGAAAAGTTTTAAGTAAAAAATGAAATAAATTAAATTAATGATTTGGTCAGTTGCCGTTTAGCAGGCGGCTGTGGATCAACATCACTGCTCTCTCTAATATCTTGGTCATCGCCATCATCATCAGAAAGGTCGATAATTTCGTCCAACAGATATTCTGGAATTTCATCTTTGTCTTGCCCTTCTTCCTCTTTTTCCTCGTCTTCCTCTTCTTCAAACGTGTTTTTATACCATCAACAAATTTCAGCGAGTATTGCATGTGGAGATTTCTTTCCTCTGTACCTGAAGCGAAAATAGTTTTCAATCGTTAACATGTTTAAATTGTGCACTCTGACAAAGATATTGAAAAAACCTAGGAATTCAAGATATGCACACTCTATAGTTACCTTATTTCAAATGGAAGCGCAGTTTGGTGATAACGTTTGCCTTGCTCATGAGATTCAGTTGGCAACTGTTGAGCGAGTTGATCAAGATGCTGATGCAAGAGTTGAATTTTGTACGACATATTAACCCCAATTTCATCGAAAGCTGCCAACATGTTTACAACAGATTGCCTGTAGTTGTCTTTGCGTTCTTTACCCGAAAGTCCTTTAATGACTGCTTTCAATGCGAGCCATGCATTTAATTCTCGGTCTGTCAGAACTTGGTCAAAATCTTAGTCTTGGGAAAATGTCTTTTAAGCGGTTGAATACTGCTGCTCTTATTGCGATACATTTCAAAAATTTTTTAGCAATGCCAAGTTTAATGTGGAGCATCGGCAACAAAATTTTCATTTCAGGAACAAGACTTTCGTATAGCCTATTGTCTTTGGGGCATTTCCGTCCAATGCGACTATTTCAGTTATGATGTTTGTACTGGTTTCTTCCTTTAATACCTTCTCCGTATCGTGAATCCCAATCGCACAAAAAACAGATATTTTGGACGCCCAGATGCTGTTAAACCTGTAATCAATGAAACTATTTTGAGGTCGCAGCAAATGCGCCACTGGTGTTCGTTATATTTGACTACTTCCAGAATGTGTTTCAAATTATCGAAATTTTCACTAGTGTCAGTGGTATACGCAATCGGAACAGAAGGCATTATATTTGTCTTGTGCAAAAGCACAACTTTTAAGCTGATTAGTGAACTATCGATGAATAAACGCCAATCATCTTTTCTATAGGTTAACCCTATCGTCTCCATTAACTTTTCAATATCGTTGCAATAAGCGAAATTTATTCCATCATTCACATTGAAGAACTTTTCTAACTCTTTTTGGCGTTTTCGATATGCTGTTATTTTGATACCTTTCGCCAGCAAATTATTTCCTTTCAAAAATGAAGCCAGTAGTTCTGATTTTTTCTGAGTCAAACACAAATTTGCAATAATTCCATCCAATTGGTTTTGTGTCACTAGGACTGGGTACTTTGATGTTTCATAGGATGTATCTTCACCAGGGTCGTATTCTGAGAAGAAATACATGGATATAGCAGCGGCGGTTGTAGTACTGATATCTGTTTGAAGATCAATACTTCGGTATGTTGGTACTGGAACGAATTCTGAGTGCGGTAATGGTAATTGGACACTTGGCACTGCTACATAAGTTTTATTCTTTGATTTCCATAAGTTTTATTCTTTGAGTTTTATGGTAGTTGATACATCCATAGCAATTTTCTTCTTGATGCGGGCTGTTCTCTAACCACATCATTGGTACACCAAAAAGCATAGCCTTCTTCTTTCCACTTTTCCATTGCATAAGAGTTGAATAGCAATTAAAGCAAACTTATTTAGGGGCATAGTTTACGTCAGTGATAAACTCTTGCAAGAAATATTGTTTATAGGCTTCCAAAAAAAAAAAAAAAAAAATCACTCGTATTGCCACATTTTTCATCGCTTGCTATGAAACGTCCACAAACATTACAAAAATGGTCCATTTTACATTTGGTTCCGACATTTTTAATTAAAATTTTATTAAAAGACATCAGCTTCGGCTGAGTTCCAAGTTTTTACTGAATCTTTATTTTTGAAATTAGTTCGTTTGTGCCATATAAACGCAGGTAAGTTTTCACCTTAGGGATTTAAAAACGATGGGAAAAAACTTGCTCTCATTTTTTCAAAGATAAAGATGCATTTTAATTTTATAGGCGTAATAAAAGTTAAATGGGTCACATATATTACTTTTTGTTCTAAAAAATGTTTATTCAAAAAATAACGCAGGTTAGTTTTCACCTTAGGGATTTAAAAACCAAGAACTTTTCCTAACTAACATTTCAAAATTATATTTTTTCCATATTTTTATAATTTCTTTTTCAATGTTTCTTCAAAACCAACACTGAACAAAATTGGTACATAAAAAGTGAGAAGTAAATTAATATTAAGCTGGAAAACGCAAGTTTTGTATAATGATTGTTTTCTTTTCAAATGAAATTTATTGAAGAAACTGAGAAGCATATTATAGATTAAACAGAAAGCAAAAAAGACTTAGTTTTGTGGAAAATATTTTCAAAAAGCATAAAAAACAAATAATTTGTCCAACATTTTGCTTCATAAGCACCACAAAAATTATCTAAATAAATTGTTGCACAGGTCTCTAGCAATAATTTGGCCTTTACAGATTTAAAAATATTAATTAGTCGACGAGTTATAGGCAAAAAACCATATAAACAATATGCTGAAAATCTCCATTTGACTGCAAAGGTTGAAGGTCAATTAAAAAAAAAATCGAACTAACCGCCGCGATACGGATCTTCTAATTTAGCCTCTATTTTCACCCCTCACTCTCAGAATCGACCTAACTTTTGCTAACCTGAATTTGTTCCACAGTGTAGTTAAACAATAACTAACTCTATATAAAAAACGAGTATAGAGAAAGGAGACCAACAATGCCTAAAGGTGCCGTTAACGGTTTACTCGCTAGAATCCGTGTAAATACTGCCACTAAAGTTGTAAATGAGGGGAGTAAAAACAGGGTTTTAAGGAATAATTAACCCTACCAGGGGTAAGGGGTACAAAAGAGGTACCTTAAGTAAAATAAACAGTCTTGTACTTCGAGTTTTTGTTGTTTCCCAGGACATCAGAAACCACCAATTTAATTGATTTCCAAGCTGCAGTCTCATGTGAGAAATTTTAAATCTTTTATAAGGTTTTTTTTTATTTGTGAACCATTTAAAATTCCTTCATTGATTTTTGCAAATGAAACACTTTTAAAAATTTTACTCAAATAGTCGAAAGCTTTGCCTTCCTTATTCAATGCTTTGACGAAGTTTTCCAAGAGTCCAAGTTTTATATGTAATGGTGGAAGAATAATGTTTTCTTTCCTAATAAGAGGCTCATACTTTATGTTGTCTTGGACCACTGTAATGGCTAATCTTTCCGGCCAAAGTTTTCTCTTATAATGAAAATCACGAGCTCGACTGTCCCAGAGGCAAATAGAACAAAAATATTTTGTGTATCCACGTTGAATTCCACATAGCATGCCCACCACTTTTGAATCGGAACAAACTTTCTAATTGTGATCTTCATAGTTAATACATTTTAGTAATTTAACCATTGTTTCGTACGATTCTTAAGTGTTTACAACATGTGCGATGGGTATAGATGGTTTCTTGATTCCGTTATATAAAAGAACTGCTTTGAAACTTTCTTTACTACTTTCAACAAATAGTCATCATTCAATTGCATTGCAAGGTTCTCCAAGCTCCTCGAACAAACCGAGAATGTCCCTGCAGAATCATATCTCATCTTCGGTTGAATAATACCTCGCGTAAGGAGAATCGCAGTTTCAGTAGTATGTTACTTTTAGATTTGACTCCAAAAAGTTGTATTGTTGTAAATGAAATGCAAGTACTTCTGCATTTTATTTTGTAAGCTCCAAGTCTCTGAACAAATAATAATTGATCCTGAGTAAGTATTCGGCTCCCTCCACTTTTGTTATAATTGTCTTCAGGTGAGTTTTGATTTACAAATGATGAGTCGGAACTTACGTTGGTGTTAGTTGATTTTGGATATTTAAGAATGGGCAATACATCCGAATGAGGAACTGAAAAACTAACAGAGTTTACATAAGGATAAAAACACCTTTTTTTGGCTCAAAATCCAGAACTCTTGCATTGACAAAAATAGCAATTGTCGATATGATTATATGGTTTTCTCCGAATTTCATGCATCGGCTAATAAAAAAAAATTTAACACATGAGGTATTTATATTAAATATATCAGTAAAAAAATAATTACAATTCCGTGCCAGAAGCCCATCCTGTAAGATTTTTATAGCACGGAAGACATATGATACTTGGTGGCCATCTTTCTTGCAAATTTGTGACAGGCATTCCCAAGTATTTCTGATAAATATCTTTGAGTAAATTGCATACATTCTCATTTTTTGTGTAATATAACTAATACATTCTCATTTTAAGACAGCTCTTTTTGGCATTTTTGTCTTTTGTCATTTATATTTATGAGAGCACTTGCTTTCTTGTGTACATAATTTGCAAATAAAATAAAACGTGTTCTCAGTACCTGCTAAGAAGTACAACAATTTCACAATTTTTTCTCCCAAAATAGATTTTTTAACTGTCCAATTAGAGTTTTCTTTAAAAAAATGATTTTTTTGCTGTAATTCTGTAACAAGTAGTAAAATAAAACAAAAAAACAGAAAAATTTTAAATTTGGGTACCTTTACGAAATGATAACTTTGGTATTTATCCTTTCCACCTGGTCCAAGAAACTTGGGCTTAAGCTTCAACTCGGAACCGAACTGGGTACGCTTGATGGCGGCCAAATCATCAACAGCATATCCCCTCTCGGGTATACGATTCCTGTCAAACGATCGTTTATTCTCCCGCTGAATTTTCTGAATATTCTCTCGCGCCTCGTCTCTTATAGCATCACGCTCTTGTTGGAGCTCTTTCACTGCTATCTCTTCCAATATGGCACGAATATTAAGATATTCCTTCGTTCTCATTTGTACACCGGTCAGTATGTAAAACGGTGTATTTCCGGTACTCCAAGGGGGGGGGGGGGGGGGGGGTATTGTTTATAATCTGCTGCACTTTATCTATATAACGATACCAATTCTGCGGCTTCTCAATACAGAGTTTTGTCAACATTGGTGCAACGATTTTATGCATCCTTTCCACCTTGCCGTTACCCCTAGGTACTCCTGTAGCAATCAACAAATGATGTACACCTTGCTCTCCGCAGTAATCTCTAAATGCATTAGAGGTAAAAGCAGAGCCTCTGTCTGTAATCACCCGTGCTGGATTTCCAAATAATATAGACTGTTTACGCATACGATGAAACTCTACTTAACGCGTCCACGTGCCGCATCCTAGTACCTGATCTGTGCTCAATCACATATTCAAACTCCTGAAGGAAAAGTGCCCACCTGGATACCCTTAATGGAACATCCCGCTTCTTCATGGTCATCATTCATTCTAAAAGTGATATCCTTCCTCAACAAATCTGACAGAGGTTTAGCGACCACTGGAATGGGAAATCTCTCAACGGCAGTTGTCTTCTCTTCCGATGGCAAAATAGTAGAATTTTCAAGAACGTAACCCAAAAATGTTATCTTCCTCCTCAAAAACTGACACTTATTCCATTTGATATTAAGTCCGTTCTTTCGTGCGAATCCCAAAACTTTCAATTTTTCCTTTGACGGTATCACCATATCGTCTATATACACCACAAGGGTGCCTTCCCTTATCAAATCATGAAAAACGGCCGAAATATAACGATAAAATACCGCGGGCGAATTAGATATTCTGAATGGCACGTACAAAAACTCATATCGTCCGTTATGGGTAACAAACGCAGTATATTTTCGAGAGTTGTCATCAATCGGCCACGTAAAAGAATCCGTTTTTCGCCTCCTGTAAACGCTGCAACACATCATCAATCATTACCATCGGGAAGTTATCACGTACAATCTTCTCATTCAGGCGTCTATAGTCACAACATAATATTTTGGTACCATCTTTCTTAGATACCAAAACCACTGGTGATGAGTATTCCAAATAACTGGGTTTCACGATTCTGCGACTTGTTGGTCCACAGTCTGCTGATCCACGTAAGACATCCTTCTTGGATTGTGATATACTGGAACTTCATCATTGAGCAATATTTTCATTTTCACAGGAAATGTTTCCGGTTTAATAGGGCGATACTCCTCTATCATATCCACAATATCTTCCCTAATGTTACGTCTCAAATGAGCCAAATCGAAATCAGTCCGGGCCGACATACATACTTCACTTAACTCGCCAACAAGTTTCCATCTTAAATCTTCCCATCCCCAAGTCCAACCTCCTGAGTGGGAGCCTTCCTGTAGAATCTGGCACCTTTCGAGTCAACCTTCATGTCCGCGTACTTAAAAACATCGTTTCCGATTACAGCCGAATACAAAATATCCCGTTCACGCGTTACATGGAACGTTATCGGGACTGATATACCATCGAGATCAATATAAGTACTACAGCATCCAATTGTGGTAACTTCCTTCTGGCCTATTCCTATTAGCGTTCAAGTTTGAGGACTCAATTCCACATCTCCCATCATCATTAATGCATCATATCGTAGGCAGCTAATGTCACTGCCGGTGTCAATGAGAGCCGAAGGCTCACAGCCATAAACGTTCACGTCCTTGAAAATCCTATTCGTACCATTCAATGCAAAATTCCGGGGTCCTGGATCCATAGATGATGATAAAGTATGAACATTATCGGTACCCCCTTTCCTCTCTCCTTGATATTTTCCCTCTTCTTGCAATTGAAGGATTTGTGGCCCAATTCATTATTCCCCTCAGTTCCACCACCATCCCTGGAGGATTCCTTTTTCGGACGCATTTTGTTGTAATATGATTGAGTCGGTTTGTTGACCATTTCGTACACTTTCAACTTTGGTTGCCTGGTAAAGAATTGTATTGTTCGATCGACTATCGGGTATTCCTTCAATGAAGTATTCTATAACGCTCTCATCATCCAAACTTATGGGAGCTCCGATCTCCATTAGACTATACAAATCTCCCTAAAACTTTCACCTGGGCGTTTTCTACGGTTTCTCAATATACGGTACACTTCAATAGCAGATAGTGTCCTACCAAACTCGTTTTTTAACAAATTCTGTCCGATCTCCGGTTGGCGGGCCCGAGAACTTGGACAACGTGTCCTCTCAAGGAAAATGTGGAAACTCCAGACTGTTCCGCACCCTCTACGCGCCCAACACCTGAAGCCACTTCGTCGTATACCGAATTATCCCCATCGTTGTTAATTCGTCCAAACCCAAAATGTGACATGACCCGTTCCTGCAAAACAGTCCTTGGACCGTCCTTTGGTATCCCTACTTCGTCACATTTGTCCCTTAGCTCCTCCACAGTCAATGTCAAAAGAGCTAACAAGTCCATGTCTTACAAAATTATTTCTAAAATATAAATTAAAAATAGTTGAATATGAAATAATAATATTAATATAAAATAGTAATATAAAATAATTGTATCAATATAAAACAATTCAATTTATGGAAAATCTTTCCAAATTAATAAAAAATTCTTTTCTTTTTCTTCTTAAATTATAAAATCAAATAGTTTCATCAAAGCAATTATAATTTTTATTTTTTCCTTAAAAATTATCGAAATAGCTCATTAAAATCAGCGAACTATACTTTTCTCTCAACACATGAGGTAAATCCTCACCAAAATGAAAATGTTCACTAACGATTCAAACTCATGAAATTACTAATTTCAAGTACTGATAAAAATATACAAACTTGAAATTCTGCCGAGCAACAGACGGTTACTTCTCAAAAATTCAACACAAAATGCAAACGCACACATGCATGACCGTCATCATCGTAATTATACCCAATATACCATATAGCAATAAAACTGCAATACAACTTGAGAATAAGCTTATATTAATAGTGTATTTTAAGCTTTACTTAATTTCGCTTATTATAATATTTATAAAATGTGAATTCACAAGCAGTATTTAACAATGCTAGAGAAAAGATTATTATACATAACTTTTTCTCAAGTATGCTTATGAAAAACATACAACAATAACGCAATATGACGATTAAAATAGAAATATTTTTCAATACATTCTAGTCTTGTTGTCTTTGTTCTACGCTTATAATGCATACAAAAAGTGCCATTACTGTTTCTTTCAATTTGTCAAACGTGTTTTGCGTGTACATTTAGTTGTAAGTTTTATATAGTGAACGTGCAATTGCATATTAAATTTAAATATTTTTATTTATTGTTAAAATTAATTATTATTATTTATATTTAAAAGGAATTATTATTTTTTATATTTAAAATGAGTTATTATTATTTATTTTTAAAATTAAAACAAAAAATAAATTAAATAAAATAATTATGATTTCTCTTTTTCAACTATTAATAATATATTATTTTTGTAAGCTTATTCTACAATTGCAAGAATAAGCTTATAGTAATCATACACACATAATATTTTCACGAGGGTTCCGTTTTGATTTTTCTACAATTGTTACGATAGCCTTTTTCAATATATTATCTTGTGTTTGTAAGCTTATAATAATATTTTTCTCAAGTCATTTGGTATGTTGGGTAATTGTTTTGATGAACAATACAAATACAAAATAACGCACAACATAATACAAAATAATTTTACATCTACTTATCTTTTTTTCAAACTCTTATTAAAGCTTCACCCAGTTTTCTAAATCGCTCTCTTCGTTTCGTTTCCCCGCTGTGTATTTCAATTTTCGGCAATGCACTTCGATTCCGTCATACAAAGCATCAATTTATACGGCTCACTTTTACCCTCGTTACTATGCACTTTTTCAACATGTGTTTATGTAGGTATATGGTTGATGATCATTTCTGTCTTCTGTGTTGTTTTAGTGTTTGTTGTTGTTTTTTTTTCTCCAATGCAATTTCAGAACATTGCGTACAATACACATACGCCCATCACTTATATGTGTTTTTTCTAGAACTTTTTTTCTTTTGTGTGGTTGTTTTTGTTGTAAACGGTTGTTTTTTCTTTCAACCACTTTTGGCAAAAAATTTCAACAGGTTCTAATATATTATTATCACAACTTCGTTTAGATAATTGTACGTCGAACACTTTTTGCACACACACGTTCACTTTATCAATTTTAAATGTATTGTTTAATTGTTTATGCGAATATTTTTGCTATATTCTAACATAACATACATCTCACTCATTGCTTATAATTAAGTATTTTAGTGAATATTTAATTTAGTTTTTGACTTGGCTCGTTTGTTCTGTCCGATTCTGGACGTGCCCACATTTGTAGGGATTCTCCCTTCCTAACGCATTGAAACACACTTTATTATTTATTTTGTTTATTAAATATAAGTTTAATGAACTATTAAATATAACTTTTAATTGTTGAAATTATGTTTTGATTATTAAAATGATATCCGTCTTATCTTGTCGAGTGCGCAGCGTTAACTGCTTCTTTGTTTTTTCTAATTGTATTTCGTCCGTCTGTTTCAATTCGTCTCGTATCTCTGTGCTTTTGTCTTTCCCTACTTTGGCATGGCCGAACGTCTTAGCCCTTTCCTGCCTGGTCCCACGTATATATAAATTATAGAAAACCATATAAGACTTATACCAGAACCAATTTTTATAAAAAAGGACAGAAAAGTGTATTTTTATTAATAAAAATGTATTTAATTAATATGTATTATGCGAAATGCCTTATTTATTGATAATATTTTCATTTTAATATTTTGCAATGCAAACATTTTTTTTTTAATTTTCTTGGCGGAAAACAGCTGTTGTAAGTGTTGTTAAATTGGATAAAACTAACTTCAGATAGTTTTAATTTTAAAGCAGACTTTAACGATTAAAGTATACTTTTGCTTGTCTATAGTCGGCCTAAAGTATACTTTTAAGAAAAGTAGAGTTTAGAATTCCTAAAGCATACTTTATTTTAACTATGATTATGCGCTCTTTTATAGAATTTTAATATTTTTTAAAATTTTTTTTTTATTTTTTATACGCTTTTTAATAAACTAGATTCCGTATGTATAATACTTTTAGATCTAATCAATTCAATTTCAATTCATTTATTTTTACATAATATTTACATTTTGTACATTTATACTTTCTTTCTTGAGAGTTCAAGAATTTTTCTTTTTCAACCTTAATATTAACAATATTTTATATAATTATTTTGTGCATATTTACATTATTTTAATTGAAGGAGAAAATTTTCAAAAAAACCTATTTGAAATTGCTTAAAACTACTTAAAACTACAACTAGATGAACTTCTAAGATGACGCTATGTCATTTATATGTGTAAATTCAGAATTTAAACATCTGATGTTAAAATTTTGGGTAAGTCTATTTATCCTATCAGTTACTAATTCGAGGCAGCAATATCGTGAAGACTAGCAGTTGAAAAGAATCACGGCAGGTTATATATTAATTTTAATAATTTATTTTGAGCCACTTGAAGCTTTTTGATATGGCAATTTGCGCTAGTTGACCACACAGGGGCTGCATAATATATTACAGCCTGGAATATAGACTTAAAAATAAGCATTTTATTACCAATGCTTAGGCTAGATCTTCTGTTTATAAATGGATATAAGATACGAGTTAAGATATATGGTACATGGTAATTGAAATTCAACTATTACGCCTAGATATTTTAGTTTTTGTTCCCACTGTATAGAATTGTTATTAAAAACTAGGTTAGCCTGTGGGGTGAAGCAGACCTTGCGTTTCCTTGTAAAGTATAACGCTTGAGTTTTTTCACAATTAACCAATATTTTCCACTTATTAAAGTATGATAAAATATCCGTCAATGCTCTTTGTAAATTAGCTAATATATCAGCAGCCAGCATTCCTGAGCATAGAACTGCTGTATCATCAGCAAAAATTGACAAGGTGCAATAATCAAACTGGGGAAAATCAGAGGTATATATGTTATAAAGAATAGGTGATAAACATGATCCTTCTGGACAAGCAGATAATAGTGATTGTCGCTCGGAACAGTGCGAGCCAATAAATACTTTAAAGGTACGGCAAGTGAGAAAACTATGGATTATTTTAATTAAATATGTAGGAAAGTTTAAGTTTATCATTTTAAAAAAGAGGCCTTCATGCCAGACTGTGTCAAATGCTGTTTTGACGTCTAAAAGCACCATTCCGGTTGATTTCTAGAGGAATTATGTTTTAAGATTGGCATATTATTAGGTTTTTTTCTTAGAATCTTGGTTAGATTCTAAAAGGGTGGAGAGTAAGTTATCCCAGGACTTGTTTCTTAAGGAAATGATTTCCCTACGAATTCCTTTGTTAATTATTCTTAACTGTAAATAATCGTTATGATCCCTATAGCGTTGCCATCTTCGGCGTATACAATTTCTCTGTTGTATTTTGTTTTTTATATCATTTGGCAGAGGTTTTGTTTTAACAGTTTAGTGAACTTTAGGTACACTAAAAGCGATAGCGTCATTTAAAATATTTTCAAAATTTAACAGGTTTTCATCTATGTGGTTACTGTTCAAAATATTGCCAAAAATAGGCAAGTTTATGTGTCTATTTATTAATCTAGCGTACTTTTCGCAGTTGGCCTTATTGAAATTATATTTAAGTAAATTGGAGATATTATAATTACCACTTAGGGAGATTTTCACAGGTAAATGGTCCGAGCTGAGATCATTTAACACTTCAGCAGGGGAAAATATAAGCGGGTCATTTGTTAGGAAAAAGTCGATAGTAGAGCCTTGCCTATTAGCAACAGTTGGTATGAACGTATTATCAGGAGGGTAAATTATATTAATATTGTACGATTCCAGTTTATCGTGTAGGATATTTCCCCAACAATTGGACCGAATACATCCCCACGACTGGGGTCTGCTATTAAAATCACCACATAGTAAATATCTTTCATTTGCACTTAGTTTATGAACGTCAGATGCGAATTGTCGTTTCTTAACACCATCTGAGCCTGATGAGCCCCCCGGGAAGTAACATGAAAATATATTAATATTGCCTCCTACTAAAAAAAGTTTAACACCAATATTCTCAATGACAGCAGTGTCAACTAAAGGAAGTAATTTATGGGATATATTCTTCCTAATGATTACTGCTACACCACCACCCCTACCATTATCTCTGTCATTTCTGTATACTTTAAATTCATTGTTACCAATAGAAATATTTGAATTAAGTCCAGTTTCAGAAACTAAACATCCATGAAAACTATGGGAAGTTAAGAATTGGAATAATTCTAGATGTTTATGGCGAATGCCTCTTGCATTCCAGGTTATAATGTTTATTCCGTTGTTCTCCATTACGATAAAAATTTGCATGCGAGATTGGTGATGACCACAAAGTGATCAGCTTCGCTTTTACAGTTTCTGAGATTAGCGATTAACTCCATCGTTAAGTTTTTTATTTCTTGAAGTGAGAATAAGTCACTAGAGCTACAATCAGTACCAGGAAATTTGCTGCTCCTGCTGTTGTTGTTAATATTTTTTTGTGCTTGCCAAATACCCGCGGACGATGATGTACTTTGGCGCAGTGCAATTGGGAAACTGCAATTGTAATTTGCAGCTGACGAAACTCCAGAGGCAAACCGCACCTGTCGTGGAGCTGGCTGGGTGCGTTGTCTCATGCTAATGTAATTTATTTTACTCGCACATTGATCAAATGTTGACTTGTGGGAACCACCACAATTTGCACATTTGGGGGAAGATTCTTTGCAATCAGAAGTTTTATGTTGCCCAGCGCAGTTAGAACGAAAGGTTTTGACCTTACAATGGCTGGAGCCATGACCAAACATTTGGCAGTTATAACATTGGGTAATGTTGTTTTTCTTGTGTTGTTGAAATTCCCACCTGACCTTCACATAGTCAATTACGGAATACGTTTGCCGAAGTTCCTTAATGATAGTTGTTTGCCGTTTAAAAAAAAAACAACATAGATTACATACTCCTTATTATATGCGTTCATTTCAGTAACGATTTTGACATCTAAACATTGTAGTCCCATATCAATTAGACGGTTTTTAATAACAGTGGGATTAAATTTAACGAGACCAAACAGGAGAGCTTTATAGGGTTTTTGATCCTTGGCGGTGTAACTAAAAAACTCATAATCGTCAGCAAGTACCTTGCAAATTGCTTCATAGTCAGATTTAGTTTTAAGAAATAATTTTAAACCAATTGAAATTTTTCTTATGGCATAATCACATATTTTGCTCACTTTGCAAAGTTCATGCAGTTCTTCCGTATTACATTTCAATATTGGGGGGACATGAATTTTAGCAGTTTTTTTAATATAACTTAATTTTTAACGTCATTATCATCGTCAATAATTTGCAACGGGAAAAAAAATTTTTGTTTTGTGATGCACTAGGTGCTTTATTAATTGTTTTTGGTTTTTTGTTAATTGTACGAGTATTAACGCTTAATGCGTTATCATTGTCACTAGAAAGTGATCGTTTGATGTTGTTAGTATAAATTCTTTAGTTTTTGTACTTTTATATATATGTATACTACTTCTTTTTTTTGTTTGCTTTAAAAATTTTTTGTTATTGTTTTAAACTAAAACAAACTAGGTTTATGATAATAGCACAACACTATGCACTTAGCAGAACCGTTTTCGAGGGCACGTCTCTTCACAACAAGAGTCATGCGTAAACTGTTTAGATCTAATCAGATACAATTCTATCTGACATTTTTCGAATAAATCTGGATCTTAATCCCTAAATATATCTGCCATTTTTCTGATCAATTTAGATCCTTCAAATCCTGGATCTAATTTGATCTGGCAATTTTCGGATCAGCTAAGAAATGAATTTATCCCCAAATCTATTGCTGGATCTTACATGATCTGCCATTTTTCGAATCAAATAAGCTCAGCTAGATATTACAGCATATATTTAAGAATATCAAATTGGATATGAATAAATATTGCGCCAGATACATTTTTTTAACTCGGGCGGTTACTTTTGGAATAATTTAAAACAATAATCATCGACATTAAAGCCGACAGAAAAACAGGTAATAAGGACAAGAATATGTTCTATAAGTCGTTGTTTGGAAAAGAAAATTTAGCTGTTTAATTATTACCCCATGTTCTGAGAAATGATTCACTTCAAAAAATTATCAGATTCTGAAGCTATTTTAGTTCATAGCTTCAACTAGAAACACTTATTGTAGCAAATTGTAAATAGTTTGACTTAATTTAATTATTCAAAAAAAATTGGAAAAGTCGGGAACTGCAGTTGAAATAAGTTTTCTTAAAAATATTTAAAAATTCGCTTATTTTCATCATTAGCTGAGCAAACAAACATTGAAAAATTTGTTGCAATTTACTATGTGAGAACATGACAGGAATATGCGTATTCAAAAGTTTTATTGACTAGAAAATCTTGTAAAATTTTCTTAAGTCTACTTAGTGGTTTTTGTTCTTGTTTTAAAGAGAAGCAACACTCAGAAAATTCTTCTTATTAATAAATATGTTGCTTTCATTGGAAAGAAAGATGAAGGGCTTGAAATATGGCAACACTATAATTGCGCGAGATGATAAATCTTAGAACAGTTGTTTCCCGCCATATGATGGAGTTGCCGAAATTGATGAAGGTTTTTAGTTCATAGCTCTGATACACAGAAAAAATTTACAAAATTATGTTTGTAATATTAAATATCGTTCATAGAACATTTTTGTAAATAATTTTTTTTTCTAAAAAAGGCACCAACAATCTAATTTATAAATACAAAAACTTTTTATTTTTTTGTAACTTAAATTTTTATTTTTCAAAGAATTTTTATACAACAATTTACAAACTTAAAAAAAATGAAATTTCTACAAATATTTTTAATTATCTAAAATTTTGTGATACTTTTTTTGTGCAGATAGCGAAAATGGCTGCACAGTCAAGCATTGTGAATTTCACTTTTTCTAATAAAACATCGTAAGCCGAAAATTGAATGCAAAGAGAAAAGTTCTAGTAATTATTTACATTGAAATTTTTATATTATAGTCCTTGTTATTTAATTCGAATGTTTATATTTTATATAATAATTATTTAATCTAGTAGTAGGGTATTGGTCTAGTATTATAATTAAATAGCTTTGTTATTGTAATGAGCATTGATAACTTAATTGAAAGTTTAGGCAATTTATATATCAGACAGTTTCAAAGTGAATGTATGGATCCCCAGGCTGTCCAGTCATTAATTACTGCGGCTATTAGAGAAGCCACCGAGCATACTCGACAGGAGTTTCAAGCTACTGTAGGTGACCTTACGCGTAGGTTAAAACATTAGAAACCCCTATAGATGAAGAAAAATACAAGGAGATTGAAATAGTTACAGGTGTTGAATGCAACGAAACCTTAGACGTAGTAAAGTCTGTACCAGAATTTAAAGGTAACGCATCAAATTATATTTCATGGCGTCAAGCTGCAAAGACTGCTCATAAATTGTATGAGAGATATATCGGGAGCTCAAAATATTACCAAGCTGTCGCCATCTTAAGAAATAAAATCACTGGCAATGCGGATACGGTTTTGAGCTCTTATAATACAATTCTCAACTTTCACGCGATATTAGCTAGACTAGATTTTGCGTATGCAGACAAAAGATCAATTTTTACTCTTGAACAGGAACTTTCTACTCTTACTCAGGGATCTAAATCTATTGTTGATTTCTATAATGAGGTAGAACAGAAACTTAATATGATGGTGAATAAAACTATAATGAGCTATGAAGGTGATGTAAATTTAATAGAATCATTAAATATGAAATACAGGCAGGATGCACTTCGAGTATTTGTTTCTGGCTTAAAAAGACCTTTGTGTGATATTCTGTTTTCATGCAAACCTGCTGATATGCCAACAGCATTAGCCTTAGCCCAAGAGATGGTAACGAATCAAAGCAGATATCATTTCGCTAGAGTTTTTGGTGAAGGTTTAAATAGACCAAGTCCTACTAACTACTCTCATCCACCAGTCCCAACAAATCCCTCTCGGTAAATTTCAACCATAACAAATGACAATCCTGCCAAACTATCAAAGTGGTAATACCATTCGAAATTACACTCCTTGGCAAGCTGCTTCTAACTTCCAACCACTACCGCAAAACAATTTTCGGTCATCACAAAGTTTTCCGTCGCCACAAAACTTCCAACCACAACAATCACAACCAATTGATTCTGATATCAGTATGAGAACCGTGGGCACTAATCTATATAATGCTCATGCACAAAGAAGACCAATGGGTTCTGCCCAGGTTCAAAACAAATTTCAAAGAGTTAATCATTTATTAACCGACCAGGGCGAAAACATTCTTTCGTCTGGAGAGTTCCAAGAAGATATGCCCGAATCTTTTGAGGAGGGCCAGGTCCATTTTTTAGATATTGATCCCGATTGCCCTATGTGGAAAGGGAATTTAGGGAAAGAAAATTAAGGTTTTTAGTAGACACTGGTTCGTCGAAAAACTATATTAGAGATTTAGAAGTTTTACCTTATGTAACCACCGTTAAAAGTCCAATTTTAGTCAAGTCTGTCCATGGAGAAAACTTTGTTAATCGCAAAGCTCCAGTAAAGTAATTCAACAAAGTCACAAATTTTTTTATACTGCCATGCCTCACTATATTTGATGGTATCATAGGTTTCGACCATTTAAACGAAATTAAAGCGCATTTAGATACAGAAAATGGCATAATTAAATATGAAGGTGGTATAGAGAAGTTGAAATTTTTTTGTTGCAATGAAGCTAACCTTATCTCAATCGAATCAAATAGCATTCCGAAAGAAGTTCGTAATAAGTTTTTGATGCTAATGGAAAGGCATAGGGAAGTTCTTGCGAACCCTAACGAAGCTCTACCTTACAATACAAAAGTCATCGCAAGCATAAAAACTAAAGATGAAGAGCCGGTATATTCTAGGTACTATTCTTATTCAATGGCCATGGTAGAATTCGTGAATCGGGAAATAGAAGACTTATTAGCGAATAAAATTATAAGACCCTCTCGATCGCCATATAATAACCCCGTCTGGGTAGTTGAAAAAAAAGGTCTAGATGAAAAAAGCGTCTAGTTATCGACTTTCGAAAATTAAATTCAAAAACAGTAAGCGACAAATACCCAATACCCGAAACTGCAGTTATTTTAGGAAATCTTGGTAAGGCCAAATACTTCACTACACTGGATTTGAAATTCGGTTTTCATCAGATTAATATGAAAGAACAGGATAGGAAAAAAACTGCTTTTAGCATAAACAATGGAAAGTACGAATTTTGCAGGTTGCCATTTGGGTTAAAAAACGCGCCTAGTATTTTTCAGTGCGCAATAGACGATATACTGCGTGAGGAAATTGGTAAATGTTGCCACGTCTATATTGATGACATCATCATATTTTCTGACTCGGAGCAGAAGCATATTGATGATATTGGAAGAATACTAGAGAAACTCTATAATGCTAATATGAGTCTCGATAAAAAAGTCTAAATTTTTTAAAACATCCGTTGAGTTCTTGGGTTTTACAGTTTCAACAGATGGAATAAAAACTTGCCCAGATAAAATAAACACGATAGTTAATTACCCCATACCTTCATCTCTGCGTGGACTACAATCCTTTCTTGGATTAGCTGGGTATTACAGGAGGTTTGTAAGAGATTACGCAGCTATTGCAAAACCTTTGACAAAATACCTTAGAGGAGAAAATGGCCACATAGGAGCTAGACATTCGAAAAATGTTAAAAGTGGCTTAGATGATGAGGCCATAGAAGCCTTCAATAAGATAAAAAAATTCTTGCCTCAGAGGACGTTTTACTGCTTTACCCCGATTTTGACAAGCCTTTCGATCTTACCACCGATGCCTCTTCTCATGCTATTGGTGCAGTATTATCGCAAAGTGGTCGTCCGATTACAATGGTTTCTAGAACCTTGTCCCCTGCAGAGGAAAGTTACGCGGTAAATGAAAGAGAGTTACTAGCTATCGTTTGGGCTTTAAAGAATCTTCGAAACTACCTTTACGGTGTCAATAAACTAAATATATTTACAGACCATCAACCACTTATATTTGCAATATCGGACAAAAATCCCAACTCAAAATTGAAAAGATGGAAAGCATTTATTGAAGAATATGCTCCAACGTTCCATTATAAGCCTGGTAAGGACAATGTAGTTGCCGATGCACTTTCCAGGCAATACAATAATATGATTCACCATTTATCCTCAAGCTCATCTTTAAACGTTCAAAATAGTGAAGAATCTTATACAGAGGTAATATCGACCGTTAGGAATCCACTTAATTGTTTTAGAAACCAAATCATCCTCACTCAAGAAACAGAATCAAGGAAACAAACAAGAATAATTTTTAAGGACCGATGCCGTCATAGCATTAGTTTTTCGAATATCGAAAATATTTTCAGTAGTTTAAAAGAAATAGTTAACCCAAACGTCGTGAACGCGCTTCACTGCGACTTACCCACCCTAGCAAAAATCCAACACTTTATTGTTACAACATACCCATCTGTCAAATTCTTGCATACTAATAATTTTGTAACCGATATTTTTAACGCTGATGACCAGTTAGAAATTCTGACTAATGAACACAACAGAGCCCATCGCGCACTAAATGAAAACGTTCAACATGTTTTACAGGACTATTACTTTCCAAACATTCGAAAAAAATTAAAGAAGCTAATTCGAAACTGTAAAATTTGCCAGCAGGCTTAATACAATAGGCATCCGAGAAAACAACACATATTGAAAACACCCATTCCTTCTTATCCAGGTGAAATATTGCATATAGATATTTATTCTACAGACCGACAATTTTTTCTAACGTGCGTTGATAAATTTTCAAAATTTGCCATAGTAAAGCCCATAGCCTCAAGATCCATAGTTGATATTAAACCTGCTCTCCAGGAAATTTTAAATACTTTCAATACGACGAAGACAATAGTTTGTGACAATGAAAAATCTTTAACCTCTGAATCAGTCAAGACTTTGGTACGAAATCTTTATGGAGCGGAAATCTTTACTGTGCCTCCTTTGCACAGTGCATCAAATGGTCAGGTTGAGAAATTCCACAGCACACTTTCAGAAATAGCTCGATGCATTAAATTAGAACACTCTATAGTTGACACTACAGATCTTATTCTTACATCCGTTTTAAAATATAATCAAAAATACACTCTTCAGTTAAACACAGACCCATAGACATATTTCACTCCATGTCAGACGAATTAAAAGCCTTTGTAAAAAATCAGCTAATTATTAAACAGAACACGGACTTAAAATTCCACAATAGATCAAGATGCATACGAACTCTCAACCCAGGGCAAAAGGTGTTCGTTAAAGTTAACAAAAGACTAGGAAACAAATTCAGTAAGGTCTATCTTGAAAAGGAAATTCAAAAAGATCTGGGATCTACAGTTCAAATTGATAATAAAATTGTTCATAAAGATAATATCCGCTTAAATTTCTATCTATATCTGTCTATTTTGTCCTGCTTTTCACATGAATACGAACCTTAAGTTTAGATAAGCTGTTGAATTAAAAAAATTTGAAGTTTAAGGAATAATTTTTTTAATTTTAGTTTTAGTATATTTTTATTATAGTTATTTGGTATTAATTATGGTAGTATAAGCAATTTATAATGAACTCTAATCAGAAGTTCTAACATTAAATTAAAGGAAATTTAACTAATCTTCAGTTTTAAGATACTTTAGTTGGTAATAACAATAGTAGTTTCAATAATCTAAATTGAAATTTGTTCCACTACATTTAAGAAAATTTAATTAAATTTAAGTTAACATATAAGATTATATTATAAATATTGCTTTTGTCAGTCGGGACGACTGATTTTGAAGAGGGAGAGTAGTTAACGCACTTGTTCGAAAAAGATCGAAAACAGCAAGTTAATTTCTTTTGTTACTAACTGTACGTCTATTTGTGTAATAATGTAAATCATAACAATATTTTGTTATAAGTGATCGAATGATTAACAGTAACAACAACCAATGTCTTTTTATTAAGAACAATTTGTTAATGCAGATTTCAATGAAACATTTACCGTATTGGGTGTAAAGAAAGTTGTAACAGAAAAAAGGTCTGTTTTGATTTTTTAGTAGTTTTTGTCAAAATCTTTGTTTTCGGTATTTGTTTTTATTTGTTTTGTGGCTTAGATGATGAGGCCATAGAAGCCTTCAATAAGATAAAAAAATTCTTGCCTCAGAGGACGTTTTACTGCTTTACCCCGATTTTGACAAGCCTTTCGATCTTACCACCGATGCCTCTTCTCATGCTATTGGTGCAGTATTATCGCAAAGTGGTCGTCCGATTACAATGGTTTCTAGAACCTTGTCCCCTGCAGAGGAAAGTTACGCGGTAAATGAAAGAGAGTTACTAGCTATCGTTTGGGCTTTAAAGAATCTTCGAAACTACCTTTACGGTGTCAATAAACTAAATATATTTACAGACCATCAACCACTTATATTTGCAATATCGGACAAAAATCCCAATTCAAAATTGAAAAGATGGAAAGCATTTATTGAAGAATATGCTCCAACGTTCCATTATAAGCCTGGTAAGGACAATGTAGTTGCCGATGCACTTTCCAGGCAATACAATAATATGATTCACCATTTATCCTCAAGCTCATCTTTAAACGTTCAAAATAGTGAAGAATCTTATACAGAGGTAATATCGACCGTTAGGAATCCACTTAATTGTTTTAGAAACCAAATCATCCTCACTCAAGAAACAGAATCAAGGAAACAAACAAGAATAATTTTTAAGGACCGATGCCGTCATAGCATTAGTTTTTCGAATATCGAAAATATTTTCAGTAGTTTAAAAGAAATAGTTAACCCAAACGTCGTGAACGCGCTTCACTGCGACTTACCCACCCTAGCAAAAATCCAACACTTTATTGTTACAACATACCCATCTGTCAAATTCTTGCATACTAATAATTTTGTAACCGATATTTTTAACGCTGATGACCAGTTAGAAATTCTGACTAATGAACACAACAGAGCCCATCGCGCACTAAATGAAAACGTTCAACATGTTTTACAGGACTATTACTTTCCAAACATTCGAAAAAAATTAAAGAAGCTAATTCGAAACTGTAAAATTTGCCAGCAGGCTTAATACAATAGGCATCCGAGAAAACAACACATATTGAAAACACCCATTCCTTCTTATCCAGGTGAAATATTGCATATAGATATTTATTCTACAGACCGACAATTTTTTCTAACGTGCGTTGATAAATTTTCAAAATTTGCCATAGTAAAGCCCATAGCCTCAAGATCCATAGTTGATATTAAACCTGCTCTCCAGGAAATTTTAAATACTTTCAATACGACGAAGACAATAGTTTGTGACAATGAAAAATCTTTAACCTCTGAATCAGTCAAGACTTTGGTACGAAATCTTTATGGAGCGGAAATCTTTACTGTGCCTCCTTTGCACAGTGCATCAAATGGTCAGGTTGAGAAATTCCACAGCACACTTTCAGAAATAGCTCGATGCATTAAATTAGAACACTCTATAGTTGACACTACAGATCTTATTCTTACATCCGTTTTAAAATATAATCAAAAATACACTCTTCAGTTAAACACAGACCCATAGACATATTTCACTCCATGTCAGACGAATTAAAAGCCTTTGTAAAAAATCAGCTAATTATTAAACAGAACACGGACTTAAAATTCCACAATAGATCAAGATGCATACGAACTCTCAACCCAGGGCAAAAGGTGTTCGTTAAAGTTAACAAAAGACTAGGAAACAAATTCAGTAAGGTCTATCTTGAAAAGGAAATTCAAAAAGATCTGGGATCTACAGTTCAAATTGATAATAAAATTGTTCATAAAGATAATATCCGCTTAAATTTCTATCTATATCTGTCTATTTTGTCCTGCTTTTCACATGAATACGAACCTTAAGTTTAGATAAGCTGTTGAATTAAAAAAATTTGAAGTTTAAGGAATAATTTTTTTAATTTTAGTTTTAGTATATTTTTATTATAGTTATTTGGTATTAATTATGGTAGTATAAGCAATTTATAATGAACTCTAATCAGAAGTTCTAACATTAAATTAAAGGAAATTTAACTAATCTTCAGTTTTAAGATACTTTAGTTGGTAATAACAATAGTAGTTTCAATAATCTAAATTGAAATTTGTTCCACTACATTTAAGAAAATTTAATTAAATTTAAGTTAACATATAAGATTATATTATAAATATTGCTTTTGTCAGTCGGGACGACTGATTTTGAAGAGGGAGAGTAGTTAACGCACTTGTTCGAAAAAGATCGAAAACAGCAAGTTAATTTCTTTTGTTACTAACTGTACGTCTATTTGTGTAATAATGTAAATCATAACAATATTTTGTTATAAGTGATCGAATGATTAACAGTAACAACAACCAATGTCTTTTTATTAAGAACAATTTGTTAATGCAGATTTCAATGAAACATTTACCGTATTGGGTGTAAAGAAAGTTGTAACAGAAAAAAGGTCTGTTTTGATTTTTTAGTAGTTTTTGTCAAAATCTTTGTTTTCGGTATTTGTTTTTATTTGTTTTGTGGCTTAGATGATGAGGCCATAGAAGCCTTCAATAAGATAAAAAAATTCTTGCCTCAGAGGACGTTTTACTGCTTTACCCCGATTTTGACAAGCCTTTCGATCTTACCACCGATGCCTCTTCTCATGCTATTGGTGCAGTATTATCGCAAAGTGGTCGTCCGATTACAATGGTTTCTAGAACCTTGTCCCCTGCAGAGGAAAGTTACGCGGTAAATGAAAGAGAGTTACTAGCTATCGTTTGGGCTTTAAAGAATCTTCGAAACTACCTTTACGGTGTCAATAAACTAAATATATTTACAGACCATCAACCACTTATATTTGCAATATCGGACAAAAATCCCAACTCAAAATTGAAAAGATGGAAAGCATTTATTGAAGAATATGCTCCAACGTTCCATTATAAGCCTGGTAAGGACAATGTAGTTGCCGATGCACTTTCCAGGCAATACAATAATATGATTCACCATTTATCCTCAAGCTCATCTTTAAACGTTCAAAATAGTGAAGAATCTTATACAGAGGTAATATCGACCGTTAGGAATCCACTTAATTGTTTTAGAAACCAAATCATCCTCACTCAAGAAACAGAATCAAGGAAACAAACAAGAATAATTTTTAAGGACCGATGCCGTCATAGCATTAGTTTTTCGAATATCGAAAATATTTTCAGTAGTTTAAAAGAAATAGTTAACCCAAACGTCGTGAACGCGCTTCACTGCGACTTACCCACCCTAGCAAAAATCCAACACTTTATTGTTACAACATACCCATCTGTCAAATTCTTGCATACTAATAATTTTGTAACCGATATTTTTAACGCTGATGACCAGTTAGAAATTCTGACTAATGAACACAACAGAGCCCATCGCGCACTAAATGAAAACGTTCAACATGTTTTACAGGACTATTACTTTCCAAACATTCGAAAAAAATTAAAGAAGCTAATTCGAAACTGTAAAATTTGCCAGCAGGCTTAATACAATAGGCATCCGAGAAAACAACACATATTGAAAACACCCATTCCTTCTTATCCAGGTGAAATATTGCATATAGATATTTATTCTACAGACCGACAATTTTTTCTAACGTGCGTTGATAAATTTTCAAAATTTGCCATAGTAAAGCCCATAGCCTCAAGATCCATAGTTGATATTAAACCTGCTCTCCAGGAAATTTTAAATACTTTCAATACGACGAAGACAATAGTTTGTGACAATGAAAAATCTTTAACCTCTGAATCAGTCAAGACTTTGGTACGAAATCTTTATGGAGCGGAAATCTTTACTGTGCCTCCTTTGCACAGTGCATCAAATGGTCAGGTTGAGAAATTCCACAGCACACTTTCAGAAATAGCTCGATGCATTAAATTAGAACACTCTATAGTTGACACTACAGATCTTATTCTTACATCCGTTTTAAAATATAATCAAAAATACACTCTTCAGTTAAACACAGACCCATAGACATATTTCACTCCATGTCAGACGAATTAAAAGCCTTTGTAAAAAATCAGCTAATTATTAAACAGAACACGGACTTAAAATTCCACAATAGATCAAGATGCATACGAACTCTCAACCCAGGGCAAAAGGTGTTCGTTAAAGTTAACAAAAGACTAGGAAACAAATTCAGTAAGGTCTATCTTGAAAAGGAAATTCAAAAAGATCTGGGATCTACAGTTCAAATTGATAATAAAATTGTTCATAAAGATAATATCCGCTTAAATTTCTATCTATATCTGTCTATTTTGTCCTGCTTTTCACATGAATACGAACCTTAAGTTTAGATAAGCTGTTGAATTAAAAAAATTTGAAGTTTAAGGAATAATTTTTTTAATTTTAGTTTTAGTATATTTTTATTATAGTTATTTGGTATTAATTATGGTAGTATAAGCAATTTATAATGAACTCTAATCAGAAGTTCTAACATTAAATTAAAGGAAATTTAACTAATCTTCAGTTTTAAGATACTTTAGTTGGTAATAACAATAGTAGTTTCAATAATCTAAATTGAAATTTGTTCCACTACATTTAAGAAAATTTAATTAAATTTAAGTTAACATATAAGATTATATTATAAATATTGCTTTTGTCAGTCGGGACGACTGATTTTGAAGAGGGAGAGTAGTTAACGCACTTGTTCGAAAAAGATCGAAAACAGCAAGTTAATTTCTTTTGTTACTAACTGTACGTCTATTTGTGTAATAATGTAAATCATAACAATATTTTGTTATAAGTGATCGAATGATTAACAGTAACAACAACCAATGTCTTTTTATTAAGAACAATTTGTTAATGCAGATTTCAATGAAACATTTACCGTATTGGGTGTAAAGAAAGTTGTAACAGAAAAAAGGTCTGTTTTGATTTTTTAGTAGTTTTTGTCAAAATCTTTGTTTTCGGTATTTGTTTTTATTTATAACTGTTTCATCAGAAGAAGTTTTAGAAGATGACATTTTTCTATAATTTAAATAGTATTTAAGAATATTAGAATATCTGTCCTTTTTTCCTTACGCTTTAAAATTTTTAAAAAATTCCCTACGAAAAGGGAAAATTCCCTACATCTGACATCACTGCTCTCGATAATAAGACAAACTGCAATGAAATCGCTCCAATCAGCACAGAATAAAGCGCTAAAGATTGTCTACATCCTACTAATATGGTTTAGTACAATAGATTTGTGCAAAAATGCTGCCAGATCTATACTTCCAATAACGGGATTGTACAAACAACAATTGTTATTATATACAATGCAATTTAATTAAAATGTAAATTATACCCATACGAGTTAGAAGCAGGCGCTGAATGTACCAATATATCGTATTGAGTTAACCAAACAAAGAGTTACTATTAACAGTATTTCCAGCTCCTGACTGTGTGAAAGGACCGAGGGCTTAGTAAAAAAAGGGTACTGAGGGTATTGAGTTTATAATTATAAATGAGTTCAAAAAATAGTAAATTTGTACATAAGATACATAAAATGATTTTGAAATTTTACAAACCAATGCATACTTAAATAAAGGGTGTCCCAAGAAGAACGCAATTTTTAAATCTGGCTACATTCGAAGTGTCATTGTTTGACATTTGAACAATTGTTGTTGTTTGCTAGTAGAAGGTACGAGGTTAGTAAAAATGGAGCGCTACACGAATGAACAACGCATTCTCATTGTGAAATTGTTTAACCAAAATGGTGAAAGTTTTGCGGCTACAGTTCGCAAATTGCGATCAATTTGGGGTCACAATAATGCTCCAAAAGAGTCAACTGTAAAGAGATTAATGGATAAATTTGCCGAAACTGGGTCTGTTAGTGATGTAAAGACAACAACGCGCCATCGACCAGGTCGATCGACCGAAAATGTCGCAGCTGTACGTGATGATGTCGCTCAAACTCCATCGACCTCAATTCGACACCGAGCTCAGCAAATTGGTGTCTCCAAATCCACTTTGCAGCGAATTTTGACGAAAGATTTGCATCTTCATGCATACAAAGTTCAAATTGACTCAGGAACTGAAGCCAGCTGACCATGGACAGCGAAGGGAGTTCGTTAATTGGGTATTGGAGAGACAACATGAAAATTCTGATTTTGCCGATAAAATCATCTTCAGTGACGAGGCCCATTTTCATCTTGATGGCTTCGTCAATAGGCAGAATTGTCGCATTTGGGGTGAGGAAAATCCTCGAGTGATTCACGAGAAGCAAATGCATCCTCAATGTGTCACTGTGTGGTGTGGTTTTTGGGCTGAAGGAATCATTGGACCTTTTTATTATGAAAATGAGGCAGGTCAAGCGCAAACAGTCAATGGTGTTCGGTATCGTGAAATGATAACCAGTTTTTTCTTGCCAAGAATTGAAGAAATGAATGTGGAGGGCATGTGGTTCCAACAAGACGGCGCCACATGTCATACAGCCAGAGAAACAATTCAATTGCTGCATCAGTCATTTCCAGGTCGTGTTATTTCGCGTTTTGGAGATCAGAATTGGCCGCCTAGATCGTGCGATTTAACACCATTAGATTTTTTCTTTGGGGTTTTTTGAAGTCGATTGTTTACGCGAATAAGCCGACGACGACTCAAGCCTTAAAAGAGGAAATTGGACGCTGCATTAATGAAATACCGCAGCATTCATGCAAAACGGTCATTGAAAATTTCATTAAAAGATCGCGTGCATGCCAGCAAAGCCGCGGCGGCCATCTGCACGATATATTGTTCCATACATAACCTCATTCTGTCTACTTTACGATATAATAAAGTTTCACGATTTTTTTTTTAAATATCTGTGTTTTATTTAAAATTTAAAAATTGCGTTCTTCTTGGGACACCCTTTATATATTACACATATGTAAATAAAAATTATAAAAAAAATATTTACTTTTTTAAATAGAGAAAAAAATTCATATTCATAAAATAACAATTTTCTTTTTCATAAAGAAAAGATTACATACACATGTAATAATGAAAACAAATTTTAATTTTCATCATCTTCGGCTTCATTGGGTCACAAAATTGTTTTTATAAAATATCCAGACCTTTTGTAGGTTTCATTAGAATAATTTTTGTTGTATATAACACTACAGAACAAAATGTTAACTTTTAAAAATTAATAGAGTACGGACCATCAATTCTATTTATTACGGCCATGCTGATTACAATGGTGTACTTTATTTTTCGACCTAAGGTACAGATTTTCCATGAAATGCCATTAATGCTTGGCGGTTTTCTATGTAGTTTTTAACATACCAAATTTTTAAAATGCAAAAAATATAAATTCTTTTTAGTAAAATGCAAGCACAAAACCTGTGGCCATATTTAGGTTACGAATTGTTTGCACAAAACCTGATATTTAAGCTACTGTTTCGCGTTTTAAGTAAGTTTTTACGGTTTTTTTACGATTGAAAAGTTAACTCCGGTTGTATGGAAAAACTGTTGCAAGGATTCATTGCCTTTTCATGTTTTTTAGTTAATCTGTGTCGCAATAAATCACTGTGCCTAGCGCTTACTTCACAATGACAGCAAATACAAAATGCATTTGATACGTCCTTTGCAGGTCTTAACAATTTCTTAAAAGCTGGATTAGTCTCCCAAACTTTTCTATATATTTTTAGAAAAAAGCGTATTTTAAAAAAATGTCAGGCTACAGAGACTTAATTTTTATTGGTTTTATATATTTTGCCGCTTGGTAACCTCCGACCTCTTTTTGGGTTAAACTACGCTATGATCTAATTTACTCCCCTTTTATACTCCTTTGAAGGGAGTATTTACATAGATTATAAGTAGAGCCTACGGTCAGAACCGTTCGACCGGTCTTTCAAACCAGTCGATCGGTTTTCACCGTCTTCCCGATACATACGATTTAGACCGGACGACCGGTCTTTCCGGTTAACCGGTTTGTAGTACTTTTTCCAAATGTACGCTTTCGGTACTTTTTATTAAATAATAGAAAAATTGCCACAACTTATATAAATTTGAAAAAGAAACTATAAAAATTTTATAAAAAACAAAATTGAGAAAATTTTTTTAAAATTCGAAAAATTTAAAACTTAAAAATCTGAAAAAAATTTTAAAAATCGAAAAATTTTTAAAAATCGAAAAATTTTTAAAAATTGATTATTTTCTAAAAATTTATAAATTTTATAAAAGTCCATAAATTTAAAATATTACAAAATTTTTTTTAAAATACAAAATTTTTTAAAAATTTTTAAACTAAAAATCAATAAATTTTATAAAAATCCATAAATTTTATAAAAATCGATATTTTTTTATTCGAAATCATATCTTTAGTTTAAAAATGCAGACCTTATATACTACACATTTATGAATATTAATATTCCAGCAAAACTTTTAAAATGGGTGTGATATACTCACACTAAAAAAAGTCTTGAACTTAAAATTAATCCAAAATATCGTTTAAAATAGTTTAAAAATTTTCCTCAATTTAAGTCAAATTTTATTTAAACTTAGAAAAATTTTCTAAAATTAATTAAAAATCCTATGTTTGGGTAAAAATGAAAAAGTTTATATACTCAAAAATAGTTCAAATGTTTCGTTTCCTAAGTAATATTTCTTGATTTCAGGAAAAAAATAAGTGTATTGAACAAAAATTTATTAATTTTAAGAAAAACATATAAGTTTTAAGAAATTTGCATATTAAAATATAATGACACTAAGTTTAGTTAAAAAAAAAATATTTAGAACATAATTTACTCCCATTTATTTCAAAAAATGTCTCTAACTAAAAATGAGAAAGTACTTGAACTTAATGTATGTTCCTTTATTTTCGCAAGTAGTAAAATTAACTTTATTTTAGAAAGCCATTTCTAAATTCAGTTTTCTAATTTTTATGGATTGTTTTCTGAAAATTAGTTCAGGCAATAAAAAACAAAAGCTAATAAATTTTTTCTTATTTAATAATAAAAATTTATTTAATTAATGAAATTTTTATGTATTGTTGATCTGTTAGTCTGTAAATGAATAGAATAAGTAGGATCATATAATCATATTCTTTTTATATAAATTGTTTTATTGCAAAGAAACATGAACATTTTATTAGTAAATTATAGAGAATAAAAATTGAAAAATTCCACAGAGCCAGCAGGATAGAATACACCTCACTTTCTCACGCCAACGCGAGTGTAAAAAAATCGAGTTTTATAAATCACTAAGTCATTGCGTTGGACTTTTACGTTATCATTTTAATTGTCAAATTAAAAAAATAGTAAAACATGTTCTTGTCTTATTCCAAAGGGGGTTATTTATTTCTTTTTTGAACAACGCCCGAAAAAGTGCCATATTACACAACACAAATGCAAAAAGATAAAACAATTTATAAAATGATTCCGCTCAATATTTAATAGTTTTCCTGCATTTATGCATATATTGAATTTATGTTTGCTATGTTACATTTATCCCTATTTTTTTGCTATTGGCAACACATCTGATTGCAAATAATTTTTTTTTTCTTATGTAAATATTTAGGACCCCTGAAACCTAAACACACAAAAAATGAATGGACAATTTTTGAAATTTTTTTCAAAACAAAAAAAAAAAAAAATTCTTAATAAAAATAAAATTTACAAATTGTGTGTTTTTAAATAGTTAAAAAAAATACAAACCAACGCTTAAGCAATTCAAGTGATGATTTTGACATCTCAAGTGATTAATTTTTCAACGCAGTGATTTCAAATAACGTAATGAACAGTTGTTTTAACGCGAGCAATCACCTACTTTATTCAACTGATTTACAAAATCTTTTTTTTTTTAAATGATGTGAAGTGAGGCTACCCAACCTCCTTAGTATCCACGCTCTCCCCTACTGGTCATTGCTTATTGATGATTGTCTATTTTATATTGAGTGTTTGCAAACAAATTAACAAACTCGAAAACAACACACAATTAGACTAACATCAACGAAATTTTACAATTTATATTTATCCTCTATATTTTTGAATTTTTTGATATGAACTTTAATTCTTAAAGTATCCAACAACAACGCTTACATGAAGCCGTAAATTTCAAATGTTTGCCCTAACCATATTAAACTTACAACATAATCTATGTTGGTAGTTAACGGTTAGAATATAGTTTGAATATATATATTTTGCACTGTATCGTTGTATTTAAATTAATGAAATTTGTAAGTATTTTTGAGAAATAACCTTTAGGTATAAGATTTTTACTAAAAATTTCTTCAGAAATCGAAGAAAAATTTAGTTTTTGTTGGAAAACGTTTAGCTTATTTTCAATATTTTTTTCAAAAAAAAAAAAAAAAAAAACAATAAATTAAAAACAAACTAGTCAATTTTCCTAATTTTAAAGAAAAAATATTATTGAAGAAAACAAATTAAAGTATACATAAAAAAACGATAGTGCAAGATTGTACTTTTTGGTTCGTGATCGTCCGTGAGTCAAAAATCACTCAAGTGCACATCTCTAATCTTAACAGTATTAATTTAAAGACAAAAATCTTGTTAAAAGCAGTGTACTCACAAAGCGGAATTCCTCCGAAAGTTGGCAAATACTGACACAATGAGTGTAAAGCACTTTAAAATATATGGTTAAATATATTACCTTTATCATTGAAACAGATTCATATTCATCAGAAAATTGTTATCAAATTTAAAAATTATTTTCACTTAAAAAAAAAGCGGAATTCCTCCAAAAGTTGGCAAATACTGACACAATGAGTGTAAATCACTTTAAAATATATGGTTAAATATATTACCTTTATCATTGAAACAGATTCATATTCATCAGAAAATGTTATCAAATTTAAAAATTTTTTTTAATACAATTTTTCTTAAAACCATAGAAACATTTCCTAACAGTAAAATTTAGGAAACTTTACTGTTTTCTAATAAAAACTTAGTGCAGAATAATCGTATTTGTAGTAACCACTCTTAAATATCGACAATTTGTTAATAAATTTGGTAGATATACTAATTTTTAATTATATTCACTAAATAATTGATTGACTCTACTGTGCACAACTACCAAACTAATTTTATTTTTAAAGTTGGTTGGAAATACCAATAATTAGATAATTGGTTTGTTTTTTAGTTCCTTTCCGATCTTTTTAATTCCCAATACAAAATTTTTGCTTTATTAATGGATTATAGGTTATTTAAAATAAAATCCTTACAAATAAATGTTATTTATTTTGATCGAATTAATCACCAACAACAACACACCACAAAGTAAATTTTGCACGTACATTCATACATACATTTGTAAAATTGCATGCATACCCAGCAAAAAA
Source organism: Eustalomyia histrio (assembly GCA_949748255.1). NCBI lineage: Eukaryota > Metazoa > Arthropoda > Insecta > Diptera > Anthomyiidae > Eustalomyia > Eustalomyia histrio. Next base: position 159,604,791 of record OX456523.1, read on the forward strand.
AAGTAGCAAGAGAAGAGAAAAAGAAGGAGTGATTTTGATTCCGGTGTTGTGAAAATTTTGATTGGAACCAATGATTTTTACATAGGGGTGTCACAGCTTCTACCTTTGAATTTAACTGCCTCATTTGTTGTTGTTGTTTCCCATATTAAGTTTAAGTTTGACTGTTGGTTAAATTATAACGGGACATTCAATAATCCGGCCTTATTTATTAAATTATTTTATTCGAAATTCTTGCAATTTTTACTACTATAAATTTTTTACTTTTTGTATCAATTGTAACTACAATTTTAAAAATTTAAAATATGGTAAATTGTAAGTTAAAGATTGAAACAAATCACTTAAACTTAAACCATAGTTATAAATGCCAAATTTATATAGAAATATCTATGATTAATATTTAACTTTGGTTGTTTTTAAAATATGTAAGTTACCCGTCATAGATTTGAAAAGTGTTAAATAACATTAAAAATCACATTTTCGGAAATCGTGAAAAAGAACTGCCTTAGAAGATGAAAATTAGAACTAAACAATACTATGAAAAATTAATTCCTTAAGAAGCACTTCCATTTCTTTTTGCTGGGTATTCAAATGTGCTCACATCACTTATACAAAAATTGTTCTTTTGCAATTCGTTCTTGCTCCTTTTTAATTTATTCTTTTACGAATATAAAGTATTTTTCGTTCGGACGTGAATAAGACCGTGGCTATTTCATACAAATGTATGAAAAGTAAAGGACTTTCTGAATTAAGGATGCAGTTTTGAAATATTTTTATTCAACAAGTTGTAAAATATTTCTCAGTTTTAAGCAGAACTACGTCTAGATTATTTCTGCGAAATTTCAACTCATTATAATCCATGGCAAAAGAACGCCGTACATGGGACTGAAAAAGACCGTGGCTATTTCATACAAATGTATGAAAAGTAAAAGACTTTCTGAATTCAGGAGCAAGTTTCGGAACATTTTTGTTCCACAAGTTGAAAAACATTTATCAGCTTTAAGTCAGAACTACGTCCAGATCATTTCTGCAAAATTTCAATTCATTATGATCCACGGCATAAAAACGTCGTACATGGGACCGAAAAAGACCGTTCCTATTTCATACAAAAGTAGGAAAAGTAAAGGACTTTCTGACTTTAAAAGTCAGTTTCAGAATATTTTTGCTCCACAAGTTAAATAAATTTGTTCGATATTAAGTAAAAATTATGTCCATATTATTTTTACAAAATTTTAACCCATTGCGAGCAACAGTATAAAAACGTCGTAAATGTGGCTGAAAACAAAAAAAAAATATATTTTTTTTAAATTAAAATATTCAAATGTTTAAATACCAAAGAAAAATAAAATTAGTTGTGGTGCAGTAAACCAAATTTTGTGGAACTTCATAATATTAATGTTCAATATAAATATTAAATTCAACAACTGAATATTGGCTTTACCAACTAAAAATATAATTTATTATGAAGACAGTTGCCGTAACCGCAAGAATCCGATTGACAACAAATTCGGCAGCCACAACTGAAACTGTTCTCTGGGTGTACCTACCTGCATATGTAGGTACATCGTCTATTGTAAGAAATTTTTTTTGTGAATTTTATTATTCTTAACAAAAAGGAACGTCAGAATGTACATAGTATGTATGTTGTTGGCAGATCAAATTAGATCCAGCAATATATTTGGGCATCTAGAAGGATCTGAATTGATCCGAAAAATGGCAGATCAAATTATACCCAACAATATATTTAGGGATAAAGTAATATCAAAATTTATCCGAAAAATGTGAGATCGAATTGTATCAGATTAGATCCAACAAGTTTGTTAAAAAACGTATACAAAAATAAAAAAAAAAAAATAAATGACCAGGATTTGAACTCGGTCTGCCGGAGTTGTCGTGATGTAAGCACTCAGTTACACACTGCTATACATAATGGCTGACTTTACTAGACTTTATTTTTCGTATATATATGTTATGTATACATATATATATATACAATTACATGGATCTTCGGGACTTACATATAACACAATTTGGAAATTTGGTAAAAATATCCAGATTTAATATAATTATAACTATATACAATATAATTATATGTAATCATATCTTATTGATGTTGCGAGGACGGTTTTTCGTTCCAGAAGTTACTATGAAGACATTTTGTTTCTTTGGGGACTGTCCTCAAACTTTTTGCTTATGTAATGGATTATTGTTATCTTAATTTTGTTAAGTGTAAATATTACAAACAATTTGTTTTTCTATGGGTCACCCAGTGTAAATATTTTATGACTCTAATTTTTATTAACTATTATCTTTTTGTTTTGTAGTTTATACTTCCAATAAAACTTATTACTTCTTAGTAAAACGATTCTTGGCCATATTCTTTCTTCAGGTTATGGGCCATTAAAGGAAAATTAAGGAAAATAAAATAAAAAAAAAAAATCACTGCTGATAATTAAAGGTTATTACTAAGATAATTAAAGTATTGCTCAAGAAAGTTTCTATTGTGTTTTTAATTTCACTTGCAAAATACTCGTATATAAGGAGAAACTTCAACAAACAAAATGGCGGATGCTAAACCAAAATTTTCAAAGCTAAGCAATCATAATTATGCAAACTGGAAGTTTAAAATGGAGTTGTTGTTAAGAAAGCAAAATCTATGAAAACGTGTAATTGAAGGATGTTGTCCGAAAGCTATTGTTGATAAAGGTGTTGTTATAAATAAAGCCGAAATTGATGATTGGGAAGATAAAGATGAAGCTAGAGGCACTATTGGTTTACTGGTGATGGATGATCAGCTATGTCATATCCGGAACAAAACGACTGCTAAGGAAACTTGGATTGCTTTAAGGGATTACCATGAAAAGAACACCCTGGAAAATAAAGTTTATTTGATGCGGTCAATATGCAGTTTAAAACTTGAAGAAGGTGGTGATGCTGTTGCCCATATAAATTCGATGAACGATTTATTTACAAAACTACGTGATATTGGCGAGGAAGCTTTGTCAGATAAATGGAGTGCAGCTATGCTTTTAAGTAGTTTGCCGGAAGGTTATGATACACTTATAACTTCACTAGCATCTCGGAAAGAAGAAGAAATAACATTTGCTTTAGTTCAACAAAGAGTAATTGCAGAATATGAAAGACGCTTGCATACAGGTAATGGTGTAAATGATGCTGTTTTAAAAGCTGTAGCTCGACCCGCTGGTAATTGTTATTTTTGTAAGAAGCCAGGGCATCAGAAGAAAAATTGCGGCAAATATAAAAATTGGAAATAAAAACATGTGCCTGGAAAATATGCAAACAAAGTAAATTGTGTTGAAGAAACTTTAAAATCAAACGAGTTTCTTTTTAAACTTGGTACTAATAAAAAGTATTGCTGGCTGGTCGATTCGGGAGCGACTCGACATGCAGTAAATGATGTAAGATTTTTTGTGAAATTAGACAAAACCTATAATAGTTCAATTGAAGTGGCAAATGGTGAAATTGTTGATATTGAAGGTATTGGGTCAGGTGAGTTGATGCTATGTGATGAAAATGGTGATCAACATAAATATTTTTGTAAAGAGGTGTTATATGCTCCAACTTTGGTTGGCAATATTCTCTCTGTAAGGCAGCTAACCAAATCTGGTTTTGAAATTAATTTTAAAAACGATCTTTGTTATATTAATTTTAACAAAAAGAATGTTGGTATTAGTGATATTGATGGCGATATGTATATTTTACGTACACATGTCAAAAAAAATTCTTTTATTCAACATAATGAAAATTGTATTCATCACTGGCATCGTAAACTTGGACATCGTGATCCTGAAGCTATTCGAAAGATGTTTGCAGAAAATTTAGCTGATGATTTTAAAATTGTTGAATGTGGCATTAAAGAAGTATGCGAAACATGTGCTAAAGGGAAAATGACTCGACTGCCTTTTCCAAAACAATCTATATGTAAATCGACTGCTCCATTGGATTTGATTCACACTGATGTGTGTGGGCCAATGCAAACTTCTACTCCATCTGGAAAAAGGTACGTGGTTACATTTATCGATGATTTCTCAAATTTCACTATTATACAATTATTATCGAAAAAGTCAGAGGTAGAACAAACGTTTCAAAATTTTGTAATTTTTTGTCGTACACATTTTGGTCGTACGCCAAAAATGATTCGCTCTGATAGAGGCGGTGAATACACTGGAAATAATTTTATTGAATTTTTAAAGTCTGAAGGTATTCAAATTCAGCTGACTGCTCCTTTTACCCCGCAGCAAAATGGAAAGGCTGAAAGGAAAAATAGAACGCTTATTGAAATGGCAAGGTGTTTGCTTATTGATGCCAATTTGCCAAATACATTTTGGGGGGAGGCAGTTTCTACTGCAAACTACATTAAAAACAGAATTCTTACACGGCCTACAAATTCAACTCCTTACGAATTGTGGTATGGTTCAAAGACAAGCTTAAAACAATTTTATATTTTTGGTTCGAAATGTTTCGTTCACATTCCGTCCCAAATGAGGCGTAAATTAGACAGTAAAGCACATGAAATGATATTTCTTGGTTACGATATGAATTCGAAAGCATTTCGTTGTTACAATCCAGAAACCACAAAAGTAGTAATTAGCCGTGATGTTCGATTTACTGATTTGGTTACAAATAAATTAGATAAAAACGTTTCCATTGAGTTATATAAAACAAATAATTGTACAAAAGATTAATTATTGATTGAGGAGGAGAATTTTGAACCTCAGAAACAGGTAGCAATCAATAATATTGATAATGACTTTAATGAACAAAAATATAATGAGTTGGAAAATATTAAAGTGGAAACACCTGTAGTTAGAGTTTCGGAAAGATCTAATAAAGGTAAAGAGCCAAAAAGATTAATAAATGAAATATGGTCAACAAAGGAAATTAAAGAACCAAAAACGTATCAAGAAGCTATTGATAGCGAAGAAAAAGTGCAGTGGATTACTGCAATGCAAGATGAAATGAATTCGATGATAGAAAATCATACTTGGGAGCTTGTGGAGTTACCTGCAGATAGGTCGGCTATTGGAAGTAAATGGGCTTACAAAGTCAAAAGAAACGCTGAAGGCGATATTTTCCTTTTTAAAGCTCGTCTTGTAGCCCAAGGCTTTTCACAAAAATACGGAGTCGATTATGATGAAGTTTTTGCTCCGGTAGTATCTCATACAACGTTTCGAATTTTATTGTCAATTGCAGGAAAGAAAAACACGATTGTAAATCATATAGATGCAAAAACAGAATTTTTAAATGGAAAATTATCCGAAACAATATTTATAAGCAACCTCAAGGTTTTCAAAATGAAAATGACAAATTAGTTTGTTTATTAAAGAAAAGTATGTATGGTTTAAAACAGGCCGCAAGGTCTTGGAACAATACCTTACATGAAGCTTTGATAAAGACCAAATTTTCTCAAAGTATTAATGACCCGTGTTTATATATCGGCTACATTAATGGAAGGATGAGTTACATTATTGTTTATGTAGATGATCTGATCGTAGCGTGCTTTACCAAAGAACAAATACAATTTATTGAAAATTCATTATCAAGTCATTTTGTTATAGAAAATTTAGGCGAAATAAAACATTATTTGGGAATCGAAATATCAAAAGATTTAGATGATAATTTCCAACTTTGCCAATCAAATTACATAAAAAGAACAATCAAAGAGTTTAATATTCAAGATGCAAAAACAGTCAAAACTCCAATGGATTTAAGTTATGGAAAAGGAGGAGATTCAGCTTGCCTTGAAAATAATACAAAATATCGTAAATTGATTGGACATCTCTTATACATTTCTGTTAATACCCGACCAGATATTTCGGCACCAGTAAGCATTTTAACCCAAAAGGTATCACAACCAACAAACGAAGATTGGCTTCAATGCAAACGTATTTTAAAATATCTGAAATCAACAATTGAATTTAAATTGAACTTAAGCCACTCACACCAAGATCAACAGTTAATCGGTTATGCAGATGCAAATTGGGCAGAAGAGAAGATTGAAAGAAAATCTAATAGTGGCAGAATATTTTTTATAATGGAGGTACTATATCTTGGTCCTGTCAAAAACAAACGATTGTCGCTTCTTTAACCTGTGAAGCAGAATACATTTCATTATCAGAAGCTGCAAAGGAAGTTAAGTGGATAAGACAAATATTAGAAGATTTGCACCTACCTGTCACCGAATCAACAACAATTTTTAATGATAACCAGAGCACCTTACGTCTTTTAAATGATGACAAATTCTCTTTCAGAACAAAGCATATGGATACAAGGTATAAATTGACAAAGGATCTAGTGAGAAAGGGTATCATAACATGCAGCTACTGTCCCACGGATGAGATGATAGCTGACATTTTAACAAAACCGTTAGCAGCAAACAAACATTGTTATTTTTGTATTAAATGTAACTTAAAGTGAATAAGGAGGAGTATTGGATGAATTAAATAAACATTCACTTATATTTACTTTATCCAATATATATAAAAATACGATTTTGCTAATGTAATGGATTATTGTTATCTTAATGTTGTTAAGTGTAAATATTACAAACAATTTGTTTTTCTATGGGTCACCCAGTGTAAATATTTTATGACTCTAATTTTTATTAACTATTATCTTTTTGTTTTGTAGTTTATACTTCCAATAAAATTTATTATTTCTTAGTAAAAGGATTCTTGGCCATATTCTTTCTTCAGAGCTCGAATCCATTTGTTTCGATTACTTTTTTTCTTTCGAATTTGTTTACATGGACAGACATAGTTAAATTATTGTAAATTTATTAATTTTCTTTTTAAAGCTTGTTAATTAATTTAACATGTTGAAAAGAAATTCGTGTTTTACATTTAATGTTTTTGCAAAATCTTTTGGGTTAATTAAAGTGATGATTTAATATTTGTGATATTATATTTATTAAAATTAGCACAACCCTTCACATTGGAATTAAATTATATTCAAAACGAACAGAATATTGTTTTTGTTTTGTGCTTTTCTTTGTTTAGCATAAGAAGTTTTTGTTGTTATTATTAGCATTGGTTTTTTACACGCACTCCCAACCCAACATACCAAATGACTTGAGAAAAATATTATTATAAGCTTACAAACACAAGCCTTAAGCTTGAAAAAGACTTGAGAATATATTGAAAAAGGCTATCATAACAATTGTAGAAAAATCAAAACGGAACCCTAGTGAAAATATTACATGTGTATGATTACTATAAGCTTATTCTTGCAATTGAAGAATAAGGTTACAAAAACAATACTGTATTAACTTGTGTATAGAAAAGCTTATTTAACTCAATATTTATATAAGCTTGTTTACATAATTGTAGAATAAGCTTCACATATAATATATTATTAAGTGTTGAAAAAGAGAAATCATAATTATTTTTAATTTCATTTATTTTTTATTTTAATTTTTAATAATAATAATTCATTTTTAATATAAAAAATAATAATAATTCCATTATAAATAATAATAATTAATTTTAAACAAAAATAAAAATTATTAAAAAAATAATTAAATTTTATATGCAATTACACGTTCAATTTATAAAATTTACAACCAAATGTACACGCAAAACACGTTTGACAAATTAAAAAAAAAAAAATACCGGCACTTGTTGTATGCATAGAACAAAGACAGCAAGACAAGAATGTATTGAAAAATATTTCTATTTCAATCGTCATATTGCGTTATTCAATATGTGTATGTTATTTATAAGCATACTTTAGAAACAGTTATGTATAATAATCTTTTCTCAAGCATTGTTAAATACTGCTTATGAATTCACATTTTAAAAACATTATAATAAACGAAATTAAGAAAAGCTTAAAACACACTATTTATATAAGCTTATTCTAAAATTGTATTGCAGTTTGATTGCTATATAGGCAAAGCCCGTTACGTTGTTAGCGTTGCCTGGGCTTTAGCCCGGGTGAACGTCTACACTGCAGGAGGAACCAAATTCAATTTCACCAAATTTCAATTTACCAGCTCCAGCGGTTTTGGAAAGACGTCAAGGGTGAGAATTTTTAAATTTTCTGCCACTTCCGGTTGACTTTTCCGAAAATTACGCCTTAACTGTTATCTACACTGCATACTAAATTTAAACTTCCTAGGTCTAGCGGTTTGTGCAGGCTGTTAAGGGGAAGACTTTATCGATGAGTTAGCACATACTCCAAGAATAGCATATTTCAAATTTTAGGTTTCTAGCTACAGGGGTTTGAGCAGGCCATGAAAGAAGTTTTTAGCCGTTTTGCTCTTCCCCTTTTAAGCGAATGTCTACGCCTCAGGGGGAACCTTTTTTTTTTTTTTTTTTTTTTTTTTACACATGTGCATATTTACACATTTACATTACCATCAAACCATCGATCCATCAATCTATCAAATTATAAAATAATCAAATGTTCACTTTTGCACATTTGCATATTTGAATTTTTACAAATTTGCATTTTTGTAAATTTTCACATTTGCACATATGCACATTTGTAAATTTGCACATTTGCACTTTTAAAAATTTGCACGTTTGTACATTTACATTGGAGGGGGAATCTATGTACCAAATTTTAACCTCCCAGCTCAAGCGGTTTTGGCAGGCCGTCAAGGGGGAGAATTTTCGATATTTTGCCCCTCCACGTTAGGTTTCCAAAAGTCACGTCTTATCTGTTATCTACACTGAAGAAGGAACCTGCATACCAAATTTTTACTTTCTAATTTCAGCGGTTTGTGCAGGCCGGTCGGGGGGAGACTTTTCCCCTTATTGCACCTCCCAGTAGGAATTTCCGAAAATCCAACTTTGTTGGACGTCTACGCTGGAGTGGGAACCTATGTACCAAACCAACCGAGACAGAGTCGAAACGAAACGAAAGACGAAATCTATAAAAGCTCCATAAAAAAATTTATATAAAATATATAGTGTATATAGATAGAGACTTTTTAAAAGCAATAAATACAATAAACAGAATAAGTGAAATAAAAAAAAATTATTTAATAATAAAATCAATTTTTTCTTACTCAACCATGGTTGAGTGTCACAAATGAAAAAATGCAATACGTGGAGAATCAGAAATAAATTGCGCGGGAGTATGTAATAAAGTTTATCACTGCTCGGTTAAATGCGCTGGTGTTGACCAATATTCGCCAAAGATATTGGAAGAGGATTACTTTGTGAGATTTATGTGCAATGATTGTGTACAATATACATATACATAATGTCGATATTGTATTAAAAAAAATTCAAGATGGTGTTTACAAAAACAAAAAAAATTTAGTTGAATTTAAAAATGAATTTGAATCATCATTGAATCAGAATGAAAATGAAATAAAACTTTTATTAGAGGGAAGATAATTAAAAATTGATAATACACAAAAAATATACGAAAAAAGGTTGATGAAGTTAAAAGACTATGTGGTGTTATTAAAGAATATGAAAATAGAAACAAAGATATCGGTAAAAATATTGAAGAAAATAATGTCAAGATATGCGATGAAATAAAGAAAGTAATAAAAGAGAGTAATAAACAAAACAAACTGTCATTCGCTGATGCAGTGAAAACAAATACGGTATTGCCAGAACTAAAAAAAGGTGCCACTTATTATTAAACTAAAAGAAAAACAAAAGAAGATCTTAACAGCAAGGTGGATCCCATTGGCTTCAAAATTAAAAACGTTGAAAATAGAAGTAATGGAACATTGGTTAAATCAGCCATACAAAATAAAATGAGCGATGAATACGAAAAGTTCCAGTCAATGTTGAAATGAGTATAGCAATAACAGATATGTCATTTAAATATTCTGAGGATGAACTAATAGAGAAAATTAAAAGACAAAATGAACTCTTAAAAAGCAGTAAAATAAAACCAGTAAAATTCTATGAATTTAAAAGATATAATAAAATTATATATAATGTAAAGATTGCAATATATAATGAATAAAGTATTATCAGCACAAAAAATAAATATTGGATGGGAGAAATGTAGTCTTTGATGGTACAGATAAAATACAATGTATTCTAAATGATAATGGTCTTAAACAAATAGTTACTGAATATACAAGAATTACAGAAAGTACAAAAACATTAATAGATTTAGTTATAAAAAATTATAATAAAGTGTCTGTAAGAAATAACGGGAAAAATAAAATAGCCGATCATGAAGTTAAAGATATAATAATAGATAATATAAGTACGTTTTAACATATAACGAAAACTGTAACTTGAGCGATAATGCTTCCAATCTTGACAAAAGCTTAGAAAATACAATTCAAAAGTTTACCACAAAAAAAAATAGTGAAAGAAAGTAATAATGTAAACAATTGGTTTAATAGAGAATTAAAAATACTAAAAGCAGAAAAAATCACCAAATATTACATAGCAAATCAGAGAACATGAAAGCATGGGACAATTATAGAATATTAAGAAATATATATAAAACTAAAATCGAATTCGAAAAAAAAATAAATTTATAAATAATAAAATAAGCAATGCCAAAGAACAAAAACAAATGTGGATGGAAATAAAAAAATTAGTACTTAATAAAAACAATGATGTGATACAAACTGTGATATTTAATCAAGTAGAATTTAAAGAAAATTACCAAATAGCTAGTCAATTTAACAATTACTTTGTAGATAGTATTAAGTCAACTAGAAACTCGATAGAACAAGTACAATATCAAAACAAACTATCTGTGATAAACCAAAAATTAAAATTGCGTGAAATAAACATACAAGACCTCAAAAATATATGTAAAAATATGCAGAAGAAACCCGACTTTAACAAAATATCAATAAAGTTAATATTAAACAATTGGGGTAATATAAGTAAAATCATATTAAATATAATAAATAAATCATTAGAAACTGGAAAGTTTCCTGAAAGCTGGAAAATATCATAAGTAACACCAATAAAAAAAGTCATGCATACAAATAAATGTGAAGAATTTAGGCCTATTAAAAAGTGGTAAAACAACAATTAGAGAAATATATAGAAGAAAATAATATACTCTCCAAACACCAATCAGGTTTCAGAAAAAGGTTATCATGAGAAACAACTGTAAATTACGTGATATATAGGTGGCAAAATATAGATAAAAAAATGATGGCGGTCTTTTTGGATTTCAAAAGAGCTTTTGAGACTATTGATAGAGGTATTTTAATATAAAAGTAAAATATGTATGGAGTTAAAGGAAATGAGTTGAAATGGTTCAAATCAGACCTAGAAGACCTAGATGGTAAAAGTTAACAATATAAAATCTGATTACATAGACAATGAATATGGAGTACCCCAAGGTTCAATTTTGGGGGCTCTATTGTTTATTATATATATAAATGATTTGCCAAACGTTTTAAGACAAAGCGAAATTGTTTTATATGCTGATGACACCCTGATATATACAGAAGAATACACAGATGAGCAATGACAGGTTAACATGATGCAGGACATAAACAACGTTAATAAATGGTTAGATATAAATAAACTAAAACTTAATGAAACTAAAACAAAACTAATGAAAATAAATATGAATAATAACGAAATAATAGAAGAAGTAGACCAAATAAAATATCTAGGATTTATAATAAACAATTAAAATTCAAAGAACACATTGAATATATGTGCAAAAAATCGGGTTTTTCAAACGAATACGTAAAAAAAATCAGTAATAACAGCAATTAAATATAAATTATAACACCATGATAAAACCAAATTTTGAATATGGTTCTACGATATTATATTTATATTATTATTATGTACATGTTGCACAGTATCACAAATAGAAAGACTACAAAAACTCCAGAATAAGGTTATGCGGTCAATTTTAAAGTTAAACAGATATGCATAAGAGAACTGCAAAATGAACTTTTTTCTTGATTTAATCATACACAAAAATTCTTGTTCACAATTAATAATTCAACAAAATTCACTGTAGAATAAAATCAGCATCATGTTACTGAACGTGTAATTCGGATCAGTTTGAATCATATGTCGATTATGTTTACTGTAAATTTAATCACTCAACAAAAAGTCAGCGTTGAATAAATCAGAAAAAACAACAAACAACGCGTATAAGTGTATTCATAATTAAAACAAAATAGAAACACATTTCATAAATGATTTTGTTTACATTAGGGTGGGACTTAAATCCGCTTTTTTAGAATTTTTATTAGTAATAAAAATATTCTTCTTTGTGAAATATAAATATTTTTTTGGAAAAAAAATTTAGGTCGATATCTCAGGCTTGCCTAATCCGTAAAAATTTAAATATTGTCTAAATTTTTGTTTTCTATTTGGATTGGAAAATTAGGTAATATTTAACTTTAACCGGATTGGGCGAGCCTGAGATGTCGACCTAAATTAAAAAAAAAAAAAAATTCACAGAGAACAATATTTTTGGTATTCCTAATAAAAGTTCTAAAAAAACGTATTTTAGACCCACCCTAATATACATATAACATTTATGAAATGCGTTTCTACAAAACCACCCCCTTTTTATAGATAAGAAACTATTTTGTGTTAATTATGATTACACTCATACACGTTGTTTGTTGTTTTTTCTCATTTATTCTACATGAAAATAATTATTGTTGGCTCGAATGAACAGAATAAAATCAAAGGTTTAACAGCAACCGATGATTATAAATCAGGGACAAAACAATTTGCACGTCGTTTGATTGATTTAAAATCATCAACAAATATGTGTGTTGGAGTATATTCAGCGTTTGAATGCAAACACATATTTATTCTTGTGTTGATTGCGTATGAACGTTTTGCAATTAGCAAATGCAGTTCTCTGATATGCATAAATTAAAGGTATGCTTGATACTCTGATATGGCTTAGCATCACACAAAGATTGGAAATGAATACTCTGCTTTTTATACAAAAAATGAAAACGGGAAATGCACCGGATTATTTAAGCGAACAATTGAGATAAGTACAACCATATACACTAAGGAATGCTGACAACTTTAGACTTCCAAAAGCAACAACAACAGTAATGCAACGCAGACTTTTTTAAAAAGGACTTCAGCTGTATAATATGCTTCCGAACAATATAAAATTTGAAAGAAATCTTAATGTATTTAAAAGACAAATTGTAAATTTCAATAAAAATAATTTTTATCAGAGCTTTTAATATAATAATGTATAATAATCTAAATGAATTTATTGTAAAGTATTATAATTACTACTAAATTTCCCTTATAAAAAAAAAAACAAAAAAAAATTAACTGCCCAGCTCTAGCGGTTTTGGCAAGTCGTCAAGGGGGAGAATTTTATCCTTTTTTGCCCTCTCCATTGGATTTTCCAAAATTGACATCTTAGCTGTTACCTAAACTGGATAAGGAGCCTGCATACCAAATTTCAACTTCCTAGGTCCAGCGGTTTCGCCAACCTGTTAAAGGGAACCCTTTTCATCCTTTTAAACTCCATTTTACCACGTCCCCGGCTAAAATTCTAAAATGAAGCTTATCAGCGAGTTAGTCCATACTCCAGTACCTGTTTAAAATTTCAGGTATTTTGCTATTTCGGTGTGGGCAGGCCGTTAAGGGGACATTTTACCCCTTTTTGCCCCTCCCCGTAGAAATTTACAAAAATCCTATCTGGGTGGTTGTCTACACCTCGGGTGGGTCAAATATACACAATTTCAAGGGGGTGAATTTTACCCTTTTCTGTCCTCCCTGTTTGATTTTTCAAAAATCACGTCTTATCTGTTATCTACACTGGAGCTTGCACACCAAATATCAACTTCTTATGTCCAACGGCTTGGGAAGGCCGTAAAGGGGAAGACTTTTCGCCCTTTAAATCCCCATTTTCACCACATACTCCCAGGAAGGCATATTTTAAAACTCAGGTTTCTAGCTAAAGGGGTTTAGGCAGGCCTTGAAAGGGGAGGTTTTCCCCCTTTTTGGCCCTCCCCGAAGGAATTTCCAAAAACTCCTCTTAGCGCATGTCTACGCCGCACAGTGTAAGATTTTGCCAATCTAGAGGGACTTAATAAAAAAAAGTGCTTCAAATTTGATCATATGTTCCTAGATGTTAGAAAAATATCCTATTGGTACGAAAATAAACACAAAACGTAATACAAAAATTTTGTTAATATGATGACGGCTATCAAACAGGTGTTTTTGAAATGCATTTAAATGCAAGTTTGACAGCTGGCAAAAGTCATCAAATTTAAAGTGGTTAGAATTAAATCGTGTGTGCTTTTTTTCCAAAATTTTTTTTTCTTTTATCTCAATAGTTCAACTATAAAATTTTGAATAAATTATTCAAAAAATTTTAAGTGGAGTATTTAAATAATTTTGCTTCATAAAATACTAAAAAGTAAGTAAGCGTTAAAAAATCTTAAACTTTTCATAGACTAAAACTTTCATATTCTATCAGATTCTATTTTGCCACCACAAGGAGGATCATCGAAAAGATTCCCGAAACTGAATAAAATCTTGCCCATATTTTGCCCAAAGGTATCGTTTTTTGATATGTCTGAAATATCGCGTCAGGAACTTTTTCATGTTTGGTTAAATAACATCAAACCAGAAAGGTTCGAAGCGATTTTAAAATTCGTTTTAACAATTTTTGGAAGAGATGTTGACTGTAAAAAGGTTAAACCACGTTTACGAAAGCTATGCTACGATTTTCAAGTGAGATGGGATAAATCTCGACGAGTTAAGCCCAGATTTATGCATGATAATGCTTTATGGCTTAAAACAACAATTCAAGCTGCAGAGTTCATTCTTGATGTTGCGCCATCAACTAAAAAAAAAAATCTCAATGTCGGAAGAGAAGAAAAAGAATTCTCAGAATGTTGTCTTAAAACGAAACAACGAAAATGTAAGGAGCTTATATCTAATATATGTACAGATCACTTGATAATGGCAACTGAACTGAAAACTCGATCTGGCGGGAAAAGGGACGCAGCCGATCTTGTGAAGGAATTAGCAAACGCTTCTCCATCAAGAGGTACAATTATAAAAAAGGCTTAGACTAAGTGTTGTGGAATCAAAGCGGCTTTCAGCGGATAAGGCACTGGCCATGATAATAGACGCAAATTTACAAAGACACAAAGCATTGCAGTCCTAAATTATATCCGTGTTATGACCTTGTAAAGCAGTCAAAACTGTTGTGTTATCCAAATAATATTACTGTGACGGAAACATGTGCTGAAATTAATTTGCAGTCGTTAATAGATCACACAGTAAAACGATTGATAAGTGCACAAGAAGAGGTTTTCAAGTCGTAACCTGATCTTAAAGATGAAGTATGTATAATAATAAAATGGGGATGCGATGGTGCTGAACAGAATCGGTATACGCAAAAATTTACGGATGAAAATTTGTCTGACGAAAGTTTATTTTCTATATCAATGGTACCTCTTCAACTTTTTTCAATGATTAGAGGGGGAAAGAGAATTTTGTGGCAAAACCCTGCTCCATCCTCGACCAGATATTGTCGGCCTATCAAATTTATTTTTACAAAAGAAACACGTGAGGTAATTATAAAGGAAGTGAATCACATTCAAGATGAAATTTCAGTTTTGATTCCTACTATCATCAAAACTGACAATTTTAATTTCAAAGTTAGAGCTTCTCTCGTTTTATGTATGATTGACGGAAAAGTCTGCAACGCGCTATCATCGTATGTGTCAGGTGAGGACAATAAAGCTAAAGTAGCTGAAAAAAAGAAAAAAATTCAAGACAGATTTAAAAAAATGGGTCTTTTAGTGGATATGCCGAAGCAAAAAACCGGCAGCACTAATGATGGCAATACTGCCAGAAGATTTTTTAAAGACGCAGAAAAAACATCGAATATAACAGGCATAAATATCGATCTTATAAAGAGGTTTCGCACAATACTTATTTGTACACGCATTTCAGCGCTACACGACAGAAACTATAGAACTTTATTTGTTGGAATATTCATGGTTCAACATGCCAGTTACTACGCACAAAATTTTGTACCATGGAAAAGACATAATCTCTTCCTGCATTCTCCCCATTGGCAATTTTTCCGAAGAAGCGCAAGAGTCTACAAATAAAGATTCAAGAAATAACCGCGAATTGTTTACCAGAAACACAGCACATACTGCTTATTTCATCGGACCCATACATTGCTAGTTTGCGTTTAACTCCAAAAACCCAGCATGGAGCTTTATCTGCAGAAGTTCTTCCGTTATTGTTGGACCATCAAGAATTTGAAGAAAGCTCTGATTCAGATTAAATTTATTAAATACAATTTTTGCAAGTAAATACAATTTTTGCATACATATTATATAATAAGTACAATATAATACAATATTGAATACAATAAGTGAATACAACCCTGAAAACAACAACAAAAAAATTTTATTTATTTTCTTATATATTTTTCTAGTAAACAAATAGTTACTTTAATAACTTTTAGGATACTCTACCTATAGTTTATCAAAAAGCCTTTTTTTGGCTTAATTCTAGAAAAAAATGTGAGGCTATGGGAGGGGGGAGTAGTTTTTGTCCAATGTTCCTTATTTTAGATCTGAGCCTCCACATTAAAAATAAAAGCTTATGTTCCAAATTTCAAGTCTATATCTCTTAAACTTTGGCTACAATTGAATTAAGTCCCCCTAGATTGGCAAAATCTTACACTGTGCCCCGGAGGGGAAACCCTTGGACTTTTGCAAATTTTCACATTTACACTTTGCAAGTTCGTACATTAGCAAATTTGCACATATGGACATATGCACATTTGTACATTTACATATACATTGGAGGAGGAATCTATGTACCAAATTTTAACTTCCAAGCTCAAGCGGCTTTGGCAGGCCGTCAAGGGGGAGAATTTTCGATTTTTTGCCCATCCGTGTTAGATTTTCCAAAAGTCACGTCTTATCTGTTATCTACACTGAAGAAGGAATCTGCACACCAAATTTTAACTTTCTAGTTTCTGCGGTTTGGGCAGGACGTTCGGGGGAGACTTTTCCCTTTATTGCCTCTTCCCGTACCAATTTACAAAAATCCTACCTAGGTGGATGTCTTCACCTCTGGTGGAACCAATGTACACAATTTCAATCTTTGAGCTCTAACGGTTTTGGCAGGCCGTCGAGGGGGAGAATTTAACCCTTTTCTGCCCCTTCCCGTTTGATTTTTCAAAAATCACGTCTTATCTGTTATCTACACTGGAGAAGAAGCCTGCATACCAAATTTCAACTTTCTAGGTCCAACGGTTTGGTCAGGCCATAAAGGGGGAGACTTTTCGCCCTTTAAACCCCCATTTTTACGTTACTGGCCAAAAATCTAAAATCTACCGTATCAAGGAGTTAGCACATACTCCCAGGAAGGCATATTTAAAATTTCAGGTTTCTATCTAAAGGGGTTTGGGCAGGCCCTTTTGCCCCTCCCCGTAGGAATTTCCGAAAACCCCGTCTAAGCGGATGTCTACGCCGGGGGGAACCTGCATACCAAATTTCAGCCTCCTAACTCTTGCGGTTTGGGCTGGGCGATGTTGAATGAATCAGTAACGTTGTTCCTTTATATGTAGAGATTAGGCTGGCTGTGTACACACCATATAGTTGTTGTTTATTTCTTCAAAATAAATTGGTACCCTACGGTACGTTATAGTCGCGACATATAATGTTTGCGATTTAAATTAAAATTATTTTTACAAATTTTACCTTGGTTTTTTTTTTATAAATTTTAGTAATTCTTTATAATTCTTATCGCGATTTTTCGAAGATTTTCGAAATTATGAAACAACAAAAAAAATTGGAAATTAATTGATTTTATAATGCCAATCACCGCGTTTTATACTTTTATAAGATAATCCGACGTTCTTATGAAATATGTCGCCAAATTTATAGAAATTCGCGAAGATTTTTATTCCGCGTATACACTTGAAATTCGCGGAAAGGAATTAAAGTCATTATGGGACGACGTTATCGATCTTATCAGATTGATTTTGAAATGTCAAATTTGGTTAAACCCGGTGATATTGACGCGGCTGCTCAGAAATTCAGCAAACGTTGTTCCTAGAAATTCTTGCGTTCTGTGTTCGAATAGGACTCATTTTTTATGTGTGTGCTTACGCTTTGGAAATCTTTTGGTTTCTGACAGACTGTTGTGTTGTGTTAATTGTCTTTCGAAGACACATTCAGTTAAAAATTCTAATAGTAAAATTTGTTATTCTACATGTGATGAACGTCACCACACTTGCTTAATGACGAAGTTAACTTCTCTGAGAGTTCGACTGAACGAATCGCTTTAACGGCCAACATTTGGCCTTCGCTTTCAAAATCCACTCTTCAATCTACGATTTTGAATTTCAATAAGGATTTTGCTCAATTTGTTGGAGTCTAACTGCAGATATTTCGTATCTCGCGGAATTCATATGTGAGTTTAGAGCTATACGCAGAAAACATTTCTCAACAGGGTATTATGTACTAAGCTCGGGCACTACGTGACCCGACTTCAGAGTCTTCGTTCACTTTTGAACACTTGCAAAACCTTTTGATAATGCCGACGTATTTTACGAATGCTCGAATTTCAGGATTCTGCCAAGTACTCTCTGCTTCGAAGAAAATATGTTCTGCTAAAAGTGAATCTAGTATAGATCCATCTGTTGCTTTAAACACCAATTTGCTTTGCCAACCAATTGTAAAATTTTGCCTCACGTTGGCGTCAATAATGACGTGAGAAACAATTTGCAATATTTACGATAAATAAATTCGTAATTGGCTCTGATTTGTGCCTTAAAATACTTTTTGGCGGAACTCAGACAAATGTTTGGAGATATTTATTGGCTTAGAAATCAGTCTATGGATTAATTTCGGACTCACTTTTGTTATTATCGAAAGTTGACCTTCGCTTTTCTAAAACACACTTTTCTACGAAAAGTTGTTTAAAAATGGAATTATGTATCGTAGTTTAAATTCTCTTCCTCTTTTTTCTACGAAACCTTGCCGATGGCATGAGGTAACGTCTTCACACATTTAAATCCCCAAAAAATTTTGAAAATCGGTTCACTAAGGACGAAAACTCGAGTCTGCAACATAAGCAAAATCTATTTTTTGAATATATTTTCGTTAAAAAAATTTTCGATTACCTCCAACTTCGTGAAGAATCAGTCGTTTCGTTAAGGTTTATCCGAAAAGTATCGGACGTTTTTATGCAAAATTGTGTTACGAAACGATCTTCTTATCGACTTATGTATTTGGTATTTATGGGCATTCTACGATTACCGATCCTGCCTTTTGGATTAGTCTTTTCTAATATGGTTCTCTTGAGCCATTTACAATCACATCCAGCTTTGCTGGGCAGGTAATTCGGACCTCCTAATAAACATCCGGCTTTGCTGGTGAGGTCCCTTGGACCTCTTTATAAACATCCGGCTCTGCTGGCCAGGTCTCTCGTAAGTAGTAGGGAATTGGGGAGTCATTTTGATTTAATTGCTTTTAGCTGGGGTACCAGAATGCTTTAATTGCTTTAAGCTGGGGTACCAGAATGATTTAATTGCTTTAAGCTGGGTTATCAGAATGCTTTAATGTTTTTTTTTTGTATGGGGTATCAGAATGCTTTAATTGTTTGGGTTGCATGTATCACGCGTGTGTTTTCATGCGCTACCCTAACTAAATTTTTCTTGTGTGTGTTTGGCTAGGTGTGATGTGACGAGGATCTTTTTGAATTTGTGTTGTTAGTGAGATCGTCGGTTGTATGCTTATAATATAAAAGGGTTGTAATACAAAATTTTTCTTGTGCGTGTTTGGCTAGGTGTGATGTGACGAGGATCTTTTTGAAATTATAAAGGGTAGCGTTGTCGTCGGTTGTATACTTATAATGAAAATTTTTCTTGTGTGTGTTTTGCTAGAAGGTGTGATGGGACGAGAAGTTTTTTTGAATTTGTGTTGTTAGTGTGGCCGTCGGTTGTTTGCTTATAATGTAAAAGTGGTGGTTATACAAAAATTGTCATGTGTGTGTTTGGCTAGGTGTGATGTGACGAGGATCTTTTTGAAATTATAAAGGGTAGCGTTGTCGTCGGTTGTTTGCTTATAATGAAAATTTTTCTTGTGTGTGTTTTGCTAGAAGGTGTGATGTGACGAGAAGTTTTTTTTGAATTTGTGCTGTTAGTGTGGCCGTCGGTTGTTTGATTATAATGTAAAAGTGGTGGTTATGTCATGTGTGTGTTTGGGTAGAAGATGTGACAAGGATCTTTTTGAAATTATATAGGGTAGCGTTGTCGTCGGTTAATTCTTTTTATCTCTAGTATTTTTTTTTCTATTCTTTGGTGGTATATACATTCTACATGTGGATGTTTTTTTTTTTCAAGTATGTCATAAATTGAATATTTATTAATAGGAGATTTGTTTTGGACTGCACAATTTTTAGGATCAAGTGAAAGTCATTGATCTACATATTTGTTTTTGTATTAAGAGAAAATTTCCATTTTTTCTTTCTTGTATCTATGTTCTGTTTTTGTTTTTATTTTTTTTTGTGTTTGGTATATACATTCTACATATAAATGTACAAGTAGGTCATAAATTAATTATTTATTAATGTGACATTTTCATTAATTTACAAATTTTCATGTTTTAATGAAATTCGAATCTGTTTGTTTCTTGTTCGGTTTTGTTTCTTGTAATAAAGGGTTATTCGAATCTGTTTGTTTCTTGTTCGGTTTTGTTTCTTGTAATAAAGCGGTAATTCGAATCTGTTAGTGTTTTGTTTGTTTGTTTAGTTGTGTATAATAAAAAACAATACTATAAATTAGTTTTATGTATTTGGTTTTATTTTACTTTCTTTTTAAATAATTCTTAAATTTAAATCTCATTAAATATTTCTTATAAATTTAAATAAAGGGTGTCCCAAGAAGAACGCAATTTTTAAATTTTAAATAAAACACAGATATTTAAAAAAAAATCGTGAAACTTTATTCTTTCGTAAAGTAGACAGAATGAGGTTATGTATGGAACAATATATCGTGCAGATGGCCGCCGCGGCTTTGCTGGCATGCACGCGATCTTTTAATGAAATTTTCAATGACCGTTTTGCATGAATGCTGCGGTATTTCATTAATGCAGCGTCCAATTTCCTCTTTTAAGGCTTGAGTCGTCGTCGGCTTATTCGCGTAAACCATCGACTTCAAAAAACCCCAAAGAAAAAAATCTAATGGTGTTAAATCGCACGATCTCCAAAACGCGAAATAACACGACCGGGAAATGACTGATGCAGCAATTGAATTGTTTCTCTGGCTGTATGACATGTGGCGCCGTCTTGTTGGAACCACATGCCCTCCACATTCATTTCTTCAATTCTAGGCAAGAAAAAACTGGTTATCATTTCACGATACCGAACACCATTGACTGTTTGCGCTTGACCTGCCTCATTTTCATAAAAAAAAGGTCCAATGATTCCTCCAGCCCAAAAACCACACCACCCAGTGACACGTTGAGGATGCATTTGCTTCTCGTGAATCACTCGAGGATTTTCCTCACCCCAAATGCGACAATTCTGCCTATTGACGAAGCCATCAAGATGAAAATGGGCCTCGTCACTGAAGATGATTTTATCGGCAAAATCAGCATTTTCATGTTGTCTCTCCAATACCCAATTAACGAACTCCCTTCGCTGTCCATGTCAGCTGGCTTCAGTTCCTGAGTCAATTGAACTTTGTATGCATGAAGATGCAAATCTTTCGTCAAAATTCGCTGCAAAGTGGATTTGGAGACACCAATTTGCTGAGCTCGGTGTCGAATTGAGGTGGATGGAGTTTGAGCGACATCATCACGTACAGCTGCGACATTTTCGGTCGATCGACCTGGTCGATGGCGCGTTGTTGTCTTTACATCACTAACAGACCCAGTTTCGGCAAATTTATCCATTAATCTCTTTACAGTTGACTCTTTTGGAGCATTATTGTGACCCCAAATTGATCGAAATTTGCGAACTGTAGCCGCAAAACTTTCACCATTTTGGTAAAACAATTTCACAATGAGAATGCGTTGTTCATTCGTGTAGCGCTCCATTTTTACTAACCTCGTACCTTCTACTAGCAAACAATAACAATTGTTCAAATGTCAAACAATGACACTTCGAATGTTGCCAGATTTAAAAATTGCGTTCTTCTTGGGACACCCTTTCGTATAATATAATAATTTCGGTTATATTTTTTTTATTTAATTAAAAATTTAGATGTTTATGATAGAGATTTATAAGATCGTTGACTGAATTTTCTCTAAATTTATAGATGATGCAACTACATGTATCAGGTCCTTCAGTACATCTGTCGTCAGACCATATGCAATCCTCAAAATGCTCTCCATGCGCTGAATTAAGAATTCTTTTATTCTCATATAATTCGAAATAATCAGCGTTCTTTAAAAAGAAGTGTAAATCTTCTAGACATATAAACTCCTTATATTCATTAAGGAATTCTACAATTTGTTCCCGCATTGACATCTTAATTGTCTGAGTCGTTCTTTCTGTCTGAATCCAGATATTATTATTTATTGTACCCTCCGCATTTATAATGTGAATATTTAAACTATTTGACAATACAATACTATGAAAATAAAGTGAGCAATTTATTGTAATATCTTTAGGATACATTTCACAATATTTTGAAATAAAGAGTGAAGAATTAATCCGTCTTTGAAAAAAAAGAGAAAAAAGGAGAAAACAAATTTATTCCTCTTTTCATATTAGTCCATGCAATTTATTGTAGTAATTTTAATATATAACAAGAAGTTAATTTAAAATTTAATTCATGTGAAAGTTTTATTCTTAACAAAGTCTTCAAAGAAACAAATTTGATGACCTCAACAACAAACCAATTCTCCATATTAAAGATATGGAGGATCTTAAATTATACAAAATATTGAAAGCAATTAAAATGCAAACGAAATATGGGGAAAGTATCCAGATTGAGGGAGAAAATTATGTCATCTTTCTGCCAAAAAGATTTAATGCTATAACTGATGATGAGATAAAGGAGTTATCATCTGGCAAGTACTTCATCAAAAAATTACCTACAGTAGACGATAAACACTTCCGATTAGAGTTGGAGTTATTTGATATAAATGAATATATTGTTCCTGAAAGTGGCAAATATCCGCTTTGGAGATGAAATTGTAAATTTGTATTAAACAACGAGAAATAAAAATATTAAAATACATTGAAAACAAAAAGAAAAAAATGCGTTTTTATTTATTAATAATTTCATACAAAAATTTCAGGCATAAGTGACCACAATTAAATGAATTATATTTTTGATGTCTTCTATAATTGTACACTATATTTGAGCCCAAATATGCTACTAATTCAAGTGGTGGCTGCAAATTTCCAAAACTATCAAAGTACTCCTTATGATCTTTATTTTTGTAGTATGCTACCCAATGAGTGCCTGCTCCAATTGAGGAATCCAGATTAACAATGCCACATTCTATTCGTCGAGGATGTTTGGGGAGTGAATCTCTCATAAAAATACCGCTAAAGTGTGGAATATGTGTGGTAAACTTAATCAAAGTTTTTTGACATTTTCTCGAATACAAGACCATACCCCTTCTTATATAGTTTAAGATAAAGACCCTTTCCCATTGCTATAGCCTCCATTCTCTTATTATGTCTAGTAGCCTCTTCGAGTTGTTTCTTAGCATTATTTGCAGCATTAATAGCTCTAACAATAGCTGCTCCACCAGATGACAGACCACCTAAGGTCCCTAAAGCAGTTAGTATTGGCACTATATATACATTCTACATGTGGATGTTTTTTTTTTTTTTTCAAGTATGTCTTAAATTGAATATTATCAGGTCCTTCAGTACATCTGTCGTCAGACCATCATATAATTCGAAATAATCATCGTTCTTTAAAAAGAAGTGTAAATCTTCTAGTAGTTTTGAAAATTTCATGAGGAGTACTTATCAATATATTTGACAAATCAAAATCTTAGAAACATTCAATTACCGAAGAACGCAACAAAAAGCCATCGATATATATTTTTATATTTAAAAATATTAAAAAATAGAAAAAAATAAAAATTTATTAATTAATTCAAAATCCCACCAACACAAGGAAAAAATGAATACTCAAGCCTTAAGCAGCAACAATAGTGCCGTAACTCAAGTCCTAAACGATGATTGTTTGGCAGACATTTGTAAAAAATTAGATTTGTGTGACCAGATTCTCCTTTCACACACATGTCCGCGTTTCAGTGATGTTTTCCGTATGATATCGAAGGCAGAATACAAAACGTTTTATTTAGATACAATGGGTGGATTGACGCTGATAGAAAAAATTAAATTTATAAAAATGGTTGGACCAAACATTAAGTCATTCGAAGGTACATTACCTTGGAATGACTATGAAATTGTATTAGATTGCATTGCACAGCATTGTAAAAATATTCAAAGTGTCAATACAGCAGACACAGACTTTTTACATTATATAATTGATAAAATGGAGACGTGTACGAAATTAGAAATTCAACATTTCAGCTTTGATAATAGATTCGCAGAGAAATTTAAATGCTTGCCAAAGCTAAAGGTCTTAAGTCTGAAAAATTGTTCAATAACAACAGAACATATTTGTAATTTATCTAATATCGAAAAACTGTCTCTTAACGGATGTCATGAATTTAATTTACAACAAATTTGTCAAAATCTGACTAATTTACATACCCTGGATATACGTAATTGTATGCATTTAAAAACGTCTGATTTTAAAGAAATGGTCGATCATTTACATAAACTTGAAGATCTCAAAATAAGTAGTACAACAGAACAATATGAATGTATTGCCCAATTACCAAAATTGAAACGTTTAGAAATTTTTGGCATTGATGACTCCCACCCATTTTGTCATCAACTATTGATAGAGTTGGTTAAACATCAATCGCAACAATTGGAACAGTTAATGTTGATTGGATATGCAAGTTTGAATTTTGCAGCAGCTTCATTGGTAGGAGATTTAAAGAACTTGAAAAAATTAATTTGCCCCAACAATAGTTCTTTGGATGATAAATGTTTAAGAAAGCTTGCACAGCTGACCAATTTAGAAGATATAAATTTACGAAATTGCATTAATATTACCAATCAGGGTTTAATGCATTTATTTCAGCAATGTCGTAATTTAAGTCATATTAATTTTTTGCAGTGTAAGTTAATAACAGAACAATTCATCTATGCTGCTTTTAAATTATTAAAATAGCAGGGGAAAATAACGCAACGTAAGCTTCCTGTTCTATTGTTGGCAAACCGAACAAATGTTAAAACAGTTGCGATTAGTAGTAGAGCTCAATTGAAATCATCATTGGATTTGATGAAAGTCTGCATGGATAATTGGTTTTTTGATGAATACGACAAATATTTTGATGATGGTGAATTCAATAATAATTTCAATTGCATACACTCAGAGAATCATGACAATCTCGAAGAGCTATGTGTAGATATAGATTTTGGAGTTTTCCATTCGAACTGAAGATTTTTACAAAGATATACTTAATGATTTGTTGTCTGAATTTGATACCTCAGATTACCCCGTTGATTCTTGAAAAAAAAAAAATATTGTATTTTTCTCTTAAATTTTTTTGATTATCAAGCAAAATAAAACACTGATATTTTAGTTTTCTATTTTAAGAATACATATTTTTATTTATAATTTTAAGACATTGTTTTTAAGTGTGTATTTTCTAAATATTTAATAAAGATAATAAAAATGGAAAATTGCCTTCATTTATTTTAAAGTTTTAAAATTTTTGAAGTAAAAGAGCATTTTTCAGTGCACATGTTTCATGTTTGTGAGAACTACAACGGATGCAATCGGGATATTTTTCATCGAGCTCTCTTAAATTACAGCAGTTGATATTTTCTATATTGAAAACGTTTTTCCGCAGCATATTCTCCAACCACTTTTTCTTTTCCAAACCCTTGACAAAAATTAAAGAACCCTCTGTGTTTGATTTGAGAAATTTGCACACAGACTTGAATGATACGGATCCATCTTCCCATTGCAGATGATGATGATTTTTTGTTAACCAATTGACTTGTTTTTGATTCTTTGGTGATAAATAACTATAATCGAAGGGTGGTTTTATGATGAAATTTATATACTCCTTAGCGTTAAAGACCAATGCAATTTCTTTGGCAATAAAATTATTAGAATCTGCTCTAAAGCCTTGGAGATCAATAAAAACTATTTTTGGCATTTCCATTGCTTAAACAATTTTATGAACCTGTCATGTCAAAGGCGTATATTCAATTAAACGATCATGAATAAGAATGCAGTAAGCTGATGAGTTTGGTGGTATATTGATGCCAGTCTCAAACATAATTTTTATATCAATCGGACTCCTTGCAAGCGTTTCATTTCGATAGCTTACATCAATAACTGTAATAGGAGCTTTATTTTTGAATTCTTGACAAGTGAGTAGAGGTTCTCTCATATAGTAGTTTTGTTGAAATCTGACATACATATCATAGAGGATGGCAAACCGTTCTTCCTCAAATTTAATGCTTAGATCATCATAAGGATATGACTCTGAGTTTAAGTGAACTTTGATGTTGGTTAAATCACAATTAATAAATTTATTCTCACGCAGGAAGGCTATCAAAACGAAGCGAGGTCGTTCCCTATTTGCAGATAATTTAACATTCCAAATGTGATTAGTTCCGCTTGATAATTGAGGATTAAAATGACAGTCTCAACTGCGGAATGCTATTGGTAAATTTGTTCCATTTTGTATTATTTTTATCAATGTTTATTTTACTCAAGTCAGAAAGCTGTACATGTGGTATCCTCCATGAAATATTCTTAATAGTAATTTTTGGTTTTTGAACAGATGCTGTTGAATATACGAGATCATCATCACTTTTGCTACGAAGTAATATCAATTCATGTTTGGAGTTCAAAATAATTTTATTAAAGTCTTCAGCAAATCCCAATAATATTTTTAATGGTACATAAAAGTTAAAGTGTCCATTTAGTACATTTAGGTCATCTACTTTACTCCAAGCAGCATTTTCCATGACAGCACCGTCCGTTGGCATCAAAGAAACATAAGTTTTAATATTAGTTGAAACTCCTAGTTGTCTAGTGCGATCAATTTCAATGCCATTTAGCTCATAACGAATTTCATCAAATAGATGAGCAACAAAATTATTTTTCAATCTGAAAGCAGAAGATGCTACCACTTTTTTACTATCGCCGCTTTCTTCTTCTACTAAACCTTCAATGTAAATAAAACTTTCACTCGGCAAAACATACAAATCCTGATTTTGTATTGATATTCTTATTTCATCGTTATTTTTAAATGATTGCAAGTATGGATTATAAGTGTGATAATCTTTTTTTATAATGCTTTCATCCGATAAGGGTTTATCCAAAACATTAATTATTGATCTCATTCTCTTTGATGTTGCTTTTTCAATTGGAAATTCAATGATTTGAGAAAATTTCTATTTGATTCTGTTAAATTGTTGGCTGAATGTGAAGATGAGAACAGCGAGGACGCTAACTTTGGTTTGACTGATGGCAATAATATAGATTTTGGCGATAACAATGTGGTATAAGGAATGCTATTTGAGAGAATTTCTTTGTTGTAAATTATCATCATTTTCTTGGCCTTAAATGTAATCGAATAGTAATTTCTTCTCCTCGAAAATTAATTAAATCACCGTCTTGATCAACTATCCGTAGTGTTAGTGAACTCACTTCTTTGGAATTCACTGGCAAATAGATGAGATTTGTAGGTATTTCATTCATTTTATAGCCAGGTGGAACATTTATTGCAAATTCGTGTAATGTATGTGCATGAGAATTGTTTATATATGTGTTTACCACAATATTACATTCTATCCGCAAGAGATTTACCTTAAAAATATTTACTGGTAGATCTGAGAAATGGGGGACATTAGGAGAGAGGACATTCTTATTGAAACCAAACAATTTTCCTATCGAATTCTTCATGTTAAAGTATATCGAATCTTCGGAACTATACAATTTGACTTGCATTGTATTGTTATTAGCTTCAATAATAATTTTCTTCTTCCCCAACCCATCTTTCTTATTTTCCCCCTTTATGAAATCGACAATATCATTCAGCTCATAGGATCCAATAGGTATTGTAATAATTTTACTACCAATGTGAAACAAATTATTGTATTTGTCCACATTTGGTATGCTGTTGTATGTGTGAAAATCTACGAGAACACACTCGTAATCACTGTTTAAATTTATTGGAGGAAAGTAATTTGCTGATAAATTTAAGGAGTTTCCGCTCAATGTTAGTGTAATTGACATTTTGCTTACCAAATGGTTAATGTAGGAAATAAAACAAAATATTGTTTTTTTAAAGGGTTGCTTTTTCTTTATTTTAGATAATTTTATATTAATACTTAAAGTACATGTAGTATATACCTATATATATATATATATATATATATATATATATATATATATATATATATATATCATCAATTTTAACATTCTTTCCAGAAGATTCTCATTTCTTAACTTTATTATCATCTTTCTTCTGATTACATTTATTTTCATTGTGATCATTACTAACACAATAATTACAATACTTTAGATTTTCATATTTAATCTCAGAGCTCTTAAAAATCATATCCATTCTCCTCCTGCTAATATATAAATATAATGTATTATCAAGTTAAAGTTTTTTATTCAACTAAAATAGTGGAGAAAACATTTAATCCTTTTATACTTAATTTTATAGTCGTAAAAGTAATCACACACACACACATTACAAAATATCATTTTTATTTATCCAAGAATTATGCTGATTTTAAGAACCCAACCATTTCACGAGTACTTTATTATCTTTAGTTTTAATAACTTTTTCAACAAGATATGTATTAGGCAGTCGAGTTTTTGAGAGTTCTTCATCATAGAAGGTACCTTTAATTCTATTTCCCTCGTAATCCACCAAAATATTTGTTGCTGGATAAGTGTTGTTTATAGATTTGATTTTAAAAATTTCTGTTGTCCAGTTAGGTGTGTATCCCTTTTCAAAAATATGCTTATATTTGCTGATGCGTACCGAATCTCCAACATGAAATTTTGAGATTTTGTACATTTACAAGTGATTATACACTGTGTCTAGTAACATTTTCTGATTCGTAGAATTGACATTAATGGGTGCTATTTTTATGGTACGATGAATCTTGTGATTGTACTCATCAATTAAATCTTTATATAAATCAATCCAATGATATGATCCGTTGTAGCAAAATTCCTTCCACATCATACCTTTAAGAGTTCTATTGAATCGTTCAACAATAGACGCCTTCATTACACTATACGTTGAGTAGTGATTTATATTATGCTTTTTCATCAATTCTTATTAAAGAATTCCTTGCCATCATCAGTATGTAAATTTTTTGGCACTCGACCCAAATTGAATATATTTTCCATTGCTTTGCAAACATCTGATGAACTTTTAGATTTGAGAGGTGCTGCCCAAGCATATTTTGAAAACGTATCAATGACCGTTAGCAGATAACGATAGTACTTGTTATCCGATGAATAATTACCCATTTCAACTAGATCTGCTTGCCATAAATCATCAATACCTTTCATTACAACTCTTCGACGCTTAAAATTTTTTCGAGCCTGTTTATGCAACTCTTTTACCAGAATTCTCTTTGTATTCATTATCGACAACATATATTAGTTTATTATGTTATCAGTGTTAGACATCATATGTAACACTTCTTCCCTCGGCATCAATTTTAGTAGTAAACTCTGCAAAAGTTTAATTCGTTGACGCAACAACTCAAGTTCTCTGTCAAAGTACGATTTTTGATTATGATTTATATCAGAAATTTTCTTATATACTACATCATTATTTTTATCTATATTTAAAAGTATGTCTGTCTGCATTTTGTTGACTTGTAAGAGTAGAAAGTCTTTTGTGACGGCGTCGTTTTCTTCCACAGGGCTCGCAACATTTTTAATTCTTTTGTTTTGGATATTAAAGTTCTTATCGCTATCCAAAATGGGGCCAAATATTTTCGAATCATTCTTTCTTATTATATTATTATAGTTCAGCTTAGAATTGTAATAATGTCCGAACTTGTCGACAGACATTTTCAATAT
Organism: Eustalomyia histrio; assembly: GCA_949748255.1. NCBI lineage: Eukaryota > Metazoa > Arthropoda > Insecta > Diptera > Anthomyiidae > Eustalomyia > Eustalomyia histrio. The sequence goes on from OX456523.1 coordinate 159,634,881, forward strand.
ATATCCTTAACTCACAAAACTTTATATATATTATAATATTATATCAGCTTCCTGCAGTTCTTCGATAATAGAAACAATTTCTTTGTTATGATTGTTATGACCAGCAGCTTGAGAGGCGATTAATAATCTGAGGCGGTCAACTAACTCATTCGGATCATTCCAATATACATAATTAGGTTTATTAGAATTTAATTTCATTAGACCACTTCCTGTTTTGTCATTTTAAAATAATTTGCTGATAATGTTTACATATTTGTAGGCCCTTGTCCCTTTAATTTGTCCGTCTGATTTATAGTCTCTTCTGTGAGCATATGTCTCCATTAAAATCTTTTTGTAAATCTCCAATTCTGTTTTATCATAATTTTTTGGAGTTTTATAAAACATTAACTGAACCAAACCTGGTGTTAGCAACCAATTTTGATTTCCTAGCATAATTTTATCATCACTCAACTTAATGTAGCTATTCCCAAATTTCCACTCACCATTCGAATCTTTGTGAGGACCATAAAGCGTTTCCAGTTCATTTTTTCGAGCTAAATGCGATAAATCGAGTGAGTTTATTATTGTATCATTTGTAACATTAACGGGGGATTCAGTTTGATAGTAAATATCATCATCATCATCATCATTTTCATCAATTGTTTTGTATTCATCACTCGTTACATCTTTCTTTGGGGTACTTGTCCCCAGTTTCATTGGTAATTTTCTAAACGGTAAACTCGTCTCATTTTATATTTCATTTTTTATTTCATTTTTAATTTCTTCTTTTTCATCTTTAGAAATTCTTTTTTCGTTAGAAGAATTATTTATAAATTCTTTCAGCGGGTTAGTTATGGGCTTAAATGTTTTTTGTAGTCTTTCATGAGTATTAGCTTCACCCATTTTTATGCTTCGAAATTTCTTCTTCAAAGCATTTCTTACCTTGACCAGTTCCTCCAACACTTCAGTCATATCAGACCAGGAATAGATCAGAAACAGAGCAGGAATAAATCAGAAACAGACCAGGAATAGATCAGAAACACACCAGGAATATATCAGCAACAGACCAGGAATAGATCAGAAACAGACCAGGAATAGATCAGCAACAGAGCAGGAATAGATCAGAAACAGACCAGGAATAGATCAGAAACAGAGCAGGAATAGATCAGAAACAGAGCAGGAATAGATCAGCAACAGACCAGGAATAGATCAGAAACAGAGCAGGAATAGATCAGAAAAAGACCATAAAATGTAGCAAGCTTATTTGGAATCAGCTGAATTCATTAAAGGATGTAATTATTTAAATGTTTTTAATTTGTTAATCCTATCGATTCAAGAGGTCAAACTTTACTAATATCATCATATTATTCCAACATCCTTATATTTCAATAAAAACATTAAATGTCTTTCTATATCGACCAGCATTTAAGTTATCATCTTTACATATTGTTAAAAATCCACAGTTTTCTTTCCAACATTCTTGACATATTTTACGAAATTGTTCAAAGGACATATCCGTTCCAACATGATCACTATAGACGTGTTTCATATTCATTTCATCCTGCTTAAACATTATAATCATATTGGCATTATCTCGTATCAAATGTTTAGGTATTCGGGTATAAGTTTGACACAAGTAAAATGAATCCACATTTTTGTGACGACCCATACAAAAGTATGCACGTATATTATTTTGATTTTCACATGCAACGTCATCAAATATAATTATTGAGTTATTTTTAGCTTCATCTGGTGGAATAACACTTTCATTGTTAGAAAATGTAAAATAACCCATTCCTTTAATCGTTGATACGAGTTTATTTAAGTACTCATATTTAGGTTGAAATAATGATATCAAATACAAATAGATGTTTTCGAATTTTAATCCATTAGGACTTTCAATCAAACTAATCATTACATTAGTCTTTCCACAGTTCGAAGATCCCACTATAAGTGCTCTTATAGAATTTGGCAATAGAGAACTGTGTTTTTTTCTCATATCTGTACTTGTTGAGGAATCAACATTCCTAACAACTATATTTTTATGTTGTTTGGTCAACCGCATTTTAACAACTAAAACCAAAGTTTTAAATTTCCCTTTTAATTAGTTTCCAGATTATATAAATAGGTCTAACAATATCATAGAATTATCAATCATATGCATTCTGTCACTGGGAGTGGATTAGTAGATAGAGTAATATATTCTCTACCATTTGAACTTCATTTACCGGGTTATGAATTTTGTGGACCAGGTACTAAGCTAGAAAAACGTTTAAAGAGGGCTGATAAGGGGATAAATCCGTTGTATGCTGCTTGCAGAGAGCACGATATTGCTTACTCTAAAAATAAGGAAATCAGTAAGCGACACCAAGCAGATAAAATACTTGAAAATCGAGCCTGGGAACGAGTTTTATCGAAAGACAGCAGTATAGGAGAAAAAAACAAACTCATATTTTATAACTAACGCCATGAAGGCTAAAGTCAAACTCGGCATGGGTCTAAAGTCAAAAAATAAATTTGAAAAGAAAATTTTTGGCACAGCAATACGAATCGCTACGGCAACTTTAAGGAAAGAAAAACCTAAAGATATAAACGACGCAATTAAAATTGCTCGTAAAGTTTTAAATAAATCGCTGAAAGGAAAAAAATCAAAAGTTGTTATACCTCGCATTATCAATGTACCGAAAGTTGGAGGGTTCTTACCATTAGTGCCAATACTAACTGCTTTAGGGACCTTAGGTGGTCTGTCATCTGGTGGAGCAGCTATTGCTAAAGCTATTAATGCTGCAAAAGATGCTAAGAAACAACTCGAAGAGGCTACTAGACATAATAAGAGAATGGAGGCTATAGCAATGGGAAAGGGTCTTTATCTTAAACCAAATAAGAAGGGGTATGGTCTTGTATTCGATAAAATGTCAAAAAACTAATTAAGATGCTCCCCAAAAGACCACTTACTGATATCGATTTGATTAAGTTTACCACACATATTCCACACTTTAGAGGTATTTTTATGAGAGATTCACTCCCCAAACATCCTCGACGAATGGAATGTGGCATTGTTAATCTGGATTCCTCAATTAGAGCAGGCACTCATTGGGTAGCATACTAAAAAAAATAAAGATCATAAGGAGTACTTTGATAGTTTTGGAAATTTGCAGCCACCACTTGAATTAGTAGCATATTTGGGCTCAAATATAGTGTACAATTATAGAAGACATCAAAAATATAATTCATTTAATTGTGGTCACTTATGCCTGAAATTTTTGTATGAAATTATTAATAAATAAAAACGCATTTTTTTCTTTTTGTTTTCAATGTATTTTAATATTTGTATTTCTTGTTGTTTAATACAAATTTACTATTTCATCTCCAAAGCGGATATTTGCCACTTTCAGGAACAATATATTCATTAAGATCAAATAACTCCAACTCTAATCGGAAGTGTTTATCGTCTACTGTAGGTAATTTTTTGATGAAGTAATTGCCAGATGATAACTCCTTTATCTCATCATCAGTTATAGCATTAAATCTTTTTGGCAGAAAGATGACACAATTTTCTCCCTCAATCTGGATACTTTCCCCATATTTCGTTTGCATTTTAATTGCTTTCAATATTTTGTATAACTTAAGATCCTCCATACCTTTAATATGGAGAATTGGTTTGTTGTTGAGGTCATCAAATTTGTTTATTAATGATTTTGATACAGCGCTCATGGTTGTTGTTTCTTTGAAGACTTTGTTAAGAATGAAACTTTCACATGAATTAAAATTTAAATTAACTTCTTGTTATATATTAAAATTACTACAATAAATTGCATGGACTAATATGAAAAGAGATATAAATTTGTTTTCTCTTTTTTTCAAAGACGGATTAATTCTTCACTCTTTATTTCAAAATATTGTGAAATGTATCCTAAAGATACCACAATAAATTGCTCACTTTATTTTCATAGTATTGTCAAATAGATTAAATATTCACATTATAAATGCGGAGGGTACAATAAATAATAATTTCTGGATTCAGACAGAAAAAACGACTCAGACGATTAAGATGTCAATGCGGGAACAAATTGTAGAATTCCTTAATGAATATAAGGAGTTTGTATGTCTAGAAGATTTACACTTCTTTTTAAAGAACGCTGATTATTTCGAATTATATGAGAATAAAAAAATTCTTAATTCAGCGCATGGAGAGCATTTTGAGGGTTGCATATGGTCTGACGACAGATGTACTGAAGGACCTGATACATGTAGTTGCATCATCTATAAATTAAGAGAAAATTCAGTCAACGATCTTATAAATCTCTATTATAAACATCTAAATTTTTAATTAAATAAAAAAAAATAACCGAAATTATTATATTATACGTATTTAAATTTATAAGAAATATTTAATGAGATTTTAATTTAAGAATTATTTAAAAAGAAAGTAAAATAAAACCAAATACATAAAACTAATTTATAGTATTGTTTTTTATTATACACAACTAAACAAACAAACAAAACACTAACAGATTCCAATTACCGCTTTATTACAAGAAACAAAACCGAACAAACAAACAAAACACTAACAGATTCGAATTACCGCTTTATTACAAGAAACAAAACCGAACAAAAAACAAATAGATTCGAATTACCGCTTTATTACAAGAAACAAAACCGAACAAGAAACAAACAGATTCGAATTTCATTAAAACATAAAAATTTGTAGATTAATGAAAATGTCACATTAATAAATAATTAATTTATGACCTACTTGTACATTTATATGTAGAATGTATATACTTAACACAAAAAAAAAAAAAAAATAAAAACAAAAATAGAACATAAATACAAGAAAGAAAAAATGGAAATTTTCTCTTAATACAAAAACAAATATGTAGATCAATGACTTTCACTTAATGCAAATTTCCTCTTAATACAAAAACAAATATGTAGATCAATGACTTTCACTTGATCCTAAAAATTGTGCAGTCCAAAACAAATCTCCTATTAATAAATATTCAATTTATGACATACTTGAAAAAAAAAACATCCACATGTAGAATGTATATACCACCAAAGAAAAGAAACAAAATACAAGAGATAAAAAGAATTAACCGACGACAACGCTACCCTATATAATTTCAAAAAGATCCTTGTCACATCTTCTGCCCAAACACACACATGACAATTTTTGTATAACCACCACTTTTACATTATAAGCAAACAACCGACGGCCACACTAACAACACAAATTCAAAAAAAACTTCTCGTCACATCACACCTTCTAGCAAAACACACACAATAAAAATTTTCATTATAAGCAAACAACCGACGACAACGCTACCCTTTATAATTTCAAAAAGATCCTCGTCACATCACACCTAGCCAAACACACACATGACAATTTTTGTATAACCACCACTTTTACATTATAAGCAAACAACCGACGGCCACACTAACAACACAAATTCCAAAAAACTTCTCGTCACATCACACCTTCTAGCAAAACACACACAAGAAAAATTTTCATTATAAGTATACAGCCGACGGCCACCCTAACCACATAATTTCAAAAAGATCCTCGTCACATCACACCTAGCCAAACACGCACAAGAAAAATTTTGTATTACAACCCTTTTATATTATAAGCATACAACCGACGATCTCACTAACAACACAAATTCAAAAAGATCCTCGTCACATCACACCTAGCCAAACACACACAAGAACAATTTAGTTAGGGTAGCGCATGAAAACACACGCTTGATACATGCAACACAAACAATTGAAGCATTCTGATACCCCATACAAAAAAAAAAAACATTAAAGCATTCTAATACCCCAGCTTAAAGCAATTAAATCATTCTGGTACCCCAGCTAAAAGCAATTAAATCATTCTGGTACCCCAGCTAAAAGCAATTAAAGCATTCTGGTACCCCAGCTAAAAGCAATTGAATCAAAATGACTCCCCAATTCCCTACTACTCTCGTACCTTTTAATAAACCAAGAACGGTAAAAAATTCAGGAAAAATATCAAATTCTTAGCTTCAAGTCTAGCCTCGCTGCCACTTAGCCGTGACCATAAAATTCTTAGCCGACACCATGAAATTCTTAGCCGATTTACAGAAACTTAGCTTAAACTTAACTTAGCTTCTAGTTATGGTGCTGTCCCAAGTACAGTGATTGTGATGTGAATGTATACATATTTGAAGTTTTTTTGTTGTCTTAGGCAAAAAAATAAATAAAAAATTATAAATATGTATACATTCACATCATAATCATTATTATTTCCACGGAATGTCTTCTTATGAGAAACAGGATTTGTGTTAACAGTTTAATTTTATACGCTAAATAATATCGAAAAACTAAAAAATTTTACATTCAGCTGTAAGAATAACTATTATCCCTTCGAAAGTAAAAAACAATATCATGTCTAATGAAAGCCCTTGGTAAGTAGATTGCAAAAGTACAAGTTGGATTTTTCGATGGCAACCTTTTTAGATAGTTAGGAAAATATCACAGCAAATAACGAACGGTCGTATTAATACAAGCTCCGCAGATTTCATTTAAATAATAAATATTATTCAAGTTTCAAAGTTTTCAATAATTTAATACTGTGGTAAATTAGAATACTAATCGTTAATTCAATCCAAACGTGTGTCAATAATTTAAATATAAACATAATTTATATATTTTTATATTATTTATATATTTAAATATTCAGCCTTCTCATGAACCACCCAACCCACAAATAACTCATGGTTTTGAACAGGCTTTTATATCACACACTCTAAGGAAAATGACTATGCGAAATTACATTTTTCAGTAATGTCTGGTTTTCATTATGTCATATGAACTGTCAACAAAAACTGATTCAAATGATTGCTCGTCATTTTGTGTCAAACGCGTTTTTATTACATCTTAAAACTGACAAAGACTTACGTCAAATTTTGGTGTGAGTTGACTGACACGCCGTTTTCATTACAAAGGTCAAATGTGATATGTAAACTTTTGGCGAGCGAACAGCTGATTAATTAATTGTTAATTTGTGTTAAATAAAAAGCTAAAAAGTGGAAAAATTTAAAAATTATAAAAAAAGAAGCAAATAGCTATAACTAGTGTGGCGCTTTGTGTTATTACAACACTAAGGGCTAGGAAAAATAAAAGGAAGCAGCTAAAAAAAAACTATTTTGAATTAGGCCATTTGGTTGCCACTTCGGATCGCGGCATTTTTATTATATCTGCCCCTGCTTGCCAGAGAGCATCTCGTAGATTTCTGTCCCGATATTCTATGGACAAGGAAATTCCAAGTACCTTCCCTGGCTTCTACCTTTTGAATGAGCCTCTCCGTTTGCTCACTCGTCCACTTTTCTTTTATTTAAAAAATTGCCATTTCTTTTTTTATTTAAAAAATTGAAATTTATTTTTCCAGAAAAAAAATAACAGCTTTGCGATCGCCAAAAAAAAAAAAATTTACAACTTGTTGTCATTTTTATTTTAGATAAAAAATGCTGCCATATCTGTTGACAAACTGAAATTTGACGTTTTCACTTGCTTATCATTTTAGACGGCAGTTCGTGTGCATAACTGACTGCAAACTCAGATGACACCATATGACAACCCGTTTTCATACAATTGCCAACAATTTGGACAAATTGACATTAAAAATGACATATTGAAAACCATGCATAAGTACAAATGAGCTTTTTCCATCTATTTATAGAAATACCCTTTGGCAACCATCTTGTATGTAAATTTTGTATTATATTCGAACTGTCAGTTTTAATTAAATATTTTTAATTGTATCAGGCTCGAGATCATAATTTTTAATGTTACTAACGAATAGTAAACACAAATTTTTTATTAAAATGTAAAAAATTGTAAGGATCAGCGCTAGAGGGAGTGCACACTTTCGAACCGAGCGACCAGGTCATCTTCAGCCTTCTCATTAACCACCCACCCCACAAATAACTCATGATTTTGAACAGGCTTTTATATCACACACTCTAAGGAAAATGACTATGCGAAATTACATTTTTCAGTAAGTGAATGATTATCCGTACAAATGAGCTTTTACCATCTATTTATAGAAATACCCTTTGGCAACAATTTTCACAACACCGGAATCAAAATCACTGCTTCTTTTTCTCAGCAAAAAAAAAAGTAGCAAAAGAAGAGAAAAAGAAGCAGTGATTTTGATTTCGGTGTTGTGAAAATTTGGATCGGAACAAATAATTTTTACATAGGTGTGTCATAGGGTGGAAGTTTTCTTTTATGATCCTTCTTCATTGCATATAAAGGAATTCGAAGGGTTTAGTAAAAAATGAGATCTTTGGATGTTCCCAAATAAATTTTTAATTGTTAATTTAAATTTCAACAGGACATCAGTAGCCAGGCCTCATTTTCACAATGTACCGGTAGCTTCTCCCTGGGAATTTAAGTGACACATTTGTTGTTGCTATTGTCTGAACTTGACTGTTGGACATATTATAACGGGACATTCAGTAATCGAAATTCTTACAATTTTTACTATAATAAATTTTTTACATTTGGTATTGATAACTACGAATTTAAGAATTTAAAATCTGGCAAATTGTAAGTTAAAAATTGATACAATTCATTTAAACCTTCAAAATAACTTTTTTTAAACCTTCAAAATAAGTAAATTTTAGTACTTAACCATAACTATAAATGTCAAATTTATATGTAAATATCTGTGGTTTATGTTTAACCTTGCTTGTTTTTAAAATAAGTTACTCGTCATAGACTCATTCAAAATTAATTTTTGAAGTTGTGAAAAAGAACTACTTTGGAAGAGGAAAATCAGTACTAAATTATACATTGGAGTCAATGAAAAATTGATTCCTTAAGAATCACTTCCATTTGTTTTTTGCTGGGAATAACCAAGGTTTAGTACTTAACCATAGTTATGAATATAAATTTATTTATAAATTTCTTTGGCCGGTAAGACCCAAAATAACTGGTTAATTAAAGCCATTCCAGGCCATGCGAAAACCCTATGGTCATCTTATTTTTCCGTAGTTTCTATCGCTTAAAATAAATTGCATTTCAATTAGAATATTTACGCTGTTAGTCTTTTAATCACTTCTTTTAAACTTTTAACATTTTAACCATTTATGTATTTCATATCTCATTTGCAGTGCCATTACAAAGGATAGAAGCTTTAACTGGGGAAACAATATATCTTCCATGTAATGTCAGTACATATGATGGCGATGAAGTAGTTTTAATTTTGTGGTATCGGGAGGATAAAGGAACTCCGATTTATAGGTACGTATAAATTTTGACCATCCTTCGGATGTTTTCATTGACATTGAATTTTCATTAGCATTAGTTCAGTAATTCGCTAGATTTAGCCGACAAAAAACCTAAATGGTTAGACGTAACTTATACACTTCAACACTGGGAGGGGCAAAAAGGGGGCATCCACCTAGGAATCCGGCCTGGGTAAACCCTTTTGCCTAGAAGCCTGAAATTCAATATATCTGTTTCTTGAAGTATACATAGGTTAACGACTGATTTTTGAAAATTTCTAAGGAAGGGAAAAAGTAACCCACTTGACGTTCTGCACCAAAAAAAATTTTTCCCTTGTGCGTGTGCTAATTCTCTTATAAGACACTTTTGAACCATGTTCATTTGGGGACTCCGACAATCCCGGGACTAAGCCTGGACTACAGCCCGGCATTGATCGGGCTACGGTCCGGGAGTATACGGTGTCCACATATAATTACCTGAAGTCCCACATTTTTACCATGTTCCTCGCCAAAATTCAAAAATGTACCTAATTTTTCTTGGCCCTTCCCATAGGAATTTTCAGAAATCCCGTCTGAGAGGATATCAGAAGTAGCCTGCATAACAAATTTTAAATTCCTAAGTCCAGCAGGTTTGGCAAGCCATCAGGAGTGGAAACGGCTTGGAGGGCAGGCTGTTAAGGGGGAGACCTTTCCCTCTTTGAACTCTCATTTTTACCAAGTGCCTGGCTAAAACTTAAAAATGTACCTTATCAGTGAGTTAGTCCATACTCCAGGTAACACATATTTCAAATTTCATGTTTCTAATTAAATTGTTGTGTGCAGGCCGTTAAGGAAAGTCTCCTTCCGTTAAGGAAAGTCTCTTCCAGTAAGAATTTCCAAAAATCTGACTTGTGTGGATGCCTACGTTGGAGGAGTAACCTATGTACCAAATTTCAGCTTCCCAGATCCAGCGGTCTTGACAGGTCGTCAAGTAGGATAATTTTACAATTTTCTGCTCCTCCCCGTTGGATTTTCCAAATATTCCGTCTTGGCTGTTGACTACACTAGAACAGAAACCTGCATACCAAATTTCAACTTCTTTCGCCCAGTGGTTTGGGTAGCCAATACTCCAGGTACCAAATATATCACATTTCAGATTCCGAGGTATTTCGGTATGTGCAGGCCGTTAAGGGGGAGATTTTCCCCTTTTCACCCCTCCCCATAGGAATTTGAATAAATTTTACCAATGTATCAATTTTCAACTTCCCAGATCCACCGGTTTTGGCAGGCCGTCAAGTGGGAGAAATTTCCCTTTTTGCGAGTAACTGTGGGATTTTTAAAAAATTCCACAGTAACTATATATATATAGGGCGGGTCGATTTGTAGGGGGGCAAAAAATCGCTCAACGTACAAGGAAAATCGTATTCTAGGGATCAAAATAAGAAACTTTGCCGAAGGAACCATACCTCTAAAACGAATTCTGATGTCCCGACTTTTGACCCATAGGGTAAAATTTTGAAAAATCCCACTTTGACATATTTAGAGTGCCCCAATCGCGTCCAAACTTTGTAGAGCCGACCCATCCATGCCAGTGGCACACCCCCTGGAACCCCCTGGGGGGTTCGCCATACAAACATTTAAAAAAATCACCATTTTTGGCACTTAACATGAAAAAATCAGCGAAATGGCTATGTTTTTTTCTTTTTGGAGTTTATTTTTCTCTATAGAAATTTATTTAGTCAGAACATATGTAAATGAAAATACGAATTTAACTTAGTAATAGAAAAGAAACTAAAAAAAATTATTAGAATTTAGCGTTTCTTACAACCCTTTTGAAACAAAGGCATCACTGTGGTGCATTTGCATGTCGTAAACTTACTTGTGTGGATTTTTTATTTAACCCTTTTAAAAAATGAAGGTATCACTGTGACACAATTGCATGTCGTAAGCCTACTTGTGTGGTTTTTGTTTAGCACTTACTTAAGAAATGATCGTTGTTTTCACAACCCTTTTTGTGGGTTTTTATGGCACTTCTTAAGAAATGCGCGGTTTTTTGTAACCATTTTAACAATTAAGGTATCACCGCAACAATTACTTCTACCTGTAACGGAGTAAAAAATAGTATAAATAAGTAGACAATATACCTTGCGTTTTCGACTGTCAAAGAAAGTAAACTTGTTGGTACTATTTTAAAAATCCATTTATCATCCTATTACAATGAATCCACCATCCTCTACACCGCAAGATGAAGCCACAACAACTATCGAAACCCCGGTGAGTCATATACCCAAGCATGATGTTACTGTTTTTTGGTATGTCTACTTTTTGACTTGATGATCTTAATTTACAAACGCATCTGGATATCTTGAGATAATATTTTTACTTGAGCGAACGTGCTAAAAAAGACCAAAAAAAGTTTTCCCATAAATCATTCACTATTTAAGTACAAAATAAGTTGATTGGAACTTGGGAAAAACTTGGTATGGAAATATTGCCGAAAAATTGTGTATCTATTAAATTGAATAGATTGCTTGATAAATATCAACACCAAATCAAGAGCAAAAAGAAAAACCCAAAATTTTCAGAGTTTCTAAAATCTCTGGAAACAATTTTTCACATTGGAACGATCAATATAATCAGAGAAGACTAACAGTGGATGCATTTATGATGGAAGTTGAAGAGCAAGATTTTAAAATGAAAGATAAGCATGGCAAACCTCTCATCATGGATAAATCGAAAGTTCACAAAGAAAAAGAGAAATACAGACAAAAAGTGCTTCCCAAACGGTTAGCGTTTTCATTCGATGGCAGAAAAGATGATACTTTAACGAGAGCTAAAATTGATGAGAAGTATCATACATAGAATTGATTGGTTACGTAAGACTGGAACATGAAACCGCTGAATACAAAACAACCAAATTAAATGATTTTTTCAACGATAAAAATATATCACTGGATGCATTAATTGGCATATGCACTGACGGTGAGCCAACAAACACTGGCCCACACGGTGGAATTATACGACGATTCGAATTGCTGTTAAAAAGACCATTGCATTGGTTCGTTTGCCTTCTACACTTCAACGAACTTCCGTTTCGGCATTTGTTTGAAGCTTTGGATAAATCAACCAGCACTGGACCAAGATCGGCAACCGGAAAACTGAGCCGTCAAATCGAAACTTGTGAAACTCTTCCGGAAAGTTATTGCTATCACTCATTTATTATAATTGTCAGCCGTTTTTAATTATTTTATTGTTATATATTTTCAGGTGGTGGACGGCTTTCAGAAAATTGAGTTGAAAAATATGCCCCCTGCTCTAGAAAAAATTGAATTTTCCACCGATTCGAAGTACTTATACGACATGGCCCATGTAATTTCTAGCGGTGTGGTTTCGGTGGATCTGGCTAACATCAAAAAAGGGAAAATTGTACATTCTCGCTGGCTCACCTAGGCCGCTAGATTATTACGATTGTATGTGGCAACTGAAATGCTAGATGAAAATTTAAGAATTCTGGTTGAATTTATAATTAAATGTTATGTGCCAATATCTATATCAAGTATTACAGCTCTGTCGTGTACGGTAGTTCATTAGTTGGTCACGATTTCTAGAACCTCGATTTCTAGAGCCTCACGCGAAGCATTCCGTACGATACATTGAAAGAATATTTAAATCAAGATGATCCACCGTTTTTTGATCCAAAAATTCCATGACACATACAAGGAACGGAACGAGACGTTCAATTGCTAGCTAGCGTTTCCAAACGAGTTATACCGGTAGAGGCTGTTATGGGGACGACATTAAAGAGCCGTGCAAAATTGCCCAGACTTGAAAGCAAGAAAGACTTCAAACAATCATTTTTTTAGTTTCTTCTCTATTACTAAGTTAAATTCCTTTTTTCATTTACAATGTTCTGACTTAATAAATTTCTAAAGAGAAAAATAAACTCAAAAAAGAAAAAAACATAGCCATTTCGCTGATTTTTTCATGTTAAGTGCCAAAAATGGTGATTTTTTGAAATGTTTGTATGGGGAACCCCCCAGGGCGGTTCCAGGGGGTGTGCCACTGGCATGGATGGGTCGGCCCTACAAAGTTAGTGGGGGTCGGTCATACATTTGGACTCGATTGGGGCACTCTTAATGGGTCAAAATGGGATTTTTAAAAATTTGACCCTACGGGTCAAAAGTCGGGACATCAAAATTCGTTTTAGAGGTATGGTTAATTCGGCAAAGTTTCTTATTTTGGTCCCTAAAATACGATTTTCCTTGTGGTTTTTAAATCGACCCGCCCTAATATATACAGTCATGTACGAAAAAATAGGGACACTTGCATGCAACAAATTTAAAGTAAAAAACAATATTATTTTTAGATTATAGTGCAACAATAATTCTTCATTTTGTACAACAATTCAAACTATGTTGTTGCAATTGAAAAAAAACAACATTAAAAAGTATTATAATTTCTTATAGTCGAGTGTGAATAATAATAGGGACAGTAAGAAAATGGTTTGAAATATTATTAGTATTTTATATTTTTTATGGAAATGTAATAGTGATCATTGTATCTAATAAAAGTATCCATTTCTGTATCATATTTATGTAAATAAGTGGCCCAGTATGGAGCCAAGGGTGAAATAGGTATGGGCTAAAGAAAATCGGAACAGATTGCCATATGCATGGAATTTTAAAATTTTGTTTGTGCCAGACTACTTCGTTGGTATTGTTTATCAATTCTTAGCCAAACCAAAGAAGACCTGATCACTATTAAGTCCTAGAAAGCTGATTTCCTTTCGAAAATCGGAAATTATTTACAAACTGTAAAGAGCATCGAAAGTTAAATTTTGTTTTTGGGATTTTTTAATTCACATTGCAATAATTAGTTTGATAGTTTTAAAAGTGGACGTGTTTTGTACTTCTGTCCTTTGAAAAATCCGCTATTTTTTGGTACATATGTATATACATATTTGCTCTTATTTCGTTTGTTTCAAACATGTATAATCATTAATTTTACAGAATAATGTTTTGAAAATACAAATGCATAAAGAGTTTGTCCACAGCTTTATTATATTTTTTCTATTGCTATTTCATGTCTTAACTTTAACACTACCTCTTCATTGCCTCAACTTCGATACATCTCTTACTTGAGCCTCATACTCTTAGATAACTTAGATTTTCTTCTTATGTATATCTTTACATAAAACTGTAACTAGCAGTTCTCTTAAAAATCTCCATTAAGAATATATTGGTTTTACAAATAACCGTAACTTCATCCAATTAAATTTATATCATTATGTTTAATGACATTTAAATTACATATTCGACACATAATAAATAACCCATAATATAACCTATCATAATAATAAACCTATAAATTTTGTTGTAAGAGAAAATTATTAATTGCATCACTTAAAGAAAAAGAAAACACTTATTATTCTTATTTCTAAAGTTTGGTTCTCCTTTGTCGAATAAGTGAATATCTTCCCGTGAAAATTAAAAACATTAACAAAATTATTTCTTTATTTATATTAATCATATAATTACAAATTATATCCTAATACCCTAACCGCACACTAGCAACTAAGGCCATCGGCTCGTTGTAGCGAAAACAGACCAGCGCCTCTGGTGGCAATCGAACCCGCGACCCCCGCACTGATAAGCTAGCACGCTACCAACTAACCTACCGGGGCACTCACAAAATTACACGCTGCTACAAAAAAAAAATTTGCAAGAACTTGTGAAATGACCTAGTGTGGGTTGTAGGTTTTGCTGAGTGTATTATATAACGGGTTTTATAAGTTGCAATATACCCTCAAAATTTCGAGATATGGGGAAAAGAGTATTTTTTTGGCCTGCCGCACTTAAATTTTTCTAACTCAGTTATTTTTAACTGATTTCCAAACGGTAAACGGCATTAATTATAAATAAACGCGCTCTTTTGAAATATATATACTTCCCGTATACTATTCATATAAATGTGTAGAGATTTTTTCACTAATATAAAAAAATTTCAATTTTTTTTTAACTTTTTCATTTTCTACGAGGGTTTTTTTTTAATCTTCTTTTAAAGTCAGTGTCCTTCTGAGTAAAACAAGTTTTTATTCGTGTAAATCGGTTAAAAATTGACAAAGTTATAGTACTTTTTCTAATCAAGAGATATTAGAATTTCTTATTTTTGTTAACGAATCGGCATTAAAGCCCAATTAAAATTGGCTTTTGTTTTATTATTTGCGTTTCAATTAACAAAAAATTAAAAATTTTTTGTTTATTACTTTAGATTGTTACTCAAGTTCGGCGTATGCCAAAGCCAACTTAAAAAACTTAGGTCAATTACAGTTCTAGCTTTAGGACTTATTATACGAGTATGATACAAATAAGACATAAGTGCGAAGGAGGAGATATAAAGAAAATCCACTCTGTATAGTTTAGTACTATATCATTGTAAATAAGGCATTATTTAAATTATTTTTGTAATAATACCGTTACTTTTTTTCATACTTGGAAAAAAGTTGTTTACTAGTTAGTATTAATGGTGCAGCTTCAAAAACAACATGTTTTTTTTTTTAAAAGCTAACCAAAATATTTAATTGTGTTATAAGCTAAGTGTTAATAAAAATCATTTGATTTGTTAAAAGTTGAGTGTGTTAGTGAATTTCTAGAGACGTATGGAGAAATGGGATGCATAATGTGAATCAAAATACATTTTTTGCATTCCCACTTGGAATTCTTCCCAGAAAATCTAGGCCAATTTAGAGACGATCAAGGCGAACGCTTCCACCAAGAGCTATCAACAATGGAAAGGCGGTTCGAAGGAAAAAGTCATATCAGAATGCTAGCGAATTACTGCTGGTTGCCTTACAAACGTATTAGATAAAGTAAAGATTTTTAAAAAATAAACGTACTCTAAATTATTTCTTTTGTTGAATCATTAATCGAAATCGGGTTTTCGTTGTTTAGAAAAAGTACTATAACATTGTCATTTGTTAACCGATTTAAACGAATAAAAGCTGGTTTTACTCAGAAGGACACTGACTTTAAGATTATTGTTGTTTTAAAACTCTCGTAGAAAATGAAAAAGTTTAAAAAAAATAAAATGTTTTATATTATTGAAAATATCTCTACACATTTTTATAAATAGTATAAGGGAAGTATATATATTTCGATTTCTAATTAATGCCGCTTACCGTTTTGAAATCGATTGAAAAATGACTGAGTTATTAAAGCTTAAGTGCGGCAGTCCAAAGAAATACTCTTGAGGTATACTTTTGAGGGTATATTGCAACTTATAAAACCGGTTATATAATACACTCAACTAGACCTACAACCTACACTAGGTCATTTCGCAAGTTCTTTTTCAGTGTAGCACAGTGTTATTTATTAACCGTGGCTTCCTTTTAAATTTTATAAAATTATTAAATTTTTTTACAACACAACTTACAGTGGTTTAAATTTTTTAAAGCGTATTATGTATCTCTGTTTTTATTCCTTGAGAACACTTTCGAGAGAGCTTTGTTTATTTCTATTTGTGCATCCAACAAATATATAAATTTTTTTTCCAAAACACCCTACTTTCTGCTTAATTGTGCTTTGGAAATTTTTTAAAAAGTTCTCAGTAACATAATTATTTTTTTTCGGAGTAATTTGTGGCTCCTGATACCCTACGATACTTATTTTGTGATAGATAAAATTACCCCTCAAAATTAATAGATTTATATTTGCCTTATTCCTGCTCTATGATATATTTTGATATTTGCTTGTGCCCCATTTTGTCACAGGCTTTTAGATTTTTGTCCCGCCCTCTGTATAAATAATGCGAGGGCTAGTGGTGTTGAGAAACTACTCGCTTTAATCGCGAGTACAAAGGGGGATGCAAAGGTTCTTGTTGAGAAGAGGGAAATGTCGAACGATGGTCTTACAAACGCGTGGCAAAACCTCTGTAAGTTATCTGAGAACAAGCATGCTCTTTTCAATAGCTCACTATTTTATTCAATATTGAATATATTCGTGCTGAATCACGCATTGCACTGAAAAATCTTCAATGTGACATAAATTCATGTATAAATACACTTAAATTCTATGGGATTGATATAAAGATTTGGAATGCAATTTTGTCATCGTGTGCACAAATTGTCTTCCTGATGAAACCTTACTTCTTTTTTGAACAAACTGTCGCAAATAAATCAGAAATTTCCGAAGGTGCTGCACTGGATTCTTTTCTCACCGATCGATGCAGAACTTTAGAATCAGTTTCAAATATCTGTAAACAATAGACTTTGAAATATTCTGATAACAATTCGGAAATCTCTCTTACTAACTCTAAAAGAATAAAATCTTTTCAGACTAAGGATTCTTATGTGATTCTTATGTTATTATTTTTGCAGTTTTTTAAAATTAACGTGGATCAAAGATTTTCTGAAATCAATTGCTTGAATTGCTTTTCTAAAGCTCACGAGAAAACATAGCTGCTATAAATGCCAAAAACTACACAATTCATTACTTTATAGAGATCCCGCGAACTCCAATTTGGGTCCTTCCGCTCCGATGCCTAGTCTTAACGCCACCTTTTCTTTAAATACCAACTCAGCTTCATTTCCCTTAGATTCAAATACGGTAAAGTCCACTAAACGTTCGGGAGCTGGGGTTATTCAGGCACATTTATATTCAAGTCGTAGAGGTGTTTTGCTAAGTACCGCTGTATTTGATGTATGTCGTCTAGGTTCGAGATATAAGGTGCGCGTTCTTATCGATCCAGCATCAGAGGGCTCATTTATTTCGGAAAGTCTCTCCAAACTTGTCAAGATTCCGAGTAGACGAACGAAGTTCCGAGAAGTTTCGGGTATGAATGATGTTGTTTCTGCCTCTGCACAACGGGAGTGCATATTCATACTTGGTTCGCAATTCTACAATAATGTTGAAGATTCCAAAAATAGCGGACAGTCTTCCTTCGATGCCTATGCAGGCGTCACGCTTTTCAGATCTTCGGCAACTTCGGCTTGCTAATCCCCAGTTTTTCAATAATTCGGGGATCGATATATTAGTTGGTGACACTTTTACGCATCAGTGATATTCTCTGGCAGCAAACATGATATTTGCGGGTCCTTGATGGCACATTTATCTATCTTCTGATGTATTCTTACCTGGACTGTTTTTTATTTATCCACCTTAGATTCAACTATTGCTTCCTTCATGTGTAAAATTTCTTTAGATAAAGAAATTTCACGTTTTTGGGAGGTGAAAAATCTTCCACGGAAGAACTTTGTATCCCCATCCGATAGATTTTGCGAGCATTTATTTAGTAGCACCACAAAAAGGGATGAAAACGGGCAATACATTGTTTCTCTACCATTTAAAGAGGGGTTTTCTCATTAGTTAAGTATAGGTCAGTCTCGTAACAATTCTTATGCGCAGCTTTTAAGAAATGAAGCCAGGCTACTTCGTACCCCTTCTGTGCAAGAAGAATATGAAAGGGTCATTAAGGAATATGTTCAATTGGACCATAAGGTCAATGTTTCTCCTCATGACATTTCTGAAGCTTCACCGCATTATTATATACCCAGAGAGCACCACGACGAAGGTTCGTTGATCACCACCACCACGTGGATTACGAATTTAATCCCGCAGACGTGGCCAGCCGTGGTGTTTTCGCCAGCGATCTTATTGAAAATGATCTTTGGTGGCATGGCCCACCATGGCTTCTTAGTTTACAAAAGCATTGGCCTAGTTTCGATTTGGTAAGAATCCAGGACATTGAGCCAGAGAGAAAGCCAATTTAAGTTAATTTCTCATATTTTCAGATATCTAAGGATATTTTGGAAAGATTTTCTTCATATGACAAGAACCTACGTAAAATCTCCCATGTTTTCGTTTCTCTACCACATCCGAGATATCGGTCAAACTTTTATAAAGCAACCACTCTCGTAACAAGTTCGGAGATTAGGGATATAAGGGATCATTTGGTCATTATTTCTCAAAAGGCTTGGTTCCCAAATGAGTATAGCGTGTTGTCAACTAGAAAAACCATTTCTTCATCCAGCTTCATTTTAAGTCTAAATCCGTTTTCAGATTCCGAGGGCATTCTTCGTTCATGCGGTCGTTTGGAATCTGCTCCAGGGTTGTCATACAATGAGAAACATCCTATTATCATTTCGTATAGTTGCCAACTGTCCCGTCTTTTAGTTAGGTGGGTTCACGAAATTTCACTTAATGGTGGAAACTAAATAGTGCTTCGAATCCTCAGAGCTTGGTTTTGGATTCCTAAATTCAAGAATCTGATAAAAACAACGATAAACAAATACAAACCCTGTATTATTTACAAACAAAGGTTTCAAAAAAGTTAATGGCGTCCCTGCCTCTAGAGCGATCCGAAGTCCCAAGGGCATTTACGAACACTGGTCCGGACTTTGCGGGTCCTTTCGACATAAAAAATTACACGGGAAGGTCGTGTCTCATGACAAAGGGTTACGTCTGTGTATTTATTAGTTTTTTCCATCTCTGTATTTCTTGCCGCATTCAGTCGATTTATTTCGCGCCGTGGCTGTCCCCTACATTTACATTCAGATAACGGTACTACTTTTGTAGGAGCTTCAAAAGTATTGGCAAAAGAATTTATCCAAACTTCCCACCAGGCAGTGACTGCTAACTATGCTCACTAAAATATAACTTCGCACTTCATACTTTCGGGAGCCCCCCATATGGGTAGCCTGTGGGAGCCAGGGGTCAAAAGTTTTAAGACTCACTTCCGTAAAATTTCCAGTTCCTCTAAGTAAATGTCAATTTCCTAAGGACAATCTGACGGAAAACCCCCTGGTTGTGATTAAGGATGACAATCTTTCTCCTAACTCTTGGCGTTTGCGAAGAGTTATCAAAGTTAATTTCGGCGATGATAACCGAGTTCGAGTCGCTGAAGTTCCGACTCATTGAGCATGTTTTTCACGTATGGGATATAGATATTGCCATAAATCACATCACACTCTTTTGCATGTGGATCCCCGTCGCCGCTGTCAAATTCGCTCTCCTTCTTCGTGTCGTTCTCCATCACCATATCTGCACTCTATACCTAGATCACCCTCTCTGTCTGCCCTGATCCATCAGACCCGAGTCCTTTTGAAAGAAAGAGCTAGACTCCTCAGAACGTTCGATGTTTACTAGATTCAGGATCAGAGGTGAGTCTAGTGGCAATATCTTTACGCTGTCATAGGAATGAAACTATTTGTTCTGTTGTTTTAAGATCGTGGTTTGCTCCGACTTCAAAGATTGAAGTTATTTTGAGGGTGGAAAACAAACTATCTACTAAAACTCCTCGCGTATCCCTGCCCGAATCATTCAAGGGGAATTTTCCAAACTTATATCTTGCCAATTCTAATTTTTTGAAATCGCTTTCATCGATATGCTTATCGGTGTTGATATATATCCGAGGGTAATAACTGAATATGTATCTCTAAGATAAACAATATATTATAAGTTATTAAACGGATTTATTGCAACTTTTTTCAAGGAAAAAGTAATTACAATGTGGTTTCTTGTGTTTACGTTGCAGTAGTACTGCAAAGCGGGCGGTAATGTCTAAGCCAAAAATCAGTTAATAGTTCTCTTATCTAAATTTATAGCTTACCATCTGTGAATCTCCAATATATATTTTATTTAATTTTATATATACAAGCTGACTTGCTTACGCTTTCCAGTAGGCTAATGTTTCTCTCAGATAACTTTAATACTTTTTCACCACCAGTCCTTCCACATTGTATTTTTCTATTTCCGCCCTAGACTTAGTTCTATTCAATTACTGTCCTCAATCTGAAAAGTAAGATTTTTTTGAAACAATAAAAATTTGAAATCTGTATTCTGATTTTCGTGTTTTTTTTTCCTAAATTCCATCTAATTTTATGAAATTCCATTTGGTGTTGAATTTCTCTTTTGGGAGGAATATTGGCTCAGAGAGTATTAATTCTATTTCTCGTTCATATTTTAAAATAGAAATCGTTCACATTTTCATAGAGATAAAAACTTTTTTAATCGGGTATATATGATTTTTTATACGATATATGTGTAAGTATATATGATTCTTTATGTCACATATAAATATATATAAATATATATTTGGTCCTATATGAGACGTATATAATTATATATGTTATTATATTTATAATTCTAGGGTATACAAGTTAATAATGTTGATTTGGACATCAGATGTCATAACTATCACATATGGTCTGTGTCAATAATAACAAATATGGAACTTTGGAGGGTAAACATATGTCATTATAATTCAGTTTTCGATAGACGTCAAAGTGTAAACACACATTTTTTCAATCGTTATAATACTCGTAATGTCGAATTACGATGTTTTGCGGGGAAGTCTGATAACCTTCTTTCATTTGATGAAAACGGCTGCTGAAAGTTAATGATTGTTGGTAGAAGCTTACGGTCAACATGCACCAACTCAAAAATCTTGTTAACGATGGTTTGCGCGATTCAAAAGTGGTGATTTCGACACAGAAGACAAGGAGAGGCCTAGTCAGTTTATATATGAGGAATTGGAAGCATTACTCGAAGAAGATTGTCGTCAAACGCAAGAAGAACACGCATTATCATTGGGAGTCACACAGCAAGTCATTTCCCTACGTTTAAAAGCATTGAGATTCATTCAAAAGCAAGGAAATTGGGTCCCATATGAATTGAAGCCAAGAGACGTTGAAAGGCGATTTTGCATGTCGGAAATGCTGTTTGAATGCTACAAAAAGAAGTAATTTTTGTATCGTATTGTTACTGGTGATGAAAAATGTATACATTACGATAACACCAAGCCCAAAAAAGTCATATGTAAAGCCCGGCCAACCAGCCAAATTAACGCCGAAGCCGAATATCCATGGCGCCAAGGTTATGCTCTGTATTTGATGGGATAAGAAGGGTGTTTGCATTATGAGCTGTTGAAATCGGGTCAGACGATCACAGGAGACCTGTACCAAACACAATTGATTCGATTGAAGAGAGCAATCAACGAAAAATGACAAGAATATTCGACCATACACGAGGCCATAATCTTTCATCATGACAACGCTCGGCCACATGTTGCAATCCCGGTCAAAAATATTTGGAAAACAGTGGATGAGAAGTTTTGGCTCACCCGCTTTATAGCCCAGCCATTGCCCCTTTTGGCTACCATTTGTTTCGATCGATGCAGAACGCCCTTACTGGAATACGCTTCACTTAAGAACTGGATATCAAAAATTTTCTTGATTCATTCTTTACTTCGAAACCGGAGCAGTTCTGGCGCGGAATCCATATGCTACCATAAGGATGGGAGAAAGTAGTGGCTAACGATGGACAATACTTTGAATGATGTATCAATTCATTTTGTGTGTTTACACTTTGGCGTCTGTCGAAAACTGAATTATAATGACATGTTTATCCTCCAAAGTACCATATTTGTTATTATTGACACAAACCATATGTGATAGTTATGCCATCTGTTGTCCAAATCGACATTATTAACTTGTATACCCTATAATTATAAATATAATTATATATGTCTCATATAGGACCATATATATATATATTTATATATATTTATATGTGACATAAAGAATCATATATACTTATAAAAAATCATATATACCCGATTAAAAAAGTTTTTATCTCTATGAAAATGTGAACGATTTCTATTTTAAAATATGAACGAGAAGTAGAATTAATACTCTCTGAGCCAATATTCCTCACAAAAGAGAAATTCAACACCAAATGGAATTTCATGAAATTAGATGGAATTTAGGAAAAAAACACGAAAATCAGAATACAGATTTCAAATTTTTATTGTTTTAAAAAAAATGTTACTTTTCAGATTGAGCACAGTAATTGAATAGAACTAAGTCTAGGGCGGAAATAGAAAAACACAATGTGGCAGGACTGGTGGTGAAAAAGTATTAAAGTTATCTGAGAGAAACAAATCAGCCTACTGGAAAGCGTAAGCAAGTCAGCTTTATATATAAAATTCAATACAATATATATTGGAGATTCACAGATGGTAAACCATAAGTTTAGATAAGAGAACTATTAACTGATTTTTGGCTTAGACATTACCGCCCGCTTTGCAGTACTACTGCAATGTAAACACAGGAAACCACATTGTAATTACTTTTTCCTTGAAAAAAGTTGCAATAAACCCGTTTAATAACTTATATTATATTGTTTATGTTAGAGGTACATATTCAGATTAATTTTTTTTTATAATACTTCATGTATTGAGCTTAAATTTCTATTATACAAATTAGCAATTCGTGAGGTTTTGTAAACAAATTTTTATGCTTATAAATGGCTTGGAATTTTGCTTTAAATTTACTTAATAGTGCGAAGGAAGTTCTTAATTTATGCTGCAAGTACCGTACAAAATCCAACCGAAGATTGTGTTCTGAGATCCAGGTCGTGAAGAAACATCCTCAGTTATTACCCTCGAATATATATCAACATCGATAAGCATATCGATGGGAGCGCTTTCAAAAAATTTGGAATTGGCAAGATACAAGTTTGAAAAATTCCCCTTGAATGATTCGGGCAGGGATACGCGAGGAGTTTAAGTAAATAATTTGTTTTCCACCCTCAAAGTAACTTCAATCTTTGAAGTCGGAGCAAGCCGTGATCTTAAAACAACAGAACAAATAGTTTTATTCCAATGACAGCGTAAAGATCTTGCCACTAGACTCACCTCTGACCCTGAATCTAGTAAACATCGAACGTTCTGAGGAGTCTTGCTCTTTGTTTTAAAAGGACTCGGGTCTGATGGATCAGGGCAGACAGAGAGGGTGATCTAGGTATAGAGTGCAGATATGGTGATGGAGAACGACACGAAGAAGGAGAGCGAATTTGACAGCGGCGACGGGGATCCACATGCAAAAGAGTGTGATGTGATTTATGGCAATATCTATATCCCATACGTGAAAAACATGCTCAATGAGTCGGAACTTCAGCGACTCGAACTCGGTTATCATCGCCGAAATTAACTTTGATAACTCTTCGCAAACGCCAAGAGTTAGGAGAAAGATTGTCATCCTTAATCACAACCAGGGGGTTTTCCGTCAGATTGTCCTTAGGAAATTGACATTTACTTAGAGGAACTGGAAATTTTACGGAAGTGAGTCTTAAAACTTTTGACCCCTGGCTCCCACAGGCTACCCATATGGGGGGCTCCCGAAAGTATGAAGTGCGAAGTTATATTTTAGTGAGCATAGTTAGCAGTCACTGCCTGGTGGGAAGTTTGGATAAATTCTTTTGCCAATACTTTTGAAGCTCCTACAAAAGTAGTACCGTTATCTGAATGTAAATGTAGGGGACAGCCACGGCGCGAAATAAATCGACTGAATGCGGCAAGAAATACAGAGATGGAAAAAACTAATAAATACACAGACGTAACCCTTTGTCATGAGACACGACCTTCCCGTGTAATTTTTTATGTCGAAAGGACCCGCAAAGTCCGGACCAGTGTTCGTAAATGCCCTTGGGACTTCGGATCGCTCTAGAGGCAGGGACGCCATTAACTTTTTTGAAACCTTTGTTTGTAAATAATACAGGGTTTGTATTTGTTTATCGTTGTTTTTATCAGATTCTTGAATTTAGGAATCCAAAACCAAGCTCTGAGGATTCGAAGCACTATTTAGTTTCCACCATTAAGTGAAATTTCGTGAACCCACCTAACTAAAAGACGGGACAGTTGGCAACTATACGAAATGATAATAGGATGTTTCTCATTGTATGACAACCCTGGAGCAGATTCCAAACGACCGCATGAACGAAGAATGCCCTCGGAATCTGAAAACGGATTTAGACTTAAAATGAAGCTGGATGAAGAAATGGTTTTTCTAGTTGACAACACGCTATACTCATTTGGGAACCAAGCCTTTTGAGAAATAATGACCAAATGATCCCTTATATCCCTAATCTCCGAACTTGTTACGAGAGTGGTTGCTTTATAAAAGTTTGACCCATATCTCGGATGTGGTAGAGAAACGAAAACATGGGAGATTTTACGTAGGTTCTTGTCATATGAAGAAAATCTTTCCAAAATATCCTTAGATATCTGAAAATATGAGAAATTAACTTAAATTGGCTTTCTCTCTGGCTCAATGTCCTGGATTCTTACCAAATCGAAACTAGGCCAATGCTTTTGTAAACTAAGAAGCCATGGTGGGCCATGCCACCAAAGATCATTTTCAATAAGATCGCTGGCGAAAACACCACGGCTGGCCACGTCTGCGGGATTAAATTCGTAATCCACGTGGTGGTGGTGATCAACGAACCTTCGTCGTGGTGCTCTCTGGGTATATAATAATGCGGTGAAGCTTCAGAAATGTCATGAGGAGAAACATTGACCTTATGGTCCAATTGAACATATTCCTTAATGACCCTTTCATATTCTTCTTGCACAGAAGGGGTACGAAGTAGCCTGGCTTCATTTCTTAAAAGCTGCGCATAAGAATTGTTACGAGACTGACCTATACTTAACTAATGAGAAAACCCCTCTTTAAATGGTAGAGAAACAATGTATTGCCCGTTTTCATCCCTTTTTGTGGTGCTACTGAATAAATGCTCGCAAAATCTATCGGATGGGGATACAAAGTTCTTCCGTGGAAGATTTTTCACCTCTCAAAAACGTGAAATTTCTTTATCTAAAGAAATTTTACACATGAAGGAAGCAATAGTTGAATCTAAGGTGGATAAATAAAAAACAGTCCAGGTAAGAATACATCCGAAGATAGATAAATGTGCCATCAAGGACCCGCAAATATCATGTTTGCTGCCAGAGAATATCACTGATGCGTAAAAGTGTCACCAACTAATATATCGATCCCCGAATTATTGAAAAACTGGGGATTAGCAAGCCGAAGTTGCCGAAGATCTGAAAAGCGTGACGCCTGCATAGGCATCGAAGGAAGACTGTCCGCTATTTTTGGAATCTTCAACATTATTGTAGAATTGCGAACCAAGTATGAATATGCACTCCCGTTGTGCAGAGGCAGAAACAACATCATTCATACCCGAAACTTCTCGGAACTTCGTTCGTCTACTCGGAATCTTGACAAGTTTGGAGAGACTTTCCGAAATAAATGAGCCCTCTGATGCTGGATCGATAAGAACGCGCACCTCATATCTCGAACCTAGACGACATACATCAAATACAGTGGTACTTAGCAAAACACCTCTACGACTTGAATTGAAATGTGTCTGAATAACCCCAGCTCCCGAACTTTTAGTGGACTTTACCTTATTTGAATCTAAGGGAAATGGAGCTGAGTTGGTATTTAAAGAAAAGGTGGCGTTAGTACTAGGCATCGGAGCGGAAGGACCTAAATTGGGGTTCGCGGGATCTCTATGAAGTAATGAATTGTGTCGTTTTTGGCATTTATAGCAGCTTAGTTTTCTCGTGCAGCTTTTGACTGCATGAGCTTTAGAAAAGCAATTCAAGCAATTGATTTCAGAAAATCTTTGATCCACGTTAATTTTAAGAAACTGCGGAAATTTGCGAATAACATGAGTATCCTTTTTATAATTTTTTTTATTGTTTCAACACATAATTTACTTGTTCTGAACACAAAGACCTAAACTCAAAGACATTAGGGATGATGATAAAAACAAAAAATTCTAAGAAAAATTCGAAAACATGAACATTATTGCTTTCAAGGAAAGGCACAATATTCTTAGAATTTTTTGTTTTTATCATCATCCCTAATGTCTTTGAGTTTAGGTCTTTGTGTTCAGAACAAGTAAATTATGTGTTGAAACAATAAAAAAATTATAATGATGATGAAGTAATCCCTAAATGTCTTTGAGTTCAGGTAGACGTACGAAAGAGTATAAAAGAAGTTTCGTAAACCAAATCAGTCAAAGTTTAGACAGCGAAGAGTAAAATCATGTGTGATAGAAACAAAAATATAAATATGGCAGATGCGGATGAAATGCGTGCAGCTGATAGTAGATTTGCTGATTTTATGGACGAAGAAATGGATGAGGAAATTGATGTCGCTGCAATTGATAATTATGAAGTTGAGGATGATGACGATCGCACATACCAACCTGCTGAAGAGTCAGATGCCGAAACTGAAGGATACGTCGAGCTAAATGAAGATGCTGATGACGACGATGATGAAGAGGAAGAAAATGATGGACAGGAAACGAATGAAAGTTACTATATTGGAAAAGATGGCACCCAATGGAGTAAAAAAGCACCACCAACATTACGCACTCGTAATCATAACGTGGTCGACTTCACAAGAAAGAAACCGGGACCAACAGGAAATATACACGAGCCCTATACAATAATGCGTTCAATCATGACACAGGAAATAATACACTTAGTGCTACGTGAAACAAATCGTAAAGGCAGGGAGGTTACAGCTGCATGGAATTTGGCGAATCCCACGAAGAAAAAGGAGTGGAAGCCAGTGACAGTGAAAGAGTTTGACGCCTTTGTAGCTATTCTTTTGTATGCTGGACTCACAAGATCAAACCATGAACCAGCTATGGAATTATGGGGCGCGACGCGTTGCCCAATATACAAAGCTGCGTGTGTATAAAGCAATTTATTCGATTCGACAATGGAAATACTCGACAACAGCGACTCATCAACAGCAAAACTGCGGCTATTGACGATATTTGGCAAATGTTGCAACATAACTTGGCAGCAGCTTACACTCCTCATGAAGCACTAACAGTTGATGAGCAGTTGTTTCCTTACAGAGGCCGCACCCGCTTCACGCAATATATTCCGTCAAAGCCAGCTAAGTATGGTTTGAAAGTATGGTGGTTATGCGACTCACAGAGTTATTATCCTGTGAAGGGAATGATATATTCTGGAAAACTGCCAAACCAACAACGGGAGATAAACCAAGGGCAGAACGTAGTGCTGGATCTTGTGGAAAAATATTTAGATGCTGGCCGTACTATATACGCGGATAATTTCTTTACCACTCTTGACTTGGCTCGTATTTTGATGAGGAGGAAGACCGCATATGTTGGTACAGTGCGCTACAACAACACATTCATTCCACAGGAGTTCAAGAAGAACCCGAAGCGCACCATCAATAGTACATTATTTGGGTTCAACGAAGGGAATATAGCGTTATGCTCATACGTGCTGAAAAAAATAAAGTGGTGAACGTGCTCTCCACAATGCACTACACCTGCCGCGTTGACGAGCAAACCGAGAAGCGGAAGCCCTATGACATATTAGATTACAACGCCAACAAATGCGGCGTTGATACCATGGATCAAATGCTAGGCACTTACAGCTGTAAAAGAGCAACACAACGATGGCCGTTGGCCATGTTTTATAATATGCTGGACGTCGCTGCATTGGCTGCTTTTACGATTTACAACGAAATGAAGCCTATAAAAAGGAGTGACAGACGGCGGTCGTTCTTGTTACTGCTAACGAAACAATTGGCCACCCAAATATCGAAGAACATGCCCTGAACAACCATATAACCTCATATCCAAGGATACGCAATGCGATGGAAACATTCGATGTCAGGGTAAGAAAAACATCTTCAAATTCAAGAATAGAATATATATTTATTTGTTTTTTATTTTTCTTTTCATTTCAGGTATTACCAAGACCGATGGAAGGCAATGCACCGTCGTTTGCGGCTAGGTCAAGTAGACCGTCATGTCGCGGGCATACTGCTTCGGCTGCGGCAACGCTGTTTGCGGAAAACATAGCACACTTTTACATCGCTGCAACACTTGCGCACAGGGCGGGGGACAAGAAGTACACGCTCAACAACAATAACACTAGGTCACAAATAACAAACTTTTGTCTGTTTCTAGCATACTTTTTCTCATGGATTTGGACCTACTGAACACGAAAATGAATTTTAAAAATTTTTCTGTCGATTGGTTTGCGAGATACAAATTTTTTAATTTTTTTTTTTTAATTTTTGGAGGTACACTTACTATTTTGAGCATATCTTTAGTCTTCTTTGACCTATTTTATCCTACTACTACTCAAATTAAAGACAATTGAGCCGTCTACAACTTATTCTCAGAAAATTTTCAAATCGGGTTAGTAGTTTTGATGTTGGCGGCTTAAAAAGGTTAAAAAACTGCGTTTTTTTAGTAAAAATGTGGCTGAAAAATTCATATAAAAATTCATATAAAATGTAAAACGCGATGTTAACAGCGATTTTAATTTTTTTACGTATAGCTGACACTTTTCCAAAGAAAATAAGCCCTTACTTAACAAAATCTGATGACAAATGGCCGACTTATTATTTTTTTGGTAAACGACCGAAATTCCGCTATTTCACGATTTTTTGATTTTCATTATTTGCACAGCTTACCTACCCAACGCAAACGAATAAATACATTTGAACTTAATTTAAAATAAACAAAGTAGTCTTCGTATATTATTTTTTAATTTATTTACAGCACTACATGCTCAATGTATCGCACAATTAGCTAAACTAACGAAATTAAACTAACTAATTAAATTAAGCAAATCAACGCACAAAAAAATGAGTAAAAACAAAGATATAAGTGTACATTTTATGCCATGTGGAAAAACTGCTGACTTCTTCTTTGTTTTTTGTGTTCGCTGCAATCGGTCTCACGTATTAGGGTCCAAATATAGTCACCCATCATAGCCGTGTCATAGTTGCCCTGATAGCGTCGTTCCATAGCCTTCAATTCCTGATGAAAGCGCTCGCCGTGTTCGTCGCTCACGTCTCCTAAATTCTCAGGGAAAAAATCCAAATGAGAATCCAGAAAGTGTATTTTAAGTGACATGTGCACTCCCATGGCTTCATAGTTCTTTACCAGATCCTCAACTATGTCCTTATAATTCGGGCTTTTGTTGTTTCCTAAAAAGTTTTCCACAACAAGCCTGAAGGAATTCCATGCTGCGGCTTCGATGGGTGATAACAGC
Organism: Eustalomyia histrio; assembly: GCA_949748255.1. Classification (NCBI taxonomy): domain Eukaryota; kingdom Metazoa; phylum Arthropoda; class Insecta; order Diptera; family Anthomyiidae; genus Eustalomyia; species Eustalomyia histrio. The sequence goes on from OX456523.1 coordinate 159,665,000, forward strand.
TTTGGGAATTTTTCATCTTTCAACATTTTTTTTATCTCGGGTCCTGCGAAGACTCCTTCTTTAATTTTTGCCAGCGAAAGGTAAGGGAAAATTGACCGTAAATAGGCAAAAGCTTCACCTTCTTTGTCTAATTTTTTGGGAAAATTTTTAATCAAACCCAATTTTATGTGCAGCGGCGGAAGTATTATATTTTCACGGTTCTCTATTAGTGGTTTGCGCTGAACATTCGCTTCTCCAACTACAGGTTTCGTTCGTACCGGCCATTTTTTTTTTATATAATGCTGATCATCAGCGCGGCTATTCCAAAGGCACAGAAAACAGCAATGTCGCGTATAGCCTCCTTGGAGTCCACACAGAATGGCCACAACTTTAAGGTCGGCGCATATTTTCCAATTGTATTTCCTATACTCTATGCATTTCAGCAAAATGTCCATAGTTTCATAGTTCTCCTTTGAATGAACCGCATGAGCAATAGGAACAGATGGCTTTTCATTCCCATTATGTAAGAGAACTGCCTTCAAGCTCTCTTTGTTGCTGTCAATAAACAACCTCCATTCGTTGGGGTTGTGAATTTGGTGAAGCTCTTGGAACAAGCCTGAAATGTCGCTGCAAAAACATATTTGGTCTTTCTTTGTATAAAATTTTGCATACTCCTTGTGACGGTTTCTGTACGCTGATACTTTCACTTCTGAAGCCGCAAATCCACACTGTATCATCCGAGACGCAAAAAGTTCGGATTTCTCCTTAGTGAGACCAAAATCGCGCACCCAATCGTTTAGTTCGGCCTGTGACAGTAATTTTCGCTTTGCACCCGGCTCAAATTCGCTTGCATTTGACTCAGACTCTTCTTCTGACGATTCTGCTTTTTGAAGAGATGCACCAGGGCACACTGGATATGGCACATCATGCGAATGTGGTACTGGAAGCGCAAACGATCCCACTTGAGCGTAGTTCCATTTAAAAAATCTTCCTACCCCACTGTTTGTGGTGAGGCAAAAATAACAGTCTGTGGAATGGCATAGCGGCTTTTTCCACATCATTGGTGTATCGAATTTCATATGGCGGCTAAAATTAAAATAAATTACTATATTCGCTATGTATAATGTGTTTAAATAAAAATTCTTACCTTCCGCCAGCTGCCCAGTTGGTTAAGATTATATAGCAAAGATCACACAGCGACTTAGGTGTCCATGGTTCTGTGATATTTGGTGAAATACCAAAATAATTCAAATAGTGCAATTGTACTGCTGGAGTAAACTTGTGTGCGTGATTTTTTTTTATAAACTGGCCACAAACATTGCAGAAATTGTCTGGATCGTTCAAACACTCGAACACACGTAGTCTTTTACTCATTGTCTTCCTTGCGTTTTCTAAATATTAACTTCTTTACACTTTCACAGACAGTTTTGAAATGCAATTGATAACCGTGTCTCCTTATGTTTAAATATGTATGAGCATGTAGTGCTGTAAATAAATTAAAAAAAAATATACGAAGACTACTTTGTTTATTTTAAATTAAGTTCAAATGTATTTATTCGTTTGCGTTGGGTAGGTAAGCTGTGCAAATAATGAAAATCAAAAAATCGTGAAATAGCGGAATTTCGGTCGTTTACCAAAAAAATAATAAGTCGGCCATTTGTCATCAGATTTTGTTAAGTAAGGGCTTATTTTCTTTGGAAAAGTGTCAGCTATACGTAAAAAAATTAAAATCGCTGTTAACATCGCGTTTTACATTTTATATGAATTTTTATATGAATTTTTCAGCCACATTTTTACTAAAAAAACGCAGTTTTTTAACCTTTTTAAGCCGCCAACATCAAAACTACTAACCCGATTTGAAAATTTTCTGAGAATAAGTTGTAGACGGCTCAATTGTCTTTAATTTGAGTAGTAGTAGGATAAAATAGGTCAAAGAAGACTAAAGATATGCTCAAAATAGTAAGTGTACCTCCAAAAATTAAAAAAAAAAAATTAAAAAATTTGTATCTCGCAAACCAATCGACAGAAAAATTTTTAAAATTCATTTTCGTGTTCAGTAGGTCCAAATCCATGAGAAAAAGTATGCTAGAACCAAATAACAAAATGGCTGTTGCCTAGTGTAATTTTTAAACTTTTTTTATAAGAGTCTTAAGAAAATTCAAGCAAAAAAAAAATAAATTAAAAAAATTGAAAAAATTATTTTTGTATGTAGAATTTAGTTATAAACAATAAAAACAAAAAAAAAATTTTTTATGAAAAAAACATGATTTACAAAAAAGGTCCGTAGGGACCTTTTCACACGACCGTGAAGTGCAGAACTGTCACTCATCGCAGGAATATTTAATATTGAATAAAATAGTGAGCTATTGATAAGAGCATGCTTGTACTCATATAACTTACAGAGGTTTTGCCACGCGTTTGTAAAACCATCGTTCGAGATTTCCCTCTTCTCAACAAGAACCTTTGCATCCCCCTTTGTACTCGCGATTAAAGCGAGTAGTTTCTCAACAGTGCGGGGGTCGCGGGTTCGATTGCCACCAGAGGCGCTGGTCTTTTTTCGCAACAACGAGCCGATGGCCTTTGTTTCTAGTGTGTGGTTAGGTTGTTAGGATATAATTTGTAATTATATGATTAATATAAATAAATAATTTTGATAATGTTTTTAATTTTTATGGGAAGTTACTCACTTATTCGACAAAGGAAAACCAAACTTTAGAAATAAGAAGAATAAGTTTTTTCTTTTTCTTTGAGTGATGCAAGCAGTTCGTCCGTTAGCCTGTTAATAATTTTCTCTTACAACAAAATTTATAGGTTAATTACTATGATAGGTTATATTATAGGTTATTTATTATGTGTCGAATATGTAATATAAATGTCATTAAAGATAATAATATAAATTCAATTGGATGAAGTTACGGTTATTTGTAAAACCAATATATTTTTAATGGAGATTTTTAAGAGAACTGCTAGGTACAGTTTTATGTAAAGAGATACATAAGAAGAAAATCTAAGTTATCTAAGAGTATGAGGCTCAAGTAAGAGATGTATCAAAGTTAAGGCAATGAAGAGGTAGTGTTAAAGTTAAGATACAAAATAGCAATAGAAGAAATATACTAAAGCTGTGGACAAACTCTTTATGCATTTATATTTTCAAAACATTATTCTGTAAAATAATGATTATACATGTTTGAAACAAACGAAATAAAAGCAAATATGTATACACATATGTACCAAAAAATAGCGGATTTGTCAAAGGACAGAAGTACAAAACACGTTCACATTTAAAACGGTCAAACTAATTATTGCAATGTGAATTAAAAAACCCCAAAAACAAAATTTAACTTTCGATGCTTTTTAAAGTTTGTAAATAATTTCCGATTTTCGATAGGAAATCAGCTTTCTAAGGACTTAATAGTGATCAGGTCTTCTTTGGTTTGGCTTAGAATTGATAAACAATACCAACGAAGTAGAAGTAATTTTTGTATCTTATTGATACTGGTGATTAAAAATGGATACATTACGATAACACCAAGCGCAAAAAAGTCATATGTTAAGCCCGGCCAACCTGCCAAATTAACGCCGAAGCCGAATATCCATGGCGAAAAGATTATGCTCTGTATTTGGTGGGATAAGAAGGGTGTCTGTATTATGAGCTGTTGAAATCGGGTCAGACGATCACAAGAGACCTGTACCAAACACAATTGATTCGATTGAAGAGAGCAATCAACGAAAAATGACCAGAATATTCAACCAGACACGAGGCCATAATCTTCCATCATGACAACGCTCGGCCACATGTTGCAAGACCGGTCAAAAATATTTGGAAAATAGTGGATGAGAAGTTTTGGCTCACCCGCTTTATAGCCCAGTCATTGCCCCTTTTGACTACCATTTGTTTCGATCGATGCAGAACGCCCTTACTGGAATACGCTTCACTTAAGAACTGTATATAAAAAATTTCTTGATTCATTCTTTACCTCAAAACCGGAGCAGTTCTGGCGGGAAATCCATATGCTACCATAAGGCAGAAAGTAGTGGCTAACGATGGACAATACTTTGAATAATATATATATATATATATATATATATATATATATATATATATATATATATATATATATATATATATATATATATATATATATATATATATATATATATATATATATATATATATATATATATATATATATATATATATATATATATATATGCATTTCATATACTTTGAAGACATCTAATAATAATACGCGCTGTATCCAGTAAAATGTCTTCAGTGTAAACAGTAGAATAATTAAAAGTTTGAGGACGGTCCCCAAAGTACCAAAATGTCTTCATAGTAACTTGTGGAACGAAAACCCGTCCCCGCAACATGCGCTGTGCACATATATATATATATATATATATATATATATATATATATATATATATATATATATGTGCACAGCACATATTGCGGGGACGAGTTTTCGTTCCAGAAGTTACTATGAAGACATTTTGTTTCTTTGGGGACTGTCCTTAAACTTTTCATTATTCTAGTGTTTACTCTGAAGACATTTTACTGGACACAGCGCATTCTATAGGGACTTTTTTGGCTGTATATACAGATGTCTTCAAAGTATGGGCAATGCATATATATATATATATATATATATATATATATATATATATATATATGTGCACAGCGCATGTTGCGGGGACGGGTTTTCGTTCCACAAGTTACTATGAAGACATTTTGGTACTTTGGGGACCGTCCTCAAACTTTTAATTATTCTACTGTTTACACTGAAGACATTTTACTGGATACGGCGCATATTATAGGGACTTTTTTGGCTGTATATACAGATGTCTTCAAAGAATGCGAAATGAATATATATATATATATATATATATATATATATATATTAGGGGTCAAATTGTATGGAACGATTTTTTTGATGAAGCGAATAGCAAAAACGTAATCTATAGGTGATTCTGAGAAATTTTGCTCAAGACACCATAGCTCTAAGTCGGATTTGGAGCTCCCCAAAATTTCAAAATATATTTTTTTCCATATATACAGAGAATAATTTAATTCGTCATAAAATCGAATAGAATTATAGTAGATTTCTCAATCTGGGCTTGTTTGAAAGGTATTTTTATCACCTTTCAGAATCTGTATTGATACCTGGCAGCATTGTTCAATTGAACAACTTTGTAACACTGAATAATGACGTTACAAAATAATGACGTTTACCAACACTAAACGTTGCCAAGCTTGCTTTTCCTTCTTCCTTAATCGTTCATCGTGCAATGCGCACGCAGTTTGCCAAAATACTTAAATAAAAACTCGGTTATCACAATACCAATTTTTTTTTGTTATTTTTAAATTTAGTGTGACACAATCCAAGAGTGCAGTGATAATATCAAAGTTGTTATGGATAATCAAGAACAATCAACATCGTCTGCGGTGTCTTCGCAAATGGAAGCAACAACATCAACAAGTTTTGACTCTAGATTGACTAACATGCCTCATCAAAATATTGTTGTTTTTGGTTTATCAAGTGATTGCCTACTAAATGTGATATTTTAAAATATTATTTTTTTTAAGTGATCGTGCTAAATTTGAAAACAAAATGTTCTCGTATAAAACTTTTACTCCTCATGTAACAGATAAATTGATCCAAATTTGGTGTAAATTAAATATTGAAATCATTAATAGAAAGAGTGTTTTAAAAAATTAAAATTGATCCAAATTTGGTGTAAATTAAATATTGAAATCATTAGTAGAAAGTGTTTTAAAAAAATTAACTGGTTTGCTTGATAAATACCAGAAACATGTACAACATAGAAACAAAAGAGATGAATTTAAAGCATTTGTTGATTCAATAAACGAATTATTTTATATTGGTAAATGTAATTGCAAATTAAAAACAACAGAATGCTCGTGTGGATTGATTCCAGAAAATCTAAAAGAATTTATGATGGACCAGCATAATGATAGAAAATTCACAATACCAGAATATACGGAAGACGTTGAAGAAGTAGCTACAACAATACCAACACTTACGAACCACCTGAGTTACACATGGATGAAGATGAAAATGAAGCAACAACAGAAGTACCAGAAGCAACTGTTCAAATGAGACGAAGTCATTATACTCAAAGATACGATGCCTTAAATTTTGCTATGATGTGTGATAGATTCGGTGTTTCAGATAGAGTCGCTTCATGTTTAGCAACAGCTTTATTCGAAGATATAAACTTTAGAGATGTTCATGGTAATCTTGGATGAATCAAAAGTGGCTAGAGAAAAAGTTAAATCTAGAGATGCAGTGCTTCGTACACGACATACAAATTCTTCCATAACTGCATTCTCTTTCGATGGTAGAAAAGATGACTCATTAACTACAGAGAAAATTAATGACAAATTGCATACCACTATGGTAAAAGAACCGCATTTAGTTGTTCTGAAAGAGCCCTATAATGAGTTATTTGGATAGTCAAGAAGATGCAAAAACCAAACACAGAAAACTGAATGAATTCTTCAACAATAAAACATTAACAGTTGATAAATTAATTGGCATATGCGGTGATGGTGAGCCAGCAAATACTAGAACAGAAAATGGTGTTTTACGATTATTTGAAAAACAGTTAAATAGACCAATTCACTGGTTTATATGTCTGCTTCATTTCAATGAACTGCCATTTCCTCATCTATATGAAGCATTAGACAAAACAGTCACCAGTGGACCACGAGCAGCAAGTGGAAAGTTATTCAAAGTTATTCAAGAATGTGAGAAATTGCAGGTATGTAACACTTTATTTTATTTAATATCATCATTTATTATCATTATTTATTGTCATTATTTTACTTGTTCGAGTGGAATAAAGTTAAAATAAAAGAATTGCATTTTAAACATTTCATTTTTCAGGTAGTAGCTGATTTTAATCCAATACCACTGGAGAATATGCCTGCAATTATTGATCATGAACATGAGCTCGAACTATCAACATATGTTAAATATTTATATCAAATAGCTAAAGCAATTTCGAATGGCATTGTTCCAGTTGATTTAGCTAACATAAAACCAGGACCAATTGCACATTCTCGTTGGATAACCAAAGCAAGTAGATTACTACGATTATATGTAACAACATTACAGTTTATGTGCCAATGTACTTCAATGTGAAGTTTTATAACTCTGTTGTGTACGGCAGTGCACTTTTATTAAAATGTATACGTTGGAGACGATACTTACAACCAAACTTTCGTAATATTGTAGATGGTGTAATTCAAAACAACTCATATTACACACATCCAGAAAATATCTTATTAACAATGTTATTTGATGATCGAAAAGCAATACGGGATAGAGCTATCAAAAAGATTTTACACTATCGGAAAATTGTACGATCCAACTAAACTCAGAGTTTACAAAAAATATATCTTAAATTTCGATGCTACCGATTATGTCAATATGTTTGATATGAATAACGACGATATTTTATTTGAACCAGCATGTACTCGACAGATTCCATATGATCACTTGGTAGAATACTTAGATTTCGATGAACCACCACTGGCTGATCCACAAATTCCAATGCACATACAAGGAACAGAAAGACATGTACAATTATTAACGAGTGTTTCAAAACGAGTTATAGAAAAGAATCGTGAAGGAGTTATGGCAGTGACATTAGAAAGTCGTAAGAAAACTCCTCGAATGGAAAGTAAAAAGGACCTTAAAAAATAATATTACCACGTTAAAAAATTAAATTGTAGGTAGAGAATAATATTTTAAAATTAATTGAATAAAAAATGTAAAAATAGTGTTTTTTGTTGAAACCTTGAAAATGTTGATTTTTTTAGATCGATTTTCCTACAAAAAGGAGTTCGAAAACAAAAAAATTTATCGCAATAAAAGTTGCTGGAAATTATCTGAACTTTCATAATCTGCAAAAAAAAATCTCGAAAAAAATCGAAGAAAATTCAGAATTTATTAGTTAAAAGTTAATTTTAGGCTATTTTTCGACAAAAAATTCCTAATATCTCATTATTCAGTGTTACGAAGTTGTTCAATTGAACAATACTGCCAGGTATTAATACAGATTCTGAAAGGTAATAAAAATACCTTTCAAACAAGCCCAGATTGAGAAATCTACTATAATTCTATCCGATTTTATGACGAATTTAAATGAATTATTCTATGTATATATGGAAAAACATATATTTTGAAATTTTGGGGAGCTCCAAATCCGACTTAGAGCTATGGTCTCTTGAGCGAAATTTCTCAGAATCACCTATAGATTACGTTTTTGCTATACGCTACATCAAAAAAAAATTAACCCGCCCTAATATATATATATATATCTATCTATATAATTTTATATGACATAATATAATATACACCATATCATATAAAGCATATACAATTTTATAAAAATCAATATATAAATAGATGTTATTATATATAGCACAATATAAAAAATTTAAAAAATATGTCAGGTAATTGCATATGGTTATGCTTACCGGCATATAAAGGGTGGTTAAATTTTAAGGGCCGATGTTAATTTTGAATAAAACACAAATTATTTAGGAAACTATTGTCATTTCTTTTTATTATGATAATATGGTATGGTTCAATTATGCATGGAACAAAATATCGGCCAAATGGCCGCCGCGACCTCAGCGGCACACCTCCATCCGATGGTCCAAATTTTCGAGTACGCTGAGGCATAATTGATGTTCTATGCCGTTAATGTGCCGAATCATCTCATCTTTTAGCTCTTGAATTGTTGCTGGCTTATCGACGTACACCTTTTCTTTCAAATAATCCCAAAGAAAGAAGTCCAACGGTGTCAAATCACATGGTCTTGGAGGGCAATTGACATCGCCACCATGTGAGATAACACGGCCATTGAGATAAAGAGCCATTGTTTCGTTAGCTGTGTGGCAAGTGGCACCGTCCTGTTGAAACCACATATCATGCATATCCATATCCTCAATTTCTGGCTTCAAGAATGCCGTTATGATCTCGCGATAGCGAACACCAACATACCCGATTTGTAGAAATATGTGCACAATTATCCCGATTTTGGACACATTTGGTCGATTATGCTGACCAAAAAAATCACAAAGTGCATTTTGAAGTCTCAAATGAAATGAAGAAAAAAACTTGACGCTTAGGTGTGGTTCACATTCAACATCGGCCCTTAAAATTTAACCACCATTTATAAATATAGATGTGATAATATATTATTAGATTAAGCCACATATGATTATATATAAACTTTTTTACTCGGGCAAATTATATCTTATATCGCTTCAATAATGTCTAGTTATTGTTGACCCAAAACGGCTCAAAATTTTAAAATGTAAAAAAATATTAATAAGAAAATAAAAATCAAATAAAAAGCACTGGAAATTTCGAATCCATTGACATGGAAACACATATCTATGTATACTAATATAATAAAGAGGTAATGTTTGTTTGTAGAATGTAAACTCCATAACTACTGGTCTGATGGTACCAATATTTAGAACGGTCTTTAAGCATCGACATAGGCTTTACATCATTACTTTAAATTAATTAATAAAAAAGTTATGAGCAAAAATGTAAAAATAATAGGTTCGTTTACTTTTCTCAGTCAAATATACTCTGAAAAAATTCTAAAAAAGTACGCGAGCGGAAAATTTGCAATAATTTACAAGTTTGTTAAGCAGCTAATTATAAAACTAAATTATAAATTATAACTGATATCGTAAAAGATGATTATTGATGTACAATATTAAGCAGAAACATTTTAGAAGGTTTTCGTATCTTTTCCATAATTCATTTTACAATTTTTATTGCTTTGAATTTGCGTACAACAACATAGTTAAAAAACATTTTTATTTGTATTTACAAATTTATCATATCCCTACGGGAAATGGACCAGTCGCAGAGTTAGTCACGTGGCCGGAACTTTGTGGCAGAAACCGGTCCTCGAGTTGGTTCTCTTATATGGGCTTGTCATAGGAGGTGACAATTTCTAAGTTTTAAGCTACTTGCGACATATCTCTGACCTTGTGTAGGGTACCATATCACTGCATTGGTGTAAGTGAATGCGCAACAGAACAGGTTAGAATTATCTTACACATAACTAGTCTCTTATTAGATAATGAAGTTAAGTGGCAACTAATTTTTATATATTTTAATTTGATGAATTTTTAATAAAATTTTAGCAAAAATTTTGGATTTTTAGGAATAACATCCCCTCTCATTGTTTCTTAATAAACGCTTAAGTGTTGTAATACCTATTAGTCGCGGGCAGCTTGATTTACTGTTATTGACACTTCATCATGACATTTGATTCATTTTGAATTAATTTATTTATTTAGTCCATGGAAAATAATATCCCTACAGACTATTAGAGAGCAACAAAAAAATAATGATAAAAATACAAACATATGAGAGAGTAATAAAATTTTAAATGAACTATAAATATGTGTTGAAACAAAATTAATTAAAAATATAAAGGTTGTTCACGGTAGGTTGGTTATCAGCTTATTTGATTATAAAATTAAAAATAACCTCTGGGCACCGTGAACACCCTTTAATGTTGGTTATCTACTTATGTTTTTCAATCAGCAGTGCTTACACCAGAGAAAGAAAGAATATGAATGTATGGTTTTTTACACCGTAAGAAATTATTTTATCTTTCTAGATAAATTAATGAATGAATTAATCGTTAAGAGAATATCCGTATTCATTGACTTAAAATAGTTCATGTTTTTGTTTTCTCTACTCAACGTTCCACATTTTTAATTTAAAATGTAAACAAAATAATTACCTACAATAAAAAAACAAATTTTTAGAGTGTACTTTATTTCTTCAACAAAGCGGCATATACATATTCTGTTGAAGGTTGGCATGCTACTGAATAAAATATGTATTTTTGTGCTCTAGCTGTGAGATTTGTTGACATTCGTGTTGTGTTCGGCTTTTGTGTGTTATGAGTGTCGATGACTTACACTCATAATAATCCATGCTTAAAAATACAAATATATTTTTCGTACAAAATACAAATATTTTGTATATAAATATTACAAAACTTTTGTATATTACAAATTTCATAAAATTATAAATTTTGTAAATAATACAATGATTTCGTAAATTATTTTTAGTATAAAACAATAACATCACAAACTTTTCGTCCTTAGCTTAGAAATTTCGTAAATAATACAAACGAAGTTTTGTTTTTGCACAAAATTATTTTGCATTTTAACAAAATATTTATATGTTTTTGTTTAGCATTTTTATTTTCGTAAAATATAGAAATAAAAATTTGCTACTATTTGCGATGTCTTTGTACATATTAAAAATTTTTTCGTAATGTCAAAATAATCAAATCTTTGGAAAAATGAACTACAGTTTCTGTGTATTTTACGTATGTATAATTATGAGTGTAATTACATCTTCTCATTTTTATTAATTTTTATATATAAAAACCAGAAGTGAATGCCAATGCTACCAACATTTAATATAAAATTTGAGATGCCATTTGCTGAAAAGTAGTTTTTTGTGTGTTGCCAGTTAGTTAAATTTATACTATTTTCCAACACTACAAATAAGAACATAACCACATAATCTGTAAATAAGGGTATAGGTTGCGCATAGTTGGTTATTTTCTTTTAATGTATTTTGTTGTTGTTGATATAAGCATTTAACCACATAACCTGATAACGAGTCTACCGTGAACAACCTAATTATTTAATTATTAAGATAAAGAATAATGTCTCTTTTAATAGTATCTAAGCTCTTATAAATATCAAAGATATGATAAAGTTGATTAAAATCGATACAAATACGGCGAAAAGAATCAGAATTAGCATAATTTGTAGAAAAGTATTTAACACTAAGAAATAGATAGTATCTTGATAAGCAATGTGGAATATTTAAGTTGAGTTTGCTAACTAGGAAATCTGAATGTAAATCTCCATTAATCAAATTTATTAATAAAGTTACATTTAACATTTTACGGCGACTATAAAGTGTAGAAAGATTTATGAGCGCTTTTGTAGGAAGGTAAATGCGCAGATGGATTCCAACGGATTCCACAGGAGCAAAATATAAGGAATTGGGTTTGAACGGATTTAATAGAATTAGAGTGTACGTTGTAGTAAGGATCCCAGACAACAGAGCCATATTCAAGAATTGTTTTCACTAGACTAGTAAACAGTTTTTTGTTATGTAAGGATTAGAAAATTCTTTTGCCCAGCGTTTGATAAACCCCAATACACCAACTGCCTTTTTAATTGTTTTAGTAATATGATTTCGGAAATCTAAACGTCTAGCCAATAAAACACCAAGATCATTAAATGTATCAACCATCTCTAGCCGCATACCATTCATCACGTACAAACCATTTACTGGAAATTACACCATGTAGTAAAATTATTAATATCGATTTGCAATAACACTTGGTCAGTACAATTATTAAAGGAAAGAAGTATTTTGACATCATTTGCATACATCAAGAATTTAGAATATTGTAAAGCCGATGGAAGATCATTAATAAAGAGTATAAATTAAAGGCGGACCTAAATGACTAACTTGAGGAACGCCAGATGCGACATTGATAACATTGATTGTACAGTACGAAATTTAACACACTGTTTACAGCTTTTTAGGTAGGTACCAATCCATTTAAGAAGCGTCAAACTAAAACCAATACGGTCTAACTTATATAGTAATAAATCATGGTTTACTCTATCAAAGGCTTTACTGAAATCTGTATAAACAACATCAGTTTGTTTTCCATTAACAAAGCTATCATTGACTAAAGTTGTAAGTTCCAGTAAATTGGTAATTGTTGAGCAGGATTTACAAAACCGTGTTGCCGTTGTGAAAGAATAGAAGGCGCTTGATATGATAATGCATCAGTTATATATTTTTCAAATAATTTTGGAATTAAACTTTATTTAGCAATTCCTCTATAATATGATACTACGGATTTGCTTCCAGACTTAAAAATTGTTGTTATAAAGGATTTCGTCCAAACATCAGGAAAATATGCCAGTATAATTAAATTATTATTGAGAAATGTCAGAGGAACGTAAAGAAGATCAGCGCAACGTTTTAACACACAATTTGGGACTCCATCAGGCCCCGCAGCGTACGACCATTTTAGTTTTAACAAGTTTCTTAAAACAGTTTGTTCATTAATAAATTAAATATTTATAGATGATTTCAAGATAATGAATGGATATTGAGAAGTGTTGTTGAATTTAGTTGTGGAGTTCGTTGAAGCAAAAAAAATCAGCAAACATATTACTTATAGAGATATCGTCTGATGCTTCGATGTCATCTAATTTCATTGAGGATGGAAAACCAATGCTGCGTCGTTTAGAAATAACAAACGAGTAAAAAGTCTTAAGGTCGCTTTTTAACTTAGCCTTTATATTATTTAAATAATCATTATAAGCACAACAATTCGTCTTGTTATATTGAGCTCTAACTTTAATATGGTTCGTGTAGTTTATTAATGATCCATGTTCTTTATATTTCTTAAACAGCTTAGTTTTTTATTATTTTTTTTTGGCGAAAAAGAAATTTTGTATTCCAAGGAGTACCAGTAGTTTTTTTTTTGGAAAAGTCTTTGGAACAGATTTAGAAAAACAGTTGTATATAACTTTATAACTCACTTCAGCATCAGATCCAGATTATTATTACATAAAGCAAAAACATCACTTCAGTTGATTTGTGACAAAGCAGAAGTGAGTGCATTGTAATCGGTTCTTTAAAGGAAAGCTCCTTAATCGGTTTGTAATATACACTCTCGGTATTCTAAAATTATGGTTTGTCTTTTTGATATGCTTTTAAGCATCTATTAGAGTGCAAAATTTCGTTTTATTTTTTCCCCCTTTTAGAAAGCAGCTTTTGTTTAAAAATTATTCAATACAATTGAATTTTTATTGCTTGTTGTTTTTCTTAATTTGTCCATTTATAATATTAGTTTGTTTTTCTGATATTAAATTGACGATATGATACATATTGTATGAAATAAATTCCTACCGCAAGTTATTTACCAAATTCTGTTAAATACAGCGTTGTATACTAATTAGAGATGCATCCTCATTTAGTATATTTACAATTCTCGCCTAAAATATAACGAATAGCCTTCTATATGTACGAATTGCTTCTCAAAAATTCGAGTTACCTTAAAATTACGAGTAAATCTGCCTTTCCGGTTATAAATTTTTCACTTGAATAACATCACCGTATTTGCGGATAGTTGCCATTCTAACCCTTTGAAATCCCACATGGATTGGTGTTCTTAATGTAATTACAAATGGCTATATTTAATTACATATTCACTTCAACTTATAAAATATTTAAAAAAATGCTAGTAATCTGATGATCACCTTCTACTAAAATTAAAAGCCCGAAAATTAAAGAAATTACCTCTTATATTATATAAGTCAGCTACTTTTATGGCTAAGCAAAATCATCCACAATATTTAAAATTTAATAAATTAATCGATTTTTTTTGGAATTAAGTTAAATTCACCAAAAAGCATCATAAATTAATTTATACTCCCATACCTGGATATATAAACTATATAAAAGCCATATTCATCCAACACTCCAAATTTTGCAACAGAAAAATAAACAATTTTTTTTGCAAATTCCTTTGCTACAAAGTTCTGGGTTTGGAACACTAAGATTGCTTTTGTCAGAGATTTAAAAGGTAAATTCTTATTAGTTTTTTCCCTTCCATCAGATTTGGTTGTAGTAAGAGAGCGCTTTCCAGGAAGATTCCATTTTTTTTAGACCAGTTTTGATCTGAGGCAAAATTTTTACAGACTTTAGTTGGTTAGTGGAAGCAAAAGAAAGAAAAAGAAAATCTCAATTTAAAAAAAAAAAAAAATAATATATAATTGAAAAAAAAAACAAAATTGATTTAAAAATTAAATGTAAGGTAAATTTTGTAAAATTAATACAAAAAAGGAAAAAAAGCATGCACAGTGTATCGGGTTAGCTCTTGTAACAAAAACAAAATAAATCAAGTTTAACAAATTAAACCATGCAACACGTCGTTAAGAAAACGACAATATATTCGGTTTCGGGTCTTAATTTAACAAAAAAAAAATAATAATAATTGCAATCACAAGTGATTTAGCATAAAATTATAAAATTTGATATAATTTTTTTAATATCACAGCCGCGTTTCTTATTTCAAATATATAGTTAAAAAAATAGAAAAAAAATCACACAAACAAGATTTAAGAAAGGGGAAAAAAGAGAATATAACAGAATTTAAAACTACAGTTCCAAATTGGTTAAAAGAACAAAAACCAAAAAAAAAAAAATTTTTTTTTGCAAAGAAAACAAAAATAACAGTAGAAATTCTTGGCTTACCCCTGCACCAACAACTGTACTACCGCATATCAACTTTGGAGGCCTCTACGATCATATGCAAAGTAAGTGCTCCCTTTTTTTTATATTCTTTTATTATTTGCATTTCTTTATTGGTTTAACATTTCTCAGTGGTTAAGAATTTGACCTGAGCGAATTCAAATTTTTTTGTTAAACCGGAAAAGAAATTGCAATTATGTGTTTGATGTTTTTATAGTTGCCTTTGTATTGTTATTCCATATTAATTTTCAAAGTGTTTTTTTTTGATTACTTACGAAAATCAATAATATGAAATATAACATAAATTATTTTTTTCGAAAATTAATTACAAAATTTAGTTTTAAAATTATAGCAAAATTTTAGTCGCATTCATCAATTAAACATAAGGGCAATTGTGATAAAATTTTAATACAAAAATTACCTTTTCCTTAATTGTTGTGATCAAATATGTAAGAATAAAAATAATAAGAAAAAAAAAGTTCATTGAACCCCGGCGAATTCAGTAAAATAATTATTTAAATTATTATATGTAAAACCACTAGTGAAAAAGAGACCGAAATACGCATTCGCGAATATCAAAAATAAAACAAAAACCAATTAAATTTTTAAAAGTAGATTTATATTACCCTACCGTCGGCCATATGAAGGCATTAAAATTTCGGGTTAATGTGCAGCTGTTTTTTTAATTTTTTTGTAGTTACCATTGGTAATTTAAATCCTAATTATTGTTAAAATTTAAAGTTAAAATTTGCACACGATTAAAATTATTTTTAAGAATTAAAATTTAAAAAATGAATAAGTTTATATGAAATGTTCTAAATTAAAGCAATATGTCGTGCTAATCTAATTTTAAAAGGCTAATTTTTAAGTTTGGAAAAGGTAAATTTTAAGTTTGGGTTCTTCTAAAATGAGGTGTTCAGAGGAACAAAGGTTAGGGTGGGTTGTGAGCACAAGGCTGTAACATCAGAGCCTGCCGGCAACTTTGAATAATATCATCATACATTTAAATTTCAAAATCCGTGTTTTTTTTGGGGTTACAATAGTTTAATTTCAGGTCCTTTCCAATTTTTTTTTCAAAAGTACTTCTTTTAGGGACTCTTTAATAAATTGTATGGTAATGTTAGCTTGAATGACGTGGGTCAAGAACCTCTCCCATCCCTGATGCTAGCTGTTCAACGGGTCCCGCCGACCCAACGCCATTCAGACAGGGCATGTTGGGACTTCGGATATACAGACATTATTTTTTTTGCTTGTGGTAGGCATCTGTTGACTTTGATTCCCGTTCGTTTCCCTCTGATTTTCCCATCATGTTATTAAATAGGCTTCATTTTAATTTGAGCACTATTCAATTATTTGTCATCAACATTAGACTTATGACCATTACATAAATGGCGTCCCACGTGGGGCCAACTAATTCGATTCGTCGAATTATCAGTTCCCTGAGGAGTTTGGTTTCAAGCATTTATATTTATTATGTGATTGGTGCCATACCTCCTGGGTAACAGGTTGATCCTGTGTCCACAAATTTTTCCGTAACTTATAATTTCATGTTATCGGGTATTTTAAATTGTTTTTTTCGTGAATTTGTAAGGGTGAAATAATTGTTAGAACCTTTGTGGATTTCGACTTTCTGTCGTTAAATTGGAACGGAAAGACTTCGACCCGAAGGCTCTCTAACGATCCTTTTCATTCTCCTATTCGACTTTAAAAACTGTTTAATATGGCCTGAGAATTTTTCGATTATGTTATAACAAACATGTTATTGCGGATTAGTGGTTTTTCTTGGAGTATTGATTTATAAGTTTGTTAAAACTTATTTCAATCCGTTAAACAAACCTGAACTCAAAACACATGATGTTAAACAAAATCGTTGAATCGATATACAATAGCCCAGTTTTATTTCCAAGTATTTTATTCAAGTTAGCTTAATTTTTTTTCTTTTCAAAAGTTTTTTTAATATTATCTTTCCCAACTCTTATAGGATAGTCTTAAATATATTCATATATTTCAATTCTTATATTTTCATTTTCCTTTATTGGAAATTATTTACTAGTCGTAGACTTTTAACAATATTAAAGCATTGTCTGCTGTTTCAAAAGTTAAAAAAATTTACATACATTATTTATCTGCGAAGTGTGTCTAAATGTGTTTATTTTACTCATCCTGGAACCGGATTCATTTTGCTTTGAAAAAAATTTATCCTCCTTATAGTTTTATTGTATAAAGTACAAACAAATTGAAATTATTTCGCATTTTTTAAATTACATTCTTAATTTATTTAAACGATAACCAATTTACCTGATTTCTCTAAACCAAAACCAAACATTCGGGATATTTAAAAGATTTGTAGAAATTGCTAACAAATTTTGCATGAAAATCAATGAATAGGTGTCCATGAATTCCACTTTCACTGTGTGCAAAAGTTATCCCGATTTGAAGATAAATGTACATGGTGTAGAAAACTGTTCGATTTTGTTCTGGAAGGAATGGGAATCCATTCATCTTTTAAGAAAAGTGAATTTGTTCTTAAAAGTGTAGTCTGAAAAGGCTTTCTGTCAATTAAAACATTTATTGTGTTATTTTTCCGAAAAGTTAATAAAATAAAACTGAATTCTAAAAATAACAATATTTCTTGTTGATATTTTTTTAGCTATCCTAAAATAGATATTATATTTTTTTTTTTTTTAAAATAACTTTGCGGTGGCAACAATTTTGTAATTAATTTAAAAATTTTTACTGCTTTATAAAATAGTTTTTGGCAAAGCAGTTCATTTGTGATTGTTCTTTACCAACCAAGTACATATATAATTCGTGCGTGTTTTTGTTGGCTCTAAAGATGTCTGTCCTTCGTAGCCCAGGGAATAATCCTAATTTAGGTGGTCCAACACATGAACCTATTTGTTCGATATGCAAAAAGAATATTGTTACGATTTTACCCCTTATAAAATCGTTGATTTATTTACCTTTTAAATAAATCGAGTTCTTTCTATATTGCAAATAATAAACACTGTTTCAAATTATTTATAGCTCTATTTGTTTATAACCGTCACTAAAAATTACAGAAATACACTTTAATAGCACACTTTATTTACACGATTTAGATAAACTAAACGTTAGCCACACTTTAGTTCTTCACACTTTGCGTTTTACTTATGAACTGAACTGCTGCGTCACTGAGTACCAGTATTTATATGAGTAGTCAGGTATTCTAGTTATTTCCAGTTTATTACGACACTAGAATCTTTCAGCTGTCAAAATTTGTGTAAAGAAATTTCTAGTGATAGAAATTTCTTGTAACACTGCCGCCCACTTAAGCCTGTTCGTCCCGAACAGACATACATATTCCTTTTCCATAGTTGGCTAGTCGTTCTAGATGAACAACTTTCATTTTGGATCTTGGGCTCTGATCTTTCTGTATTCTGTATACCATATCATTCAATCTTTTAATTACTCTATAGGGTCCGTCCCAATGCGTTTGTAGTTTGGGAGATAATCCTTTCTTTCGTTGCGGGTTAAACAGCAGAACCAATTCGCCCTCCTTCAGAATTCGCTGCTCGATCGTACCTCGCCTTTATCTTATCGCTGACTATTTTAATTCGATTGCGCACAAACTCATGAAGCTCGTTAAGGTCTTCTTGTTCCCGGGAAGCGTTGTCGTTGTCTTTATCCATAGCGGCGGGCTTAACACCAAATTCCAAATCGCCAGGCAATTTAAGTTCCGTCCCGAAAATAATTTTTGCAGGTGTCCGGGAGGTGGAATCGTGAACAGCCGATCTATATGCCAGCAGAAATTTGGGGATGTGTTCGTCCCAGTCCTTCTAATGAGTACTGACCACTTTTCTTAAGTATTCCTCTAAAGTGCGATTGAATCTTTCGACCATACCATCAGATTGTGGATGCAGCCGACCCAGTAGAATCTTTGTTTTAACTTCTCTAGGGTTTTCGTGACACCGAGATGACCACCACTTGGACCGTCATGGAACTCTTTTAATACTTCGTCTATTTTGCTTGACGGCACCACAATTAGCTTTGTCTCAGTTTTGCCGTCCGCACTTTCCCATATACGGTATAAGCAGTGATCAATTACCCGTAGACTGTTATATACGCCTTCATTAGCGGACTTTCAGCTGATATTTGTTCACAGGTGGGCCTCCTGTCCTCTGCTTTGGCTGACATAATTTTTGACAGTATGGGGTCATTTTGTTGCGCCGCTGACCAGCCTTTACTTGACTCAATATGCGTTAGTCTTATATCAACGATGCACTCTTTTTCTTTAGCCCTCGAACAATGTTTGCACTCTAAATTGCAGGGGCGTCTTGAAAGGGCGTCCGCATAGAAATGCTTTATGCCTTTCCTGTGCTCGATGTTGAAATCATAGCTCTGAAGTCGTTCAATCCAACGAGCTAGCTGCCCTTCTGGTAGTTTAAATTGCAGCAGCCACCTGAGTGCAGAATGGTCGGTTCTTAGTTGAAAGCGCTGACCATACAGATACTTGTGGTAGTGCTTTACACATTCTACCGCCGCCAAGAGTTCCCGTCGCGTTACGCAGTTGTTTCTTTCAGGCTTCGAAAGTACTCGACTGTAATAGCCTATGACTTTTTCGGTTCCATTGATAACCTGCGAAAGCACTCCTCCTATTCCGTATCCGCTTGCATCGCTATCCAGCAAAAATTTTTTCCCGGCCACAGGATATCCAAAATCGGTGCCGTACATAATAACTCCTTGAGCCTTAGGAATGCTTGTTCTTTTACAGCCCGAATCTTATCTTCATCGGTTGATATACCCTCTGCAGTTACGCGGTGCCCTAAATACTTGACTTCCCTCTGGAACAGTGTACATTTCTTTGCGCTAAGCTTGAGTCCAGCCGCAGATATTCGCCTTAAAACTTCTTTTAAGTTCTTCTGGTGTTCATCGAAAGTTTTTCCCTTGACAATTATGTCATCAAGGTACACTAGGCAAGTTTTCCAGTGGAGTCCTTTCAGCACATTTTCCATTAACCGCTGGAATGTTGCTGGAGCATTGCAGAGTCCAAAGGGC
Organism: Eustalomyia histrio; assembly: GCA_949748255.1. NCBI lineage: Eukaryota > Metazoa > Arthropoda > Insecta > Diptera > Anthomyiidae > Eustalomyia > Eustalomyia histrio. Next base: position 159,685,399 of record OX456523.1, read on the forward strand.
ATCACATTAAACTGCCATAATCCGTCACCTGTGCTAAAGGTAGTTTTCTCCTTGTCTTGTTCACAAATTTCTACTTGCCAATAACCACTTTGCAAGTCCAATGTGGAGAACCATTTGGTTCCTGCTAGCGTGTCTAGAGTGTCGTCAATTCTCGGTAGTGGATAGCTGTCCTTCTTGGTGATATCGTTTAGTTTTCTGTAATCAACACAGAATCGGGTGCTGCCATATTTTTTCTTAACTAAAACTATAGGCGAGCTCCATGGGCTAGAAGATGGTTCGATTACTCCACTACGCTCCATTTCGTTGACTAATTCCTTTACTTCATTTCGTTTTGCTAGAGGAATGCTTCTGGGCGCCAGCTTTATTGGCCTCGCTTCACCAGTATTTATTCGGTGTTTTACAATTGCCGTTCTTCCTTGACTTTGGGTTTTCATGGCGAAGACAGAGCCGTATTTCCTGATTAGCTGTTTGGCTTTATTTCTATCACGCGGCGCCAGTTCTTTTACCCATTTTTCCACATATTCTGCCAGCATCTCTCGATCTTTATCGGACGCACTGGATGGTTCCAAGTTCTTTTCGCAACTGATTATTGCTTCTGGCGCAGTACATTTGGATATTTCAGAGTTCGCTCGGACAACTTTTTCAGAATTTGATAGGTTCAGTATTCTTACAGGAACTCTTTTGTCTTTGCTGGTTTTTACGAGGGCTTTCGCTGTTATAATGTCACTTTTTATTTCTGATGGTTCTACCACCCACAAGCTGCTGTCCTCACAATCTCCCTCCATACGCACCCATACTAAAGTTTCTGCCCGTGCTGGTAGTTTTTGGTCGCTAATGGTAACTAGCTTTCTTACCTGATCCTCGCGTTCATATCCAACACAAAGTGGTATTTCAACATTCTGCCAAATCATAACTTTTTGCCCCATATGCAGGTTAATGCCGTGACAAATCATAAAATCTGCACCAATAATTACTTCGTCCACAATATCGGCAACAATAAATACGTGACTGACGCTTATGTTGGCAATTGTTAGTTTCACATTAACCTTACCATAGACATAAGCCTGCTCTCCAGTAGCTGTTCGCAAACTTACCCCGTGCAATGGTTCAACTGGCTTTCTAATTATATCGGGCCTGATGATGGACTGTGATGCTCCTGTATCTATGGTTAAAATGTGCTTTTGTCCGTTGATGCACCCATAAGCAGTAAGATTGCTTTTCCCCTGCTGTGCTATTGATATGGAGATTGTGGGGCCATCGGTTGTGGGAGCTAGCTCATGCCCCGTAGTCCTAGCTCTTTTTAGTTTAACGGTGACTCTTGAGGTGATTGCTGATCGGCTCTGAGGCTTTTTCTGGGTGCTTTGCAGTTTCGCTAAAAGTGTCTCACTTTACCGCAGTTGTAGCATTTGTCCTTTGGTTTGCTGCGCTTTTCACCTAATGCCTTCATAACTGCCTATGTTAACTCTGTTAACTTGGTGCTTATATCTTTTTCAGCAGTTACTTCGAGGTTACGCACCTTACATATTTGTGGCTTGGAAATCACCTTCGCAATCTCTTGGGCCAGCGCGAATGAGACAGTTTCAGCAAAAGTCGACTTCTGCGTAGCACACACCACATGTCTCACATCAGAATCCCGAATTCCATTCACAAATGCTTCAATTTTGAACTGATCTAAGAATGTATAATTTTCACCTGGATAAGTCAGCTGCACCAACCGCTCAATCTCTGTCGCAAAATCTTGCAATGACTCATTTGCTTTCTGCAGTGTACCTCTTAGTTCCATTCTGTATATTTCTTTTTTGTATTCACTATCATACTTTCGCTGCAGTGCCACCATTATGTCGTCATAATTATTTCTGCAGGTGATTGGCACACTTTCTAGAATTTCTGCAGCGTTTCCTTTTAAGGCCAGAATCAACTCTATTGCCTTTTCTTCGTTGTTCCACATATTTCTGGCGGCAACTGTCTCGAACTGGAACTTAAAAACATTAAACTGTGCGCTGCCGTCAAAAGTAGGGGCCTTTGCTCTACCAGAAGTTTCCTGAATAATTCGTACTGGACCCTCTTGACATTGGAGATTATTTACTTTATTTTCTAAATCTTGTGGTTTTCTCTCAACATCTTTAGTTTGTACGTTGAATCTGTCTACGCCGTTCTCTAAGTCGGAAACTCTTTTGGAAACCTCGGAAATTTCTCTAGAAGTATCTTGAAACTTTTCTTCCATCTTCATTAGCAATTTCTCGTTGTCTGCTCTCGATCGTTTTCATCTTAGCTAACAGTTTCTCGTTGTCTGCTCCAGAAGTTTCTAGCAGTTTCATTTCCATTTTAGTAAACAGTTTCTCATTGTCTGCTCTTGAAGTTTCTAGCAATTTCTTGTTGTTTTCCATCATAGCGGCCAACATTGCGCTTAACTCCATATTACCTTCTGTTTTACGGGTACTAACCTCCATTGCTTCTTTTTCATCAAATTCGTAAGTCGCAATGTCAATATTACGCCGCTCGAATTCCTCTATCAGCCGCTTTTGTAATTCTGTCTTATTACCTGCTGTCAGTAGCTCCAACTTACTCAATTCCTTCTTGAGTTGCTCCACTTTAAGCTCCTCCAATTTCATGACTGCTTATGATTTTGCAATCCCACTTCTGACACCAATTGTTACGATTTTACCCTTTATAAAATCGTTGATTTATTTACCTTTTAAATAAATCGATTTCTTTCTATATTGCAAATAATAAACATTGTTTGAAATTATTTACAGCTCTATTTATTTATAACCGTCACTAAAAATTACAAAAAACACTTTAATAGCACACTTTATTTACACGATTTAGATAAACTAAACGTTAGCCACACTTTAGTTCTTCACACTTTGCGTTTTACTTATGAACTGAACTGCTGCGTCACTGAGTACCAGTATTTATATGAGTAGTCAGGTATTCTAGTTATTTCCAGTTTATTACGACGCTAGAATCTTTCAGCTGTCAAAATTTGTGTAAAGAAATTTCTAGTGATAGAAATTTCTTGTAACAATATGATTAATCCAAACGATTGTGTGCATACTGTTTGCAAGCATATGTTTCATAAAACTTTTATTTCAAGCTGGTTAGCAGACAATCAGGAGTAGCCGACATGTAGGAAATTATGCCATGCTAAAGATTTGTCTATGCAACCAAAGCAAAGAGCTACATCGAATAGGGGTCGTGGTTCAGCAAGGAAAACTTTTCAGACTAGAAGTACTAAAGCAGTAGGTGATCAAGCTACTGGACCTGCTTCGGAGGCCGCAGCTGCTAATGTAGAACTTTCAACTTCTCTTTTAGATTTAAATAACACGATTACTGATCCAAAGCTATCTCAAAATACTTTTCAAAATGAATATAATCCAATTACAAATACGGCCAATCATTCAACTCAAGGTCGACGAAACAATCGAAACATGAATAGGATGACGCAAATGGTTGAGTCTACGGTACAACGAATTCTACCGAATATGATTAATATAAGTCCAATGCAACCACAACAACAGCAAATACAACCACAAAATCAACAACCTTCAAACTTTCTAACCAATTTTGGCCAAAATCGTGAAAATAATTTTGAATTGCCTCGCCATACGGATGACATTAGGGCTAATTAAAATTTGAGTAACTTGAATCCAGAGAGGATAACTACTATTATCCATAGCTGGAATTTAAAGTTTGATGGTACATCCAAGGGATTACGTTGCAATGAATTTTTATATAGGATTCGTTGTCTAACAGTCGAAAACTTTAATGGTAATTTTGACCATATTTGCAAAAATTTGCACGTACTCATGACCGATAAAACCAGAGAATGGTACTGGCGTTATCGAAAGTCAGTTGAAAGAATTGAATGGGAACCATTTTGTTCCGATCTTAAATACCAATATAAAGACCATAGAACAACTTTTGATATTCGCGAAGAACTCCACAATCGCAAACAAAAATCATTTGAATCATTTGAAGTATTTTATGATGCGATCGTTGAAATTTTAGATAGACTAGCATTTCCCTTAGAAGAAGAGGAACTCGTAGAAATAATAACTCGTAGTTTACGTCCTGAAATTAGACACGAGTTACTTTATGTTCAAGTTCGGTCTGTTGCCCATTTGAAGAAGCTCTGCAAATGAGAGAGAAACTTCTTAATGAGGAAACTTTTAGGCGTAATAATTTTGGTAGAAACTCAGGAAATTTATTACCGCAGCGTCGCATTGCAGCAATTGATGGTCTACCAACTTTTGTGGAAAACTTACCTCAGGCAGAAATGACAAATGATGACCCAATCGAATTCGAAGTAAACGCAATTTCCAGAACTGAGAAACCCATGATATGCTGGAATTGTGAAGAGGAAGGGCATTTTTGGGACATGTGCATAAAGGAGAGGAAAATTTTTTGCTATGGGTGTGGTCAGAAGAATGTGTACAAGCCACAATGTCTTAAATGTCTCAACAATCCAAAAAACTTTCAAGGACCTTAAAATCATCAGAGACCAATCTCAAATTAGGCTCGTATAATCAGGGTTTCAAAAATAACAAAGGAAATGAAAACACTAATGAAGATACAAATCAATTTGTAGAAATTAAGGAAAATAAACTTTTAGGAAATAAGGAACTTGAAATTTTGAAAGAGAAAAGTGAAGTTTTAGAAAATAGAGTAGATAGTAAGGATACAAAAGAATTGTTCGAAACTCGAATAAAAATTTTAGAAAATAGAGAAAGTGAAATAAGTAACGATGGAATGAATTTAAAAAAACCGAATATTTATAAAATACGTCCGTTACACGAAAGATTAAGAGATTACGTTAAAGCTAGATTTAAGATTTTTAATGATAATAAATTAGATAAAACAACTGTTATAAAATATAATAAATCTAGTGTTCGGATGAGGAACTTTTATAATAAAATAAAAAATGCTCCAGAATTAGTAATTACATCAATTATGAATTCAGAAAAAGATGGAAGATTATATTTTGAAGTCAAGTTTTTAGACAAATTAGAAATCGGATTATAAGATACAGGGGCAAATATAAGCTGTATTGGGAAAGATTTGGCAAGTGAGGATTTTTCAATCATCCGGGTTTTAAGAAAATTAGGACTTGGGTAAAAACAGCGGATGGACAAGCACAAAGAGTTATTGATTCGATTATTGTGGATATGACCTACAAAGGAAAATCGGGAAAAATACTGTTGTATATAGTACCAACGATTAACCTCAGGTTTATATTAGGGTTAGATTTTTGGCGTCAGTTCGGATTGATAACAAATTTAGTATCGGGAGTAACGGTAGAGCCAAAACCACCTACAAATCCTATAGATTCTGACGTATATTCGCTAACAGATATACAGTAACAACAATTAGAGATGGTAAAAACGTTTTTTCCTAGTTTTGAACAGCAAGAGTTAGGTAGAACTTCATTAATTAAACATGGCATCGATGTAGGAAATGCTAAGCCTAAAAAGCAGCGATATTATCCGATATCTCCAGCTGTCGAAAAACTTATACACGCTGAAATAGATAGAATGCTTAATCTAGGAGTAATCGAAGAGAATGGTGATTAAACCAGGAAAGGTCAGACTATATTTGGATGCAGGAAGAATCAACGAAGTTACAACTAAAGATGCATACCCACTGCCCAATATTGAAGGCATTTTCGCACGTTTACCGAAAGCTAATATTATTACGAAAATTGATTTAAAAGACGCGTATTGGCAGATTGCCTTAGAAGAAGAAGCAAAGCCCATAACAGCATTTACGGTACCGGGCCGTCCCCTTTACCAATTTACGGTAATGCCATTCGGCTTATGCACCGCTCCTCAAACGATGTGCCGTGTGATGGATTCCATAATTCCCCCGGATCTTAAACATTCAGTTTTTGGTAATTTAGACGATGTTTGTGTTGTTTCGAACACATTTGAGAATCATATTTCCATATTAATCAGGTTAGCAGAACAATTCAAGAAAGCAAACTTAACTTTTAATATTAACAAAACCAAATTTTGCGTCAGAAGCGTTCAGTATTTAGGATATATAATTGGCGATGGAGGAATATCAGTAGATCCAGAGAAAATTGAATACATTTTAAATTGGCCAGCTCCGAAAACCATAAAGCAAGTGAGAGGTTTTTTAGGGTTAACCGGCTGGTATAGGCGATTTATTGCAAACTTAGCTGACGTCACGCATTCTATTACGGAAGTCTTATCAAAAAAGCGTAAGTTTGAGTGGACAGAAGCTGCGGACCAAGCTTTCGGAAATTTAAAACCTTATTTTAGTTCAACTTGAAGAGAATGGAGAGAAAAACCCTATAGCCTTCATGTCGAAGAATCTGAATTCCGCGCAGAGAAATTATTCCGTTACGGAAAAGGAATGTCTAGCTGCGATTGAAGCTGTAGAGAGATTTAGGTGTTATCTAGAACTACAGGAGCTTGAGGTCATTATGGACCTCAGTAGTTTAGTTTGGCTTATGCGACAACCTCACTTAAAAGGAAAACTTGCAAGGTGGGCGATGATACTACAGGCATATCAATTTACGATTAGTCACAGAAAAGGCAAGGATAATATTGTGCCAGAAGCTCTGAGCCGGATATATGAAAACGAAATTGCTTCCCTTGAGTTTATTAGTCCTGAGATCGATCTAGATTCGGTACACTTTTTGGACAAAGAGTATGTGGATTTGAAGAATAAATTTGTAGAAAACGAATCGTGGTATCCAGATAGAAAAATTGTAGATAGATATATTTATATCAGGACCACTTTCGCTGCAAGTAATGAAATTTTAGACAACAATTCAATTAAATAATGGATTCCTGTGGCAATGCGCTCGGATATTCTTAGGCGTTGTCATGACTCTGTGTTAGCTGCTCACGGTGGAGTAGAAAAAACTTTGGAACTAGTGCGTCGATACTTTTATTGGCCTCGACTGGCTTCAGAAGTGAAGGAGTATGTGAAGAATTGCGATGTTTACAAAATGACCAAGGCTTCTAATCAAAAGCTAAGGCCTGAGATGGGAAAAATGGCAAACGCAGAGAGACCATTTCAACGAATGTATGTTGACCTTTTGGGACCATATTCTAGAAGCGAAAAGGGCTTTATTGGGCTGTTGATCATTTATCTAAATATCACTGGCTGTGTCCCTTGAAAAAGTTCACATCGACACCCATTATTGATTTTATGGAAAAACAAATTTTTCACCATTATGGGGTTCCAAAAATCATCGTTAGTGATAACGGAAGCCAATTTAAGGGAAATGAATTTAACGCTTTCTTAACTAAATACAGTATTATGCATACTTATACAGCCTTATATTCACCTCAAAGCAATGCGTCGGAAAGGGTAAATAGGTCAATAATAGCAGCAATAAGAGCTTATTTAAGAAAAGATCATAGGGAGTGGGATGAAAATATTTCAGCTATAAGCTGTGCTTTGCGAAATTCACTCCATAGTTCTATTGGAGTTTCTCTTTACCGCGTGTTGTAAGGAATGGATATGATAACTCATGGATCGTCATATAAAATGCTTAAAGCAATCGATTGTTTACAAGAACCGGAAATGAATCCACAGCGCGAGGATCAATTGTCGATTCTGAGGAAACAGGTCATAGAAAATATGAAAAAGGCGTACGAAACAAACGTAAAGCAGTATAATCTAAGAGCTAGGCCCATAAATTAACCTGTGGGCCAAGAGGTCTTTAGCACAGTTTTGCCCAAAGCAACGCAGAGAAAAATTTTAATGCGAAACTAAATCCGACATGGGTCAAGGCTCGAGTGAAAGAAATATTAGGAAACTGTTACTATCTTCTCGAGGATATCGATGGGAAACACACTGGTACATATCATGGCAAAGATATAAGACCGTGATTGTGTTTTTCCGGCTTATCTGTAAAATAAAAATTTGACATATCATCTGGTTTTGTAATATACAATCTCGGTATTCTAAAATTATGGTTTGTCTTTTTGATATGCTTTTAAGCATCTATTAGAGTGCAAAATTTCGTTTTATTTTTTTCCCTTTTAGAAAGCAGCTTTTGTTTAAAACTTATTCAATACAATTGAATTTTTATTGCTTGTTGTTTTTCTTAATTTGTCCATTTCTAATATTAGTTTGTTTTTCTGATATTAAATTGACGATATGATACAAATTGTATGAAATAAATTCTTACCGCAAGTTATTTACCCAAATCTGTTAAATACAGCGTTGTATATTAATAAGAGATGCATCCTCATTTAGTATATTTACAATTCTCGCCTAAAATATAACGAATAGCCTTCTAGATGTACGAATTGCTACTCAAAAATTCGAGTTACCTTAAAATTACAAGTAAATCTGCCTTTCCGGTTATAAATTTTTCACTTGAATAACTCACCGTATTTGCGGATAGTTGGCATTCTAACCCTTTTAATTCCCACATGGATTGGTGTTCTTAGGGTAATTACAAATGGCTATATTTAATTAAATATTCACTTCAACTTATAAAATATTTAAAAATAAAATTAAAAGCCCGAAAATTAAAGATATTACCTCTTATATTATATAAGTCAGCTACTTTTATGGATAAGCAAAATCATCCACAATATTTAAAATTTAATAAATTAATCGTTTTTTTTGGAATTAATTTAATTTCACCAAAAAGCACCATAAATTAATTTATACTCCCATACCTGGATATATAAACTATATAAAAGCCATATTCATCCAACACTCCAAATTTTGCAACAGAAAAAAAAACAATTTTTTTTTTTTGCAAATTCCTTTGCAACAAAGTTCTGGGTTTGGAACACTAAGATGGCTTTTGTCAGAGATTTAAAAGGTAAATGGTATACACTCTTGTTAAGAGTAACAAAAAAATTCTTATTATTTTTTTCCCTTCCATCAGATTTGGTTGTAGTAAGAGAGCGCTTTCCAGGAAGATTCCATTTTTTTTATAGAGATCGGCAACAGCAAGAAAATATAACGGAGAAACCAGTTTTGATCTGAGGCAAAATTTTTACAGATTTAAGTTGGTTAGTGGAAGCAAAAGAACGAAAAAGAAAATCACAATTTAAAAAAAAAAATAAATAATATTTAATTGAAAAAAAAAACAAAATCGATTAAAAAATTAAATTTAAGGTAAATTTTGTAAAATTAATACAAAAAAGGAAAAAAATCATGCACAGTGTATCGAGTCAGCTGTTGTAACAAAAAAAAAAAATAAATCAAGTTTAACAAATTAAACCTTGCAACACGTTGTTAAGAAAACGAAAATATATTCGGTTTCGGGTCTTAATATAACAAAAAAAATAATAATAATTACAATCACAAGTGGTTTAGCATAAAATTATTAAATTTGATATAATTTTTTTAATATCACAGCCGCGTTTCTTATTTCAAATATATAGTTAAAAAAATAGAAAACAAAAATCACACCAACAAGATTTAAGAAAGGGGAAAAAAGATAATATAACAGAATTTAAAACTACAGTTCCAAATTGGTTAAAATAAAAAAACAAAAAGCGAAAAAAAAGAAAAAAAATATTTTTTTTTGCAAAGAAAACAAAAATAAAAGTAGAAATTTTTGGCTTACCCCTGCACCAACAACTGTACTACCGCATATCAACGTTGGAGGCCTCTACGATCATATGCAAAGTAAGTGTTCCCTTTTTTATATTCTTTTATTATTTGCATTTCTTTATTAGTTTAACATTTCTCAGTGGTTAAGAATTTGACCTAAAGCGAATTCAAATTTTTTTTGTTAAACCGAAAAAGAAATTGCAGTTATGTGTTTGATGTTTTATAGTTGCCTTTGTACTGTTATTCCATATTAATTTTCAGTGTTTTTTTTTTGATTACGAAAATCAATAATATGAAATATAACATAAATTATTTTTTTCGAAAATTAATTACAAAATTTAGTTTTAAAATTTTAGCAAAATTTTAGTCGCATTCATCAATTAAACATAAGGGCAATTGTGATAACATTTTAATTCAAAAATTACCTTTTCTTTAATTGTTGTAATCAAATATGTAAGAGTAAAAATAATAAGAAAAAAAATAAAGTTCATCGAACCCCGGCGAATTCAGTAAAATAATTATTTAAATTATTATATGTAAAACCACTAGTGAAAAAGAGACCGAAATACGCATTTGCGAATATCAAAACTAAAACAAAAAGCAATTAAATTTTTAAAAGAAGATTTAAAGTACCCTACCGTCGGCCATATGAAGGTATTAAAATTTCGGGTTAATGTGCAGCTGTTTTTTTAATTTTTTTGTAGTTATCATTTAAATCCTTATTATTGTTAAAATTTAAAGTTAAAATATGTTATAAATTTTATTAATTTGCGTGTGCAATTAAATTAAAATTATTTTTAAGAATTAAAATTAAAAAGATTAATAAATTTATATGAAATGTTCTAAATTAAAGCAATATGTATTAAAACTCGTCTTGGTTTATTTTTGTTTTAATCTTCTTTATTTATTGGACAGCGTTGCTGTCTTTTTTTAGTTCATGTTTAACTCTAAGTTTAATACTGACTTACTTCGAATTTTACATCGACTTATATACTAAATTTGCTTGTACTGTAACAAAGGGGAAACGTCAAAACAAAATTAACATTGACCCACTTGAAACATCTGCGCACCAGATTACTGCAGTCGCAGTGTTTCAAAGTGTCACATGCATTCGTTGCACTCGAACTGTATGAGGTCTAGTATCAACAGACACATTACTTGACAATGGTCAGTACTACAAATAATGCAACGTGAAACCCTTTAGTACGTTCTTACTCATGGGTATTCATAATTGTTTTATTTGTTTTCTTTATTTTTATTAGTTCTGACTAATTCAACTTAAGGTTGAAATACAAATCGTTGTTTTCCCTTTGTACACTATGTACCGTGAGTATGCACACTACACCCTCACCCTTCAGATAAATCTTCAAATTTCTGTAAAAAGAAAATCAACAGAAATTGGAGGATTTAAATCATGTGTATTTCCAACAGTGCATACCCATAATATTACATTATTATATTTAATTATTCAAGTAATACAATATCATAAACAGTTTAATGAGAAAAATAAAAAAAATTAATTTATATGTTGTTTTGCTTTATACAATATAATAATTTATTTTTTTGTTTGTTTTGTTATTTATTATACATTTTCAATTATATACAATTTTTTTTTCTTTTTGATTACGTTTTATATTTTTTTAATAAGTTCTTATGATACGTCTTAATATTATTACCTTCTCTAACTGATACGTTTAAATCTTTAATTGCCTCTATAGTGTAAGGACCTCTATAGGGTGCTTCACTTTTCTTTCTACTTTCTATTTTAACTAATACTAAATCTCCTACTTCTAAATTTATACTATTTGTCTTATCCCTTGATTCTACTTGTCTATTTTCCTTAACTTTTACAGTCAGTTTTCTTGCATAGCCTAGTGAATGTTTCAGTCTGGCTTTCAGTTCGTTAGCATAATTTTCTAGATTGTAAACCTTTGGATGATTCATGACTTCATTACCTGGTAAACTTGGTAATCTCCCAAATAGCAATTCGAATGGAGAGTACTCGGTATCCACATGAGGAGTTACATTGTACGCAAATGCATAATAAGGAATCCATTGTTCCCAATTATCACCTTCTACAAAAGATAAAAAATATTCATTTAGAACCCTATGGTTTCTTTCCACTGTGCCTAAAGTTTCATGATGGTGCGGAGTTGAAAATCGTTGTTCAATTTTCTATAATTTGCATATCTCCCTCATTAATTCGTTTGTAAATTCTGCCGCGTTGTCAGATTTCAAAGTCTTAAATATTCCATATTTCAATATAAGGTTTTCAGTTAACGCCTTAGCTATGGACTTCGCTTCTTTCGTTTCTATGGGGCATGCTATAACATACTTTGTTAACTCGCATTGCATAGTCAATATATATCGATAGTTCATCGAAGGACGTAACGGTCCAACTGTATCGATTACAACCGTTTCAAAACTACGTGTAGGTGTATCCGTAACACAAAGTGGTTCTCTGGTGTGTCTTACCTGCTTGTTTCTCTGGCAGAGATCACACTTAGAAATATAATTCTTTACCATTCTGTACATGTCTTTCCATATGTATCGTTGTTTCAATTTTAGTAGAGTCTTTCGAACTCCAAAATGACCACCCTGTGGGGTGTTGTGAAATAATTCTATAAGTTCTAACTTTTTACTTTCGCTTAGTATATGCTGAGGTTTACTATACAACATTATTCTCATCTTTATTCCATTCATTATATCTGGCCTTAAATTCTTCTGCAGGAATTATTCTAAATATTGCATCATCTCTGGCGATGGCAAATTTTCTACTCTTACTTTTCTTTAAATAAGATAAAAGCTTCTCCAATAGAGTACCTAAGCACTTTGGATTATCACTACATCTAATGCGCATTTCATTTTTACATTTTTACATTTATCATTCTCTGTTATATATCTATATATATCCTCTGTCGGCCTCTTTTCTAATATAAATTTCAGTTTGCATGCATGCTTTATATCATTGATGGAAGTGCAATCCCACATATGGAGTTGATCAGACTCACTATGAGACTTGCTATTAATATTTTCATTCACTGATGATTTCTCCTTCATACCTCTCGTTACTACTAGCGTTTTCTTTATATTTTCATAATGCATCTGCATTAGTATTGTTGGATCCTTTCTTATATACGATATCAAAATCATAATCAGAAAGTTCCAAACGTATTCGTGTTAATTTCGAGCTTGGATTCTTATGAGAAAATAGTGATATTAATGGCCTGTGGTCCGTTACAACCGTGAATCTTCTGCCATACAAATACGGTCTAAAAAACCGTATTCCCCAATAAATACCTAGCAACTCCTTCTCAATCACGGGTTTATTTTTCTCGTGCTTGTTAAGGGATCTGCTCGCATAAGATATGGGTAAATCTTAACCTATTGGACCTTGAGACAAAACTGCACCCAGCGCAAAATCCGATGCGTCCGTTGTTAATACAAACGGTCTATCAAAATCCGGATATTGCAAAACTGGAGGGCTTACTAAATTGTCCTTTACAGCCTCAAATGCCAATTGGCATTTTTCAGTCCACTCAAATTTCGTATTCTTTTTCAATAGGTCATTTAGACAGTTTGCAGTTTCTGCAAAATTTTTTATGAATCTGCGATAGTAGTTACAAAAAGCTACAAATCTTCTGACGTCGTCGGAATTTCTTGGAATCGGATATTTGGAAATTGCTTCATACTTGCTTGGGTCTGGCTTGATACCGTTTTCTGTGATCAAGTGCCCTAAGTATACAACTTCAGGTCTTAAAAAACAACATTTACCCTCGTTTAGCTTAAGATTATACTTGGATGATCTAGTAAAAACGTTCATTAAATTTTCATTATGATGTTTCAAACTACATCCAAAAACAATTATGTCGTCAACATATAAAAATGCTTCAGCTCTAATCCAGACAGTGCTATTGTTAGCATTCTTTGGAAACTATTCGAAGATATTTTTAACCAAATGGTAATCTGGTGTAATAATAATGACCATTAGGAGGTGAAAAGGCTGTAAGAGGTCTTGAGTTCTTATCAAGCTCTATCTGATGGAATGAACTTGTCATATCCAATGTAGAAAAATATTTTGCCCTTCCTAACTTATCCAAAATGTCGTCAATTCGTGTTAATGGAAATTTATCATTAACTATCTTGTTATTAAGTTTTCTGAAATCTACTACTAACCTCCATTTGCTCAAATCACTCTGTCCCTTTTTAGGAACTAACAAGAGTGGAGCATTATAAGGACTTATGGATGGTTCTATGATTTCTTGTTCTGATACTTCCTTCACCTGTCTATTTATCTCTTCCGTATGTGTTTGCGGTAAGCGATAATTCTTTATGTACACTGGACTAGTGTCGTTTAATTGTATAGTTTGATTATAAAAATTATTTGTTGTCAAATGCTCATTTTCTAAATGAAAAATGGATTGGTATTTCCTCAGAATTCCAATTAATTCATTTTTTGACATATCGTCATCGACGTTTAAATTAAGCTCATTTAATAGTCTACTGAATCGTTCATCATTATATTTCGTATGAGTTGTCGTGTTCTGATACTTCCTTCACCTGTCTATTTATCTCTTCCGTATGTGTTTGCGGTAAGCGATAATTCTTTATGTACACTGGACTAGTGTCGTTTAATTGTATAGTTTGATTATAAAAATTATTTGTTGTCAAATGCTCATTTTCTAAATGAAAAATGGATTGGTATTTCCTCAGAATTCCAATTAATTCATTTTTTGACATATCGTCATCGACGTCTAAATTAAGCTCATTTAATAGTCTACTGAATCGCTCATCATTATATTTCGTATGAGTTGTCGTGTTGTTAGTTCTATAAATCTCATAATTCCGTAGCGGTACTGTTTCTATGCGTAAATTCCTTATTATTGTGGTTTTGTCCAATACATTTAATAATCTGACATGTTTATTCCCTTTCTTTGGTACTATGGCGTTTGCTAAGAACACGCCCTTCGCAATCTCACGACTGCATATCACACCATCTTCTTCAATGTTTAAATCAAATGGTACAATCACCTCACTTCTTGGTGGAATTTTCACGAAACCGAATTTATTATCGTGTATTGGTAGTGCTATTTTGTCATCTCCGGTATTTATCGTTAATATGAATTTGTTATAATCTATGTTGCAATTATATTTACAAAGGAAATCTCTTCCCAATATACCATCGGTATTAATTGTAAAATTATATTTGATCAGTTGTATTTTATGATCAATTACCGTTTCACCAAATTGTATTGTTAAGTTAGTGGAACCTAAAGATTTTATTTCCTCTTTCGAAATACCCGTTAGGTAACAATAATCATCTGCATCTTCTTTGTGGTTATGTAATAAATGTTCTTTGCACAAAGAGACATCGGCTCCTGTGTCAATTAAGAATGTTAAAATGCCATCTGTACATTTAATTTTACATAATTTCTAAGATCAGACGAGATGCTAAATATTCGTTTGGTGTTTACTGGTTCTGTTCCGAAGATTCCTGGTACTCTAAAATCTCCGGATACTGGGAGTTTCCCTGTTCCTGTATATGACGTACATTATGGTTTCTATTATTACCAGAATTTCCATTAGAATGGTTATTACTCCTTCCACGATTATTACCCCAATTATTCTGATTACCGTTGTAACCATTGCTGTTATTTCGGTTATTACTCCTTCCACGATTATTATCCCAATTCTTTTGATTACCGTTGTAACCATTGTTGTTATTTCGGTTATTGCTATTATTATTACTATTCTGGTTATTATTTCTTCCCAATCCGCACATTTTAGCAAGATGGTTCAATTTACCACAATTGTTGCAATTCTTACCATCTGCATAGCAACTTCTTTATTTATTGGACAGCGTTGCTGTCTTTTTTTAGTTCATGTTTAACTCTAAGTTTAATACTGACTTACTTCTAATTTTACATCGACTTATATACTAAATTTGTTTGTACTGTAACAAAGGGGAAACGTCAAAACAAAATTAACATTGACCCACTTGAAACATCTGCGCACCAGATTACTGCAGTCGCAGTGTTTCAAAGTGTCAAATGAATTCGTTGCACTCGAACTGTGTGAGGTCTAGTATCAACAGACACATTACTTGACAATGGTCAGTACTACAAATAATGCAACGTGAAACCCTTTAGTACGTTCTTACTCATGGGTATTCATAATTGTTTTATTTGTTTTCTTTATTTTTATTAGTTTTGTTTTCCCTTTGTACACTATGTACCGTGAGTATGCACACTACACGTGCTAATCTAAATTTAAAAGGCTTATCCTTGGGTTAGGGAAAAGGTAAATTTTAAGTTTGGGTTCTTCTAAAATGAGGTGTTCAGAGGAACAAAGGTTAGGGTGGGTTGTGAGCACAAGGCTGTAACATCAGAGCCTGCCGGCAACTTTGAATAATATCATCATACATTTAAATTTCAAAATTCGTGTTTTTTTTGGGGTTACAATAGTTTAATTTCAGGTCCTTTCCAATTTTTTTTTCAAAAGTACTTCTTTTAGGGACTCCTTAATAAATTGTATGGTCATGTTAGCTTGAATGACGTGGGTCAAGAACCTCCCTCATCCCTGATGCTAGCTGTTCAACGGGTCCTAATGTTAGATAATACTGATCTTCAGGAAATGATATAGGCGATGCTCTTGAAATACAGAATTCGTTGGGTTCACTAACGAATACAAGATCCAGTAATTTACCAAACTTATTGACAACATTATTAAGGGCTAACTATATTATTCTTTTGCTAACTTAAGCTACTGTTAAAAATTAACGAAAAGTCTGTCAAATGCTTAATCAACTTATTGAAGACTTTTGGGTGGCTACAATGTACTTCTTAAACTTAAATACTTACTACATTTAGTGGCAAATATTTGTACTTTTGCAAAAACTGTTTTCTTCTTATATTTCCAATATATATTAATCTTTTCGAAAAATATTATTTAATGTGTTCAATTTATAAATTAATTAATTTTGTTTTTTAACATTTTCAATTAAATTTTCTATAAAAATATTTTCCGCGTACATTGCAATTTGTTTTTTTTTTTTTTTTTTCATAAAAACACATGATTCCTTAAGTAAAGTGCGGTCAGTTTCGCTGTTTGCTTAAGCAAATGACACTTGACGAAACTTAACGAAAAGTTTGTTAAGTACAATATAGTCATACACATTTGATTACATGTATTCGCACATTTGCTAAAGCTAGCAAAAGTATAATATAGTTAGCTCTTTCATTTGGAAAAGGCAATTGAAAGACAATCCATTAACAAAATCAGACATTAGGTCAGTGGAAAATACTGGAATTAAACTATTTGAATCATCTTCTTTATCCCATGAAATCGAAGGAATATTAAAATCACCAAGTAGTAAAAAAGACTCAAATGGTTTTAATTTTTTAAAAATTAATTCGGCAGTTTTCTTGTGCTTTTCATATATTTCTATAGAAGATCTGGGAGGAATATAGAAACACATGATATAAAACGATATATTATCTTGTTTTACCATTACGCAAATAGCTTCAATATCAAAGGCATTATTAAATAAAATCTCTTTTGCAGACAAGTAATTTATAACTGCAATCATAACGACCACCACTCTTACTATGACCATTATTTTTATCTCGTCTAAAAACTTGATAGTTTGGACACAAAATTTCAGAATTATGAATACCTTTATGTAGCCAGGTTTCAGTAAATACAAATATATGTTTATCAAAATTGAAACTATCAGCATATAGGGCGGATAACTTAGTATTAAAGTCTCTAACATTTTGATACATAATTGAACTCGTATGCACAGAAGCATCAATTAGTTTTTTGAAACAGAAATAGAGATTTTAGGTAATCTAGGATTTTCTGAAAACATATTCACGAACTAGAGTGTTTTCTGGCCAGAAACTAGGATCAACGATTTGCTTAAATAGTTCATAAGGTACCAATATTTTAAATGATTTTATTTCTCTTGGTTAAAAATAAGAAAATTTATAAGTTGAAATATTTGCAACGAAATTCAATTTGTATTTTATGTATTGATTTATATCTTCAGTTGAAGTTGTAGACGTAAAGCGTGAAACAAATATAGATTTTTTCGGTAGAAAAACAGTTAACGGATTTAGAGTTGAATTGGAATCAGTAGGTATACCCATTTGTTGATTCGGTAAAGTAAGGAGAATATCAGTATTATTGATGGAATTCAAAAGTTGATTATTTGGTGAAGGAGAATATAGAACCGTTGTAGCATTTAAATTAGAAGAAGAATGGGAAGATTGCGTCAGAGGAATAGGAGAGCCAGCATCATTTACTGCCAAAGCAGTAGGTATAGTGTTCATGAAATGTGTAATAAGATAAGGATTTTGATTAGGTAATGATTTTGTAATTGATCTTGTCACTCGTACTTTCATGTTATCAGTAGAGTTTGAGCATTGATTGGAAGAACCAGCAGCAACCTCCACCGATGGAATCGAGCTGGAACTCCTAAAATTAGAAACCGAATACGGATTATGATCAATTGATAATCCAGATGGGAGAGGAGAAAGAGCATCAATTTCGATAAGGTTTGATGAGGCGAGAATTTGAAGTAGTTGGTCGAATATTCAGGTCTTCTAATTTTTTTCTACCTTTAGGAGATGAAGACTGTAGTGAGCTGGAGAATTCGTCCAAGTTATGGAATTTAGTAAATAATTCGACATAACTGTATAATTTACTTTGCAGTTCAACAAAGTCTTGAGAGATCTTTTAAAACTCAGATTGCGAACTTTTAAAGAAATTATAAAATTCCACACCAATATTTTTACAATGTGGACAAGTCCAATGAAGGTTTTTAGTTTTATCAGCCAAAGCATCAGCATCACGAGCCTTAAAACTTTTAGTGCAAGTTAAATGGTAGTATCGAATGCACAGCCAACAAGACAGCATAAGTTCATTTTTAGTAACAACAGAATTTTCATATGAGCACTTCATGATAATATTGGACAACTTAGGAGATAACAGGGTTGTTATTATATCATAGTTCAGACTCAAACCAATACGTTACCGTTTGAGGTATACTGTAGATTATGAATAACAGCTGATCACTTATTTCAAGTCAGGAAAGCACTGAATAATCGAGAACTTGACGATAATAAAAAAAACGAAAAGTATGACCAATATATGTTATTATAAAGGCTTAACAATTTGATTTATTATGCAAGTTGTGCAGAAACCAGCAAAAGTCTGGAATGCACCAAACAGAATTATTGTCTTATTATTTTGATCTTTTAGAGTTCTTCTTTGAAAAACAGGTCCAAATATTTCAGTTTTAAAACAATAAATTTCCAAAAATTCACTAGACACTTTTAAAAACACGACTAGACACTCAATAGGGCGGAGCGTGTATGCAGTTATATGTCACTATCAACTAAACAGTTGAGTAATCACTTCTTTAATAGATTAGTGTTATGTCATCATTTCTTCAGTCACAAAGTCGGTTCTGCTTAAATCAGTTCGGTATTATGTCAGCTTTGCAACAGTCCGGGGATTCGGGTTTTCGCCACCGATTGACATTCTTTTATACACAGCATTTTTTTTTGAACCAGGTTCGTGTTCAGTTTCATTATCTTAACTATAACAGTCCTAATTTTTTTAGTCCACATTTGTGTTACGTTCGTTTCTCTTTAGTTACATGATATATCCAAAAAGAAACAGTCAATGTTCTGCCACCATTTCAATATTTGGGATACTGGTAATTTTACAGCAATTACCATTTTTTCAGACACTGAATTATATTTTACACCAGTTTTGTGACATGTCCCTCATTAATCTTACACAGATTAATTTTTACTGGACAAATTTTTGTCAGCAAAGATTTTCAAGCAGAAAAAACATATAAGTGAAAAACATACCCACGGTCGATTAATCCAAGGTGATAAATCTGTGTAAGATTAATGAGCATGAATATTTTTTATTATGATAGAAGGATGCATGACAATTATGTGTGAAACAAAATATCGGCCAAAGGCTCGCCACGGCTTCGGTGGCATACCTCTATCCGATGGTCCATATTTTTAATAACTCTGAGACATAATTGAGGTTCAATGTCGTTAACCTTTAGCTCTTTTAAATATCCCAAAGAAAGAAGTTCAATGGTGTCAAATCACATGATCGTGGCGTTCAATTAACATCGCCACGACGTGAGAACACGGCCATTGAATTTATCGCGCAAGAGCCATTGTTTCGTTGGCTGTGTGGCAAGTGGCAGCATCCTGTGTTAATGGAAATTTATCATTAACTATCTTGTTATTAAGTTTTCTGAAATCAACTACTAACCTCCATTTGCTCAAATCACTCTGTCCCTTTTTAGGAACTAACAAGAGTGGAGCATTATAAGGACTTATGGATGGTTCTATGATTTCTTGTTCTGATACTTCCTTCACCTGTCTATTTATCTCTTCCGTATGTGTTTGCGGTAAGCGATAATTCTTTATGTACACTGGACTAGTGTCGTTTAATTGTATAGTTTGATTATAAAAATTATTTGTTGTCAAATGCTCATTTTCTAAATGAAAAATGGATTGGTATTTCCTCAGAATTCCAATTAATTCATTTTTTGACATATCGTCATCGACGTCTAAATTAAGCTCATTTAATAGTCTACTGAATCGTTCATCATTATATTTCGTATGAGTTGTCGTGTTCTGATACTTCCTTCACCTGTCTATTTATCTCTTCCGTATGTGTTTGCGGTAAGCGATAATTCTTTATGTACACTGGACTAGTGTCGTTTAATTGTATAGTTTGATTATAAAAATTATTTGTTGTCAAATGCTCATTTTCTAAATGAAAAATGGATTGGTATTTCCTCAGAATTCCAATTAATTCATTTTTTGACATATCGTCATCGACGTCTAAATTAAGCTCATTTAATAGTCTACTGAATCGCTCATCATTATATTTCGTATGAGTTGTCGTGTTGTTAGTTCTATAAATCTCATAATTCCGTAGCGGTACTGTTTCTATGCGTAAATTCCTTATTATTGTGGTTTTGTCCAATACATTTAATAATCTGACATGTTTATTCCCTTTCTTTGGTACTATGGCGTTTGCTAAGAACACGCCCTTCGCAATCTCACGACTGCATATCACACCATCTTCTTCAATGTTTAAATCAAATGGTACAATCACCTCACTTCTTGGTGGAATTTTCACGAAACCGAATTTATTATCGTGTATTGGTAGTGCTATTTTGTCATCTCCGGTATTTATCGTTAATATGAATTTGTTATAATCTATGTTGCAATTATATTTACAAAGGAAATCTCTTCCCAATATACCATCGGTATTAATTGTAAAATTATATTTGATCAGTTGTATTTTATGATCAATTACCGTTTCACCAAATTGTATTGTTAAGTTAGTGGAACCTAAAGATTTTATTTCCTCTTTCGAAATACCCGTTAGGTAACAATAATCATCTGCATCTTCTTTGTGGTTATGTAATAAATGTTCTTTGCACAAAGAGACATCGGCTCCTGTGTCAATTAAGAATGTTAAAATGCCATCTGTACATTTAATTTTACATAATTTCTAAGATCAGACGAGATGCTAAATATTCGTTTGGTGTTTACTGGTTCTGTTCCGAAGATTCCTGGTACTCTAAAATCTCCGGATACTGGGAGTTTCCCTGTTCCTGTATATGACGTACATTATGGTTTCTATTATTACCAGAATTTCCATTAGAATGGTTATTACTCCTTCCACGATTATTACCCCAATTATTCTGATTACCGTTGTAACCATTGCTGTTATTTCGGTTATTACTCCTTCCACGATTATTATCCCAATTCTTTTGATTACCGTTGTAACCATTGTTGTTATTTCGGTTATTGCTATTATTATTACTATTCTGGTTATTATTTCTTCCCAATCCGCACATTTTAGCAAGATGGTTCAATTTACCACAATTGTTGCAATTCTTACCATCTGCATAGCAACTTCTTTATTTATTGGACAGCGTTGCTGTCTTTTTTTAGTTCATGTTTAACTCTAAGTTTAATACTGACTTACTTCTAATTTTACATCGACTTATATACTAAATTTGTTTGTACTGTAACAAAGGGGAAACGTCAAAACAAAATTAACATTGACCCACTTGAAACATCTGCGCACCAGATTACTGCAGTCGCAGTGTTTCAAAGTGTCAAATGAATTCGTTGCACTCGAACTGTGTGAGGTCTAGTATCAACAGACACATTACTTGACAATGGTCAGTACTACAAATAATGCAACGTGAAACCCTTTAGTACGTTCTTACTCATGGGTATTCATAATTGTTTTATTTGTTTTCTTTATTTTTATTAGTTCTGTTTTCCCTTTGTACACTATGTACCGTGAGTATGCACACTACACGTGCTAATCTAAATTTAAAAGGCTTATCCTTGGGTTAGGGAAAAGGTAAATTTTAAGTTTGGGTTCTTCTAAAATGAGGTGTTCAGAGGAACAAAGGTTAGGGTGGGTTGTGAGCACAAGGCTGTAACATCAGAGCCTGCCGGCAACTTTGAATAATATCATCATACATTTAAATTTCAAAATTCGTGTTTTTTTTGGGGTTACAATAGTTTAATTTCAGGTCCTTTCCAATTTTTTTTTTCAAAAGTACTTCTTTTAGGGACTCCTTAATAAATTGTATGGTCATGTTAGCTTGAATGACGTGGGTCAAGAACCTCCCTCATCCCTGATGCTAGCTGTTCAACGGGTCCTAATGTTAGATAATACTGATCTTCAGGAAATGATATAGGCGATGCTCTTGAAATACAGAATTCGTTGGGTTCACTAACGAATACAAGATCCAGTAATTTACCAAACTTATTGACAACATTATTAAGGGCTAACTATATTATTCTTTTGCTAACTTAAGCTACTGTTAAAAATTAACGAAAAGTCTGTCAAATGCTTAATCAACTTATTGAAGACTTTTGGGTGGCTACAATGTACTTCTTAAACTTAAATACTTACTACATTTAGTGGCAAATATTTGTACTTTTGCAAAAACTGTTTTCTTCTTATATTTCCAATATATATTAATCTTTTCGAAAAATATTATTTAATGTGTTCAATTTATAAATTAATTAATTTTGTTTTTTAACATTTTCAATTAAATTTTCTATAAAAATATTTTCCGCGTACATTGCAATTTGTTTTTTTTTTTTTTTTCATAAAAACACATGATTCCTTAAGTAAAGTGCGGTCAGTTTCGCTGTTTGCTTAAGCAAATGACACTTGACGAAACTTAACGAAAAGTTTGTTAAGTACAATATAGTCATACACATTTGATTACATGTATTCGCACATTTGCTAAAGCTAGCAAAAGTATAATATAGTTAGCTCTTTCATTTGGAAAAGGCAATTGGAAGACAATCCATTAACAAAATCAGACATTAGGTCAGTGGAAAATACTGGAATTAAACTATTTGAATCATCTTCTTTATCCCATGAAATCGAAGGAATATTAAAATCACCAAGTAGTAAAAAAGACTCAAATGGTTTTAATTTTTTAAAAATTAATTCGGCAGTTTTCTTGTGCTTTTCATATATTTCTATAGAAGATCTGGGAGGAATATAGGAACACATGATATAAAACGATATATTATCTTGTTTTACCATTACGCAAATAGCTTCAATATCAAAGGCATTATTAAATAAAATCTCTTTTGCAGACAAGTAATTTATAACTGCAATCATAACGACCACCACTCTTACTATGACCATTATTTTTATCTCGTCTAAAAACTTGATAGTTTAGACACAAAATTTCAGAATTATGAACACCTTTATGTAGCCAGGTTTCAGTAAATACAAATATATGTTTATCAAAATTGAAACTATCAGCATATAGGGCGGATAACTTAGTATTAAAGTCTCTAACATTTTGATACATAATTGAACTCGTATGCACAGAAGCATCAATTAGTTTTTTGAAACAGAAATAGAGATTTTAGGTAATCTAGGATTTTCTGAAAACATATTCACGAACTAGAGTGTTTTCTGGCCAGAAACTAGGATCAACGATTTGCTTAAATAGTTCATAAGGTACCAATATTTTAAATGATTTTATTTCTCTTGGTTAAAAATAAGAAAATGTATAAGTTGAAATATTTGCAACGAAATTCAATTTGTATTTTATGTATTGATTTATATCTTCAGTTGAAGTTGTAGACGTAAAGCGTGAAACAAATATAGATTTTTTCGGTAGAAAAACAGTTAACGGATTTAGAGTTGAATTGGAATCAGTAGGTATACCCATTTGTTGATTCGGTAAAGTAAGGAGAATATCAGTATTATTGATGGAATTCAAAAGTTGATTATTTGGTGAAGGAGAATATAGAACCGTTGTAGCATTTAAATTAGAAGAAGAATGGGAAGATTGCGTCAGAGGAATAGGAGAGCCAGCATCATTTACTGCCAAAGCAGTAGGTATAGTGTTCATGAAATGTGTAATAAGATAAGGATTTTGATTAGGTAATGATTTTGTAATTGATCTTGTCACTCGTACTTTCATGTTATCAGTAGAGTTTGAGCATTGATTGGAAGAACCAGCAGCAACCTCCACCGATGGAATCGAGCTGGAACTCCTAAAATTAGAAACCGAATACGGATTATGATCAATTGATAATCCAGATGGGAGAGGAGAAAGAGCATCAATTTCGATAAGGTTTGATGAGGCGAGAATTTGAAGTAGTTGGTCGAATATTCAGGTCTTCTAATTTTTTTCTACCTTTAGGAGATGAAGACTGTAGTGAGCTGGAGAATTCGTCCAAGTTATGGAATTTAGTAAATAATTCGACATAACTGTATAATTTACTTTGCAGTTCAACAAAGTCTTGAGAGATCTTTTAAAACTCAGATTGCGAACTTTTAAAGAAATTATAAAATTCCACACCAATATTTTTACAATGTGGACAAGTCCAATGAAGGTTTTTAGTTTTATCAGCCAAAGCATCAGCATCACGAGCCTTAAAACTTTTAGTGCAAGTTAAATGGTAGTATCGAATGCACAGCCAAC
The DNA here is from genome assembly GCA_949748255.1 of Eustalomyia histrio. Taxonomy (NCBI): domain Eukaryota; kingdom Metazoa; phylum Arthropoda; class Insecta; order Diptera; family Anthomyiidae; genus Eustalomyia; species Eustalomyia histrio. The sequence goes on from OX456523.1 coordinate 159,709,997, forward strand.
AAGACAGCATAAGTTCATTTTTAGTAACAACAGAATTTTCATATGAGCACTTCATGATAATATTGGACAACTTAGGAGATAACAGGGTTGTTATTATATCATAGTTCAGACTCAAACCAATACGTTACCGTTTGAGGTATACTGTAGATTATGAATAACAGCTGATCACTTATTTCAAGTCAGGAAAGCACTGAATAATCGAGAACTTGACGATAATAAAAAAAACGAAAAGTATGACCAATATATGTTATTATAAAGGCTTAACAATTTGATTTATTATGCAAGTTGTGCAGAAACCAGCAAAAGTCTGGAATGCACCAAACAGAATTATTGTCTTATTATTTTGATCTTTTAGAGTTCTTCTTTGAAAAACAGGTCCAAATATTTCAGTTTTAAAACAATAAATTTCCAAAAATTCACTAGACACTTTTAAAAACACGACTAGACACTCAATAGGGCGGAGCGTGTATGCAGTTATATGTCACTATCAACTAAACAGTTGAGTAATCACTTCTTTAATAGATTAGTGTTATGTCATCATTTCTTCAGTCACAAAGTCGGTTCTGCTTAAATCAGTTCGGTATTATGTCAGCTTTGCAACAGTCCGGGGATTCGGGTTTTCGCCACCGATTGACATTCTTTTATACACAGCATTTTTTTTTTGAACCAGGTTCGTGTTCAGTTTCATTATCTTAACTATAACAGTCCTAATTTTTTTAGTCCACATTTGTGTTACGTTCGTTTCTCTTTAGTTACATGATATATCCAAAAAGAAACAGTCAATGTTCTGCCACCATTTCAATATTTGGGATACTGGTAATTTTACAGCAATTACCATTTTTTCAGACACTGAATTATATTTTACACCAGTTTTGTGACATGTCCCTCATTAATCTTACACAGATTAATTTTTACTGGACAAATTTTTGTCAGCAAAGATTTTCAAGCAGAAAAAACATATAAGTGAAAAACATACCCACGGTCGATTAATCCAAGGTGATAAATCTGTGTAAGATTAATGAGCATGAATATTTTTTATTATGATAGAAGGATGCATGACAATTATGTGTGAAACAAAATATCGGCCAAAGGCTCGCCACGGCTTCGGTGGCATACCTCTATCCGATGGTCCATATTTTTAATAACTCTGAGACATAATTGAGGTTCAATGTCGTTAACCTTTAGCTCTTTTAAATATCCCAAAGAAAGAAGTTCAATGGTGTCAAATCACATGATCGTGGCGTTCAATTAACATCGCCACGACGTGAGAACACGGCCATTGAATTTATCGCGCAAGAGCCATTGTTTCGTTGGCTGTGTGGCAAGTGGCAGCATCCTGTTGGAACTATATATCGTCCAAGTCCATATCCTCAATTTCTGGCCACAATAAGTCCGTTATCATCTCGCGATAGCGAACAGCGACGACGAGTCGAGGTTGACGGCTCTTCTGCCACACTATCGCAAACAACAGCAATGTTTTCCGCAGAAAGAACTGGGAGAGCATGAACTGGTGTTTTCACATTTCCTACAGACCCAATTTGCTGAAATTTGCAAGCCATTTTCCCGATAATTTTTTATAAAATCTTTCTGTATATTTGTTAAATAATAGAAATCAGCAATTTTCATTGATATTATTGAAACCTGCGAATATCCATTAGGAAATTGTGCTGTGTGTTTGGAAGTTGCAAGGAAGGAACGAATGTATTACAATGCCTCACAATTGAAAGATACATTGTCTACTCAACAATATGTCGACAAACATAAATATTTTGCTATATTGGGAGATAGAAAATGACGTTGCTAAGACAAGAGCTGCTAAAAGTACTAAAAAGAACTCTACGAAAATCGACAGCAAATCAACAAAAACAGCATTTTGTCCTTCAATATCCCTTTCCGTCCCAAGCAATTTAAAAATTGGCGGATTGCAATGAAATTTTCTGTATCTGAAAACTTGTCCTAAAAAACCATAAAAATTCATTTATTATGTCCATACGAAGTTCATGTCCTTAGAAACAGGACATACACATATGTGTGTCTTGGGATTTCACTTGCTCAAAATATAAACATTTTCTTTTAATAGTAAAAAAACATAAACTTTTTATTTCATATTTATAATAAAAATTTAGTAACAAAAAAGCGTAAAAACAAAAATAATTCATTGGTTTCGTTTTTTTTAAAATTAAGTTGAAGTATGGAAAACAATTTTTCTCCGAAGAAAGGCACAAATACACATTACATTTTTCGCACCGTGTTCGCGTGCGGCTGGTACATTTGGTGAAACGGCACGCTCGTGCTGTCTTTAATTTATCGACCACAGGCCAATGACCCCCTCCATCCAACCGTTTGCTGCTTCCTGGTAAGGGAGAACATTTGTTATTTGTTCTGGTTGGTTCTTCTTCTAAGCTGCTTGTTGATTCATCCAATTCGTTATGTTTCCTTTTAGGTGCATAACAAAGCTTCTGCAATTTCCAGTCTAAATGAGAGAAGATCCTTGACGTATTTTCGAGGCATATTTTTGGATCTACAATCGAGCCGGTACTCCATCCAAGCGTTCACCGCTGACAAATCGAGAAAATGGAGTGCCACTTTTAAAGTCCATTTTTTAGACTTTATCCACGTTCTGTAAGACTCCATCGTTTGGTCGGACTCCTCCACTCCTCCCATGTTTTTATTGTACTGCATAACTATAGCAGGGCAAGTCACTTCAATATGGCATTTATGCTCCTTATTCCATCTTTTCACGATACCTGTTGAAACCTGACCATATGCTGTGGAAGCAAGTGTAACCGATTTATTGTCCCTCCATAGAACCACAACAATTTTTTCATCTGATCTAATAATTTCATCAGACTCTCCTCTTTTCATACGCTTGTCATATTTCAAATTAACTTTGCGCAAACGGTTTGTTTGAATTGTGCCAGTTCCATGCATATTCATTTCTGCTAATCGCTCCAAAAGAGGTAAAGTGGTGAAATACCGATCAAAAGCACTGAGGAGATATTTGGCAAAGTTCTTACCAAACGCAGAATAACGCTTGGGCCCAGTCCCAATGTTCGATCGCCTAATGTTGTTTTTGAGCCTTGGTAGACTTCAAAATCTAAAACCATACCTGAAAAATTAAACAATATATCAAATGTATAAATAAATAATTTTAAATAGTACCACATGACGACGTTATTACAAAAATTTTCAGACCAACTGGTCGCGGTTAATTGCGTACATATTTCCGAAGTCCTCCTGGCAATCTTCCAAGGAACGGCATCATCTGCTCATCCATGGAGTAGTTAGCAAAATTTCTGGGAATAGCAAGGCATCGTGATCTGACGGTATCAATGACGGGTTGAACCTTCCAGAGGTAATTTGAACGTGCTTCTTCTGAAGCTTCTGCAGTGTCAACAAAATGTAGACATTTTCGCAAAAGAAACAAGCGATTTCGTGCCATCTTTGCAGATACAATATTTTTACCGAACTTCTGCTCCTAGTACATCCTCAAACGAGGGAGTTTGATGCAACCAAAATATAAATGAGCGCCGTATAATTGTCTTATTTTGGATGCATCCTTCTTCAATTCAGTACCATATATTTTCAGGTGATACATATTAGTGTACTGTGCTGATTGCTGAAAATGTTCATCAGTAAAATATCGTTCAAAATACTTTATTGGCAGAAGGGGATCCACCGGCTGATGACAATTGTCATGCAGCGGACTAATAAAAGAGTTGAACGTTCCCCTTTTCCATAATAATGTTCTATTCCTTGGCTCAACGATACTATTTCTCTCGTTGATATTTGTGTCGACTAATTCTGTATCTATGCTGCCTTTATCATCATGGTCGGAGTGCGGAGACTGAATTCGCAATTCGTCCTCAAATTCATTTGATGAACTGTCTTCAACATCGGATAAATCACAAATTAATTTAAGGACTTCTTCCACATCTGCTTCGTTTTCCAAATCATACTTTTTTGCTGTAATGACGAATAATTGAGCTAGTAAAAACCCATACTACACATATGTGTAGGCACATTTTTGCTTTCAAATACGCATCTCATCCAGGGCGTTTACACTAGAGATATCGAACAGATCGTCCATTGTTTCCTTGAAAATGTTCACGTTCGATTTTGATGTATTCGATCTGCTGTTTGCACTTTATTTATGGACATTTCTTCAGTTGCCGTATAATTTTAGCAATTTATTTGGACATTTATATTTATCACGAATTGATATGCGCGCCCGTTGTTAAAAAATTATAGCTGCATCCACTGCTAGCTTAGCACTTTCTTTAGCACAATTCCTTCTCCGAGAAAAGGGACCTAGTGGGTCAAAACCCGAGTTTGGACTTAAGAGTGGATTCTGGTACCTAAAAGGGTGTAGAATAAGATGAAATGAGTTAGATTTCTGATAAAAATTTATTTACCCCATAAAAACGTGCAAAACGAACTTGGGGAAAATCGATAAAAATGAAGAAAACAATAAAATTTGACTTTTTTGGTTTGGCAACAATAGCAAAGGTATTGTCACACTAAAAGCGAAAAAAATACGTCACCACATAGGCATGACGTCACCAAAGTCGGCACCCAATCATAACTAACCATACCAAATCGCATCTCCCAACTGAAGGTGTGTTCACAGTTATAATGCGTTATGAAACTTTAAATGCGTTTCTCTCAAAACTTCATTTTCCTTTTCTCGGAGAAGGTCACATATTGTAAAAAAAAACTTGCAGTATCTGTCTGTGTGACGGCAGTTTGGCTCCAGATATCCGGTGTGATACATGCCCAATTGATTCCACGGAGCGCAATTTATCACTAGATCGAATAACCATCATGGATGTAGTCGATGGTAACTCAGAAGCGGATGTAGATGGTAAATCAGACATCGAAACAACAATTTATATTTAATTACTTAGATATGGATAACGTCCTATATATAGGATGGCAAGTGTTCAGAATAAATACGACTGAACTGTTTGTTTGTAAGACACTGTTTTTTATTACAAAATATGATCTCTTAATGGCTAACAGGTCAAATAAATCTTAACCTATAGTAAATTAAAGAGAGAGCGAGAAAGGACTATATAGGGGTGGTTTTCCTTATCACCAACCATCTACTCAAACATATGAGAGCGTGAATATAATTAGCCAGACGAACATATGTGTTGTTGTTGTAGGCAAAAAAGTAACGGGCACAGTTAGATCAAAAAACAAAGAAAGAAAGAAAATGTGCAAAAGTTGGTAAGTTACTCAGCATGCATCCGCATGCCATGTCAGCTACACCATGCAATTGACGTAAAATTCAAATGAAAATCGTTGTAACTTTTTTGTTTCTCTAACAATAAGGTTGTTCACGGTAGCTCGGTTATAAGCTTATTTGGTTATAAAATTAAAAATAACCTCTGGACAGCACCGTGAACACCCTTTAATGTTGGTTATCTACTTATTTTTTTCAATCAGCTGTGCTTACACCAGTGGTCGGAAGAAAGAAGGATATGAATGTATTGTTGTCTTACACCGTAAGAAATTATTTTATCTTTCTAGATAAATGAATGAATAAATGAATTAATGGTTAAGAGAATATCCGTATTCATTGAATCGGATGTTTTTGTTTTCTCTATTATAAAAAATAATTCATAATTATAATAATTTTTTGATTGCATACAAGACAATCTGCCTCATTTAATATATATAAAGGAAATAAAAATAATTCTTCCCACTCAACGTTCCACATTTTTAATTTAAAATGTAAACGAAAAACAAAATAAATACCTTCAATTAAAGAAAAATACCTATAATAAGAAAAATTTAGAGTGTACTTAATTTCTTCAACAAAGCGGCATATACTCGCTCTGTTGATGCTACTGAATGAAATAATTGAATTTTTTGTGCTCTTAGCTGTGAGATTTGTTGACATTCGTGTTGTGTTCGGCTTTTGTGTGCTATGAGTGCCGATGACTGGCTTACACTCATAATAATCCATGCTTAAAAATACAAATATATTTTTCGTACAATATACAAATATTTTGTATATAAATATTACAAAACTTTTGTATATTACAAATTTCATAAAATTATAAATTATGTAAATAATACAATGATTTCGTAAATTATTTTTAGTATAAAACAATAACATCACAAAATTTTCGTACTCAGCTGATGGTAATAACTTTCTTAATATTGGAAATTTCGTAAATAATACGAACGAAGCTTTGTTTTTGCACAAAATTAATTTGCGTTTTAACAAAATATTTATATTTTTATAAATATGTTTAGTATTTTTATGAAATTTCGTAAACTATAGAAATAAAAATTTGCTACTGTTTACGATGACATTTGTACATAATACAAAATTTTTCGTAATGTCAAAATAATCAAATCTTTGGAAAAATTAACCACAGTTTCTGTGTATTCTACCTATGGATAATTATGAGTGTAATTACTTCTTCTCATTTTTATTCATTTTTATAAATAAAAACCAGATGTGAATGCCAATGCTACCAACATTTAATATAAAATTTGAGATGCCATTTGCTGAAAATTAGCTTATTTGTGTGTTGCCAGTTAGTTAAATTTATACAATTTTCCAACACTACAAATAAGCACATAACTACATAATCTGTAAACCAGGGTATAGGTTGCGCAAAGTTAAATATTTTCTATTGATGTATTTTGTTGTTGTTGATATAAGCATTTAACCACATAACCTGATAACCAGCCTACCGTGAACCACCTTAATATTGATCATTTATGGCTTGTTAGAATATAAACTGTATTTAAAATCGATGTCAAGTCTAGTTATCCAAAAAAAAAAAATATTTTTAGTTGCTTAAACATACGTATTTTGATTAAAACCCCCGTATTTCACCATATAAAGTGTGTTTTAATTTTTCAATAAACTTTGGCAGACCTTAGCGTTATCCGGTCGGCCCAAAATTTTTTATTGGAGGCTTGTAGACCAAATGGAAACTTTTTCGGTCCGGCAATCAATACAAAAAAATAATAAATGGTCTAATCAGCATTTGTACGGACAATTATACGTCGCATGTTCCAGAGTGGGAGCACCAAAAAATTTATTTATTCATGCACCACACAATCAAACAAAAAATACTGTATACACTATTGTATTGAATTGATGTACTTTTTTTATTATTTCCAAATAAAAAATAAATAAAAAAAACAATGAATTTGATTAAAAGTTAATATTCATGAGTAGTGAAGCACGCCGGAATCAGCTAGTTTATTCATAAAAATAAATTAATTCGGGGTTTTAAACGAACGAGAACGTACCTTAATTGCGGGTGGATACAAGAGTATTAAAATGTTAGCTTAACGAAACAAATTTCTAAGGCTACGAGTAAATTCCAAGAGCATGAGAAAATAAGTTTCGTTATGCTAACAATAGGTGTGTTCAGCACTTTACGCATAAACCTCTCGCCCCCTTGCACGGGTGCAACAAGAGCAGCTAAGGAGTAAGTGCGAGGTACGTTATTCAGACGGGTATTTAATACAATTCAAAGAAAAACTTAAAACTAAATAACAATTGCTTTTTTAAATTGAATTATTAAAAAAAAAAATCAAAGAAAAATGAATTAAAAACATTAAAAAAAGAAAATATAATAAAAAATTAAATTAAAATTATTTTTTATTAAAAAAGAAAATAAACTAAAAATTTTGTCTGGAGTGAACATTTATAACTATGGTAGCCGGTTGGCTACCACTCCCACCATAATTTACACGGGTGTTATAGCCCCTACGGGTGCCACACTGACATTGCGCTGGTTGATGCTGATGTTGTTGTTGGTAACGTTGTTGACGTTTTCTCTTTTCATACCCAGTAGCCTGCTTGTTAGGGGGTTGTCGGTGCAGAAGCGTATGGTGCTTTTCAAGGCACTCGATGCACCGATCCCGGCTTTCGCATTATCGCAATAAATGAGATGTCGCCAGGTAGTTAAAATAATATTGCAACCGTTTGGATCCGTTGGTCCACCGACATGCGCTTGAAACGAAAACACTTGCGCAAGGGATGGTCCTTTTTGCAAAGCTTGCAAGCGATCCCGCTCTGCAGGCCCAGCGGTAGCATTTTCAGGATTGTAGCCATCCTCTGGTCGGTGGACTTCAAGACGGCGAAGAGCAAATTGATGGTGAAAATTTTTAGCTTCCGCCACCTATTAGCGTGAGATAATAACGGTGCACTAGTTATAAAATGACCGGGTATAAGAAAAACAATTCCGTGTGGATTTTTATTCATTGGAGAAAAGAGCCAAGAATTAAGGAAAGCTTCTATCCTAGTAAGCATAGTGGAAAACTCTTCATACGTGAATTTTTGAGCGTTCGAGTTTTTTTTAAGTGGGCTTTAAAACTTTTAACGCCAGCTTCCCAGAGGTCGCCCATGTGAGGGTTGCCGGGGGGTACAAAGTTCCATTGCACAATTTGAAAATTACTCTGGCAAAAAACTGCTGTTTAAGGTGAGAAAGAAAATGTTTTCGATCTACCTCTAGTAAATTAGTAGCACCTACAAACGCTGTCCCATTATCGGAGTATAAATATAAAGGGCAACTACGTCGGGAGAAAAAACGGGTGAACGCTGCTAAGAAAGTTTCTGATCACATGTCGCCAGTTACTTTTAAATGGATTGCTTTTGTTGCAAAGCACACGAAAACCACTACATAGCCTTTTGTTGTACGGCAACCTCTACCACTATAGGATTTTATATCAAAGGGTCCAGCGAAATCTAGGCTCGTTAGAGAAGTTATTTCGGGAGGTAAAGTGACCATAATTTGTTGCCCCGATTTCTTTTAATGTAATACACAAATAGTGCAATTACGTATGGTTTATGAATTAAATTTTTTGGATTCGGGACCCAAAACTCCATTCGTATTGTGCGAAGCATTAACGACTGCCCACCATTAATAGTAAACTTATGTACAAGTTTTACGAACAAATCCGTAAAAGTCTCTGAATAGGGCAAAATTCTAGGTTATCTTTCGCCATATGTCAGCCCGGGTGCTTGAACAAGCCGACCGTTCATTCTAACGAGTCCATTCTGGTCAATAAAGTGATTTAAAGACAGTATATGGCTTTTAGAAGGGAGAGGAAGTCCTTTTGATAGGATCGAATATTCGGGAAGGTAAATTTGCTGACATACTAGAACGAGACGGTCTTTTACGAATTTCATTTCCCCATGAGTAATATCGGGGGTGTCGTATAAACATTTACGTGTTCGCAAAAAGTGAAGACAGGGCAACCAATATGCAATAATTTTCATTGCCCGGGGTAAATCAGAAAATATCAATTATTTTCTTCGGGAGTTATGAGAAACAAAGCATTCCAAATGAGAATAAATATTTATAGATTTTTGTGGCCACTTATCTCTTGGTTGAGATAACCATTTTGGCTCATGCCACCATAAAGGCTTTTCAATTAAATCACGACCAAGAGATCCACGACTTGCCAAATTGGCGGGATTATCTTTGGAAACAACGTGACCCCAGCTCTCAATTCAAACTTTTCTCTCAATTAGTGCAACTCTATTCGCTACAAAAGTTGGCAAATGGCACGGGAGTTTCTGAAGCCAAGTCAAAACAATGGTTGAATCAGTCCAAAGGTAAATCTTTTCCTTAGTAATATTTAACTGACCGCACAATGATTCAACCATGTTTGCCATTAATGCCGCCCCCCAGAGCTGTAAGCGGGGTTACGTCACATAGTTTACTGGAACTACTTTTGTTTTGGATGCAAGCAAATGTGATTGTACTTCAAACGGGGAAGAGATGCGAACATAGAGTGTTGCATCGTATGCTTTTTCTGAAGCATCACAAAATCAATTGATCTCAAATCGTTATCAGCGTGAAAATTAACTCATCTGGGTATTTTTTTTTTCCATTGTTTATTACACCTGTCTAATATAGACAATAAGTAATTTTTCTTACGGCTAATTGGGTGTTAAATTATCCTAAATCATTACTTAGAATAATTATATCTAAAGATTAGTGTATTAAAAAAAATATATGATACATAGAAATATCCTTTATCCATTTTTACGTTAAGAGAAGCGGTCAAGTAGTGCCGTGGGCGTAATACGCTTTAGTCTTCTGGGCACCAAAGTTTCGTTTACCGGCAGTTGTCTAAGTTGAGTGTTCGCATGTGAAGTGAGGCGACTTGTATGTTTTAAGCTGCTGTTTCGAATAACTTCGTTTATAGTTTTAACGCCTAGATCGCGGTGAAGGTCCTCATCTGTGATATACCATTCAGCATTGACGATAGTTCTTAGTATTTTAGACTGTATACGCTGTATAATTTTTATGTTTGAGTTGCTGGCAGTTCCCCATATTTCAACTCCGTACTTCCAAATGGGGGATATTATTGTATTGTATATTAGTAATTCGTTTTGAATCTATAGTTTTGACTCTCTGCCTAGTAGCCAGTATAGTTGCCTGAATTTATTTTTTAATTCATTTCTCTTTTGAATAATATGATCTTTCCAGATAAGTTTAGAGTCCAGCAACATCCCAAGATATTTAGCTTTTGTATCTGTAGGTATTGGCGAATTGTAAATGTAGATCGGTTGGTAGTCAGTTATTTTTCTATTGGTATATATGACTTGTATTGTTTTATCACTGTTAACCTGAATGCCCCAGGTTTTGAACCAGTTTAGTGCGCTGTTCAGCAATGACTGTAGATTTGTAACAGCCATTGTGAGATTCGTGTTAGCTGACAAAAGCACAGTGTCATCGGCGAATGTAGCAATCATATCATGGTTTGCTCTAGGTGTTGGAATATCGGCGGTATACAGAAGATAAAGCACAGGGCCAAGTACGCTCCTCTGGGGGACTCCAGCTTTCATTATCATTATGTTGGAACACCGGCGGTATACAGAAGATAAAGCACAGGGCCAAGTACGCTCCCCTGGGGGACTCCAGCCTTTATTATCATTATGTTGGAACACTGATCTTTGTATTTGACATAAAATTGTCTGTTCTAAAGGTAACTTTGTAATATATGATACAAGTTTTGTGGAAGTGATTTTTCAAGTTTATGTAGTAGCCCTCTATGCCAAACACTATCAAATGCTTTGTCCACATCGAGGTAAGTACCCACACAAAAGTTCGTTGTATCAATGTCGTTTAAAATTTTATTTGTTACTCTATGTATTTGTTGAATAGTGGAGTGCAGACGTCTGAATCCAAACTGGTGATCAGGGATAAGATTTCTGGCTTTAAGGATAGGTTCTAGGCGAACAAAAAGAAGTTTTTCGAAAAGTTTTGCAAGTATCGGTAGCAGACTTATTGGCCTGTACGATGTTGCTTTCGTAACATCTTTATTGGGCTTAGGAATTGCTATTATTTCAGCTACTTTCCATACTTTGGGAAAATATTTTATGTTAATTAATACATTAAAAATATTTCTAATATATGTAGATCAATGCTTTTGTAGAAAGTTCCTTTAAAAGTTTGCCAGTGATTTGGTCATAACCCGGAGATTTCTTATTATCTATACTCGATTTGATTGCATTTTTAATTTCATAGACCGTAACTTTTTTAACTTGACAATTGGGTATATTAAAATTATTCGGCAGTAATAGGGTGTTCTCGTCCATAGGATTTGAGAATGTTTTACAGAAATGTTCCGCGAGAATACTAGCTTTATCTAAGTTTCCCCTTGCCCAAGAGCCATCATCTTTTTGTATGGGCGGATTATGAATTATACTGTTATTGATTTTTTTTGTAGCTTTATACAAAGAATAATTTGTTGCCGAAGACGCACCCAGGTTTTTAAGATATCTTTCAAGTTTGTCTTCTCTGTCTTTCTTGAGCAGATCCTTAAGCTCTTTTATTACTTTGTAAAGAACTGTTTTGTAATGGGGTGACCTGGTAATTTGCCATTTCTTTCTTAATTTTCTTTTTAATTTAATCTTTTCTTTAACGTGTGTTGGGATGCTGTAATTATTTATTTTTGGTACAATTAATGGAGTAGAGTTATCGGCTGCAAGTATCATTGAATTGTTAAAATATGCTATCGAATTATACGTAGGTTCCCCAGAGCTTAGAAAGAGGCATTTGTATTCTTTTATTGTTTCAAGTAGTTGTTTACCTTTTGTTAGAGTTAACCTTGATCCCCATATTGTATTTTTAGCATTAAAGTCACCACCTGCAATAAATCGATGACGAAGAGATTTTAAGTATTCGAGATATTCGAGACAGGTATTATTGTGCTTTGGTGGACAGTAAGCAGCAGATATTACAAAAGGTCCATGAATATCCTCAATTAATACTGAGGTTGCTTGTATACAGTCTTTTCTAAAATTATGTAATTCGGTGCATTTTATGTGCTTTCGAATTATTATTGCAGTACCACCATGAGCTGTATTGTCGGGGTGGTTTGTGCAATAAACTGTATAATTTGGTATGTTTAAAAAACTTTTTTGCGTAAAATGGGTCTCTGAAACCAGTAGTATATCAACAGAGTGATGATTTAAGAATGTTGTTAGTTCGAGCGAATGCTGGGAAAGGCCGTTTGAATTCCACAGGACTATTTTAAGTTCGCTTAATTTATCCATTTAGTTTATTAAGTAGTGTGGTGATAATGCTCATCATATTGGACATTTGAACCATGAGCTGTTTTACCATATCTTTGAGGTCCTGCATATCGTTATTGGTATTTTGTACAATTTGTATATCGTTAGATTTTTGAACATCTGGCTTCGTTGCAGGGACCCCTGAAGACACAACTGCTTCCTGAATTGACGCAACCCAATTTGAAGATACCACTTGAGTAGGTTTTACTTGCTGCATTGTTGCAGCTTGGGCGTATGAAATTGACGGATTTACTTTACTATCCTTTTGATTATGAAGAGGTTGTTGTTGGCCTCTTTCGCCAGTTACTCGTTCGCTTTGTTTATTTCTGAGAGGTGGGAACATACTAACTTTGAGCTTTTTATACACAATGCAGCCTTTGTAACTTGCAGGGTGCTTGTCACCACAAAGGGACATTTGACATGTTCGCTCTTTTGCTTGATTGGACACTCTACAGTCTTATGCTGCTCGGCACATTTTACACAAATCGAGGTTTTTGTACAAACATTTTTGGTGTGGCCATATGCCTGACAATTAGTGCATTGTGGTATGGTCCTTTTTTGACGTGGAGGCTCGAATTTTACTTTGCAGTGTTGGAGGGTGTTTACGTCTTATATGTTCTTGTTATTGTTTTTTGTTTTCAGTTCAATTGAAAACAGAGATGAAGGTTTCTTTGTGCGCAGTTGTAGTACATTTTGAATATGTGTTACCTCATGACCAAGTTCGCCAAGTTCTCGTTTTAATTCTTCAGTATCAGCCGAGTAATGCATATTGCGCAAGAATACTCTAAAACAACTGTCTTCTTTTGGCTTGTATGTATAATATTGCGTATTTTTCTCTTTTAATAATTTAATTATTTGCGTGTAATTAATGGATTCTGCAGGTTGCACTTTAACCTCATTATCCTTAAGCACTTTGAGCTCATACTTGCAGTTCGGAATGTTATTTAGAGCTTTGCTTAAGTTGGTAATCACTTGAACACCTTGAACGTAGATAGGAGGAGGTTTCCTTGTAGTAGCTTTTAAATTTGGGTTTGTGTTACTGTTTTTCTTGCTTTCTGCTTCTTGGTTGTTCTCATCAATGCCATCATCGATTGCAAGAGCTGCAAATCTATTAGATTGTTCTGGTTTGCTTAGAAAGTAGTCTGCTAGTGTTTTTTGTGACTGTGCTTGCGATATTTGTTTTATTTTTTACTGTTCCCCTCACCATTGTGGCTGTTGGGGGAATTACGATTTCTCTTGCTCTGTATTGGTACACTGCCGTTGTTTAAGGGAGTAGCCATTTGTGGTTGAGGTGAACAGCTTACCTGTACTTGTGGTGTACTAAGTGTTGAAAACATTGGGAAAGTTGATAGAGTAGCTGTTGTTGTTGTTGCTGCTCTTGTCATAGATTGTACAAAAGTTGATGTTGTGGTAGTAGAGGTTATTTTTCCTGTTGTGCATGATGTGGGAGTAACACAGTCATCCTTCCATGACAGTGGCTGCTCTAGGAAATCCTTCAATTCTCGATTTTGCAAATTACCTGTTAAAGATGGTGACACGTCTTGCTGGGCAGAATTTTTTATTACCAAAACATCGTTGCTAGGGTTAATGCGTGGCAAAAAATCAAGAGTACTCATTGATTGTGATCTTGGAATAGGAGGCGAGTGCCCCACTGGAATTTTTTTGTATTTATTACTATTTTATTTTGATTATAAAATTTTATCAAATGTAAGAAATTTTTTTTTTTACAGCTGTCGATGTTGCCAATTCAGCGGTTTTCAGTGTATGGGTACTTCAATCTTCTCAATGTACGGGTAATCATCAAGAAAAGAGTGCCACTGAATCAACCTGGAAGCATTTAAGCACTCATCCCAATCTGTTTTGTCTTTCCATATTTGTTGCATTATCATTTTAGTAACTATGATTTTCGGGGATAGCCAACCGGCGGGATCAAATAATTTAGGAATTTGAGACAAGACTGCACGTTTGGTGACCACGTTTCTATCTGGCTGCGAAACGAGTTTAAAATAGAAGCTGTCTTTAGCAGTATTCCGCCTCAAGCCTAGGGTTTTAGTAATACTCTTCTCTGAAATTTTCCAGAAGTTGAAGTAGTGTCCGTATAGCGACACAAGGGGCACAATTTACTCTAAAAGTTACAGGATTACGACGGAAAAGAATCCTTTGAAATGTGGTCTGATTGGGGTGTACAAGTATTAACGGGACATCTTTTTGATGGCCGCATTAAAAACGAAGTGATAAAACCGCCAACGAAGAATTAAGACTGTGAGGTCAGCCTGTAGAAAATGACCGGGGTAAAGAATATTATTCAAACTAACGCCATTTGACGACGAGTTTGATGCTACTCGACGCTTCGAAGTAACGCTATCGGGTTTTAGAACCGCATGGTGAGGAATTTAAAAACTTGACGTTTCATTAATCAGGGATTTACTTCGGGCTATGGCCCAAAACTTCATCATATTGTGATTTTAATTCAGGGCTTTTCTGAAGCCTTGCTTTATTTCTCATAAATTGAAAAAGAGCTATATTTCGAGAGTTGCCTTAACACAAATTTGTGGGAAAATCGGGTTTAAATGGTAAAGAAACTACATATCGACCATCTGAATTTCTATACGTGGTGGATCGATAAATTTCTCACAAAAGTCTTCGGTTTTAGTTGTTCGGGAAACATTATTGAAAAATGAAGTAACCGATTGTAGGGGTTCAGGTTGGCCTTTACCAGTTACAATCCAACCGAAGACTGTCTTCTTAGCCACAAGATTTTCTTTTGGGTGTTTTCTGACGTCAAGTAATATTATGTAGGGAAAAACTTCTGCTCCGAGAAGCAGATCCATTCAAAAACAACTGATGTCAGCCATAGTAATATCTGGAAAACTGTGATTTATTGCGCTCGTGACTGAATATAAGGGTAAACTACGAGTCAATTTATCAACAGTTCGAATTCTGCAATTCGGCTCAATTGGGGAACCAATCGATAGCAAACATCTTTTTGATAAAGTGGGAGAAACAGTCTCGCGAATACCGGAAATTTCAGCCATTGGGGTCAAAAAAGTAGGAATACAAAGTTTCTTTTGCGTAATAAAAGTTGCTTGAGAATAGGGGTCAATTAATGCTCGGGTTGAACTTAGAAAATCTTTTGTGCCGACATCACAAATTATATTTCCTAAAAGCACGACAGAATTTGGGGTACAGTCTACCTGAGCGGTGTAAAATTTGATAAGACCTATTCTCTGTGGAAGTAGATGGTCTATCAAAGCTTTGACTTGAATTCTGGGGAGAAACATTCGAGTTTCTAGTAGTACGATACAAGTGTCATACGGGATATTTTTGCGAGAAACACTACCAGAAGTTGATCTTACGGGTTGATTTCTTCTGTGAAGAAGCGAATGATGCTTCTATTTACACAAAAAGCAAACGTGAATGCTTTACACGCCTTAAGTTCATGGGATATAGCAAGACAATTGGTACAACACTATAGTCTTTTCACTGTTGATAATCGCTGATCAACATTATGTCCTAAAAATGTAGAACATAATCTAAGGGGATAATGTTCTTGACAAAGAACACATCTATTCACCGGTTGAGTTGTTTAGTTGTGAACGCCTTATATCAGAAAGGGATTCAAGGGTTTGATACCAAGCGGATAAAAATTTATCCATTTCATCCCATTCGGGTAAATCGGGATTGTGTTTCACAGATTCATCCCAAAGACCTTAAGTGTGTTCAATCAATTTTATTGAACAAACATACACGAAAATAACGTTGAATAACATTTCCGGGGTAACTTTCAACAGAGAAAGATTTGAGATTATATCGTTTATGGTGTGTTATAATTTTTTAATATTAGGGCCAGTTTCGCGATCTATTGAAGGAATCCTAAAAAGAATTTCCATTTGAACATATATGAAACTCTTTTGTTTTTATATCTATCCATTAAATTCTTCCAAGCAAGATTGAAACCCTAGTTAGTAAGTGGACACTTGCTTATGACACTATAAGCCTCATCTTTTACTAGATTACGAAGATGAAGTAACTTTTCAACTGGGCTTATTCGGGTATTTATGTACATAGCTGTGAATAAATCGCGAACGGTAGAAGGGGGGAGTGGGTTAAACTTTCTGGCCTTTTCTGTTTTTAAATGCTCTAAAATTTCGGTCACAAAGGAAACGCCGCGAGTATAGGTAGTGTATGAAGAATGTAATGAATCATAAGATGCCCGAACTGATTCCCATAAACGATTTAATTTTTTTTCATGTGCACTTAGTGAACCAATTTTAAGATCCACTGGAAGAGGAGCGGTTATAAATGATTCAAATTCACTCAAGCGATCGGAAGTTAATATCAGACATTTTCATAAATCGAGATTTAAAAAATTCAACACGAGTTGTTAAAATTATGTGTAAATGTTCAAAATCAGTAAGAAAAATAAATGAAATATAATTATTTAATGTACGGATAAACTGATTTCTCAAAATATCTGGAAAAAAATTTGAAAACCTTCAATTCAATTTGGTAAAAAACGGTAAAATTCATCAAAAATGCAAAGGTATATCAAAAATATATAAAAATATTCAATTATATTTAATTAATTTTAAATTTATTCAAAACAATTATTTTTCTCGGTGTAAATTTATTTGTCTACAAAAAAAGGTTTAAAAAAGCTTAATTTACAAAAGTGTATCACTCGAGTACTCGTAACGGGTAAATTTATTTTCTCTAAAAATCGGAAAATTATAAAATTACGAAAAATAATCGAATAATCTTTCAAAATAATCGATTGTGTTTTTGTTTCACTACGAATCACAGGAAAAATTAAAGTTTTTAACACTTTTCACAAAAAAACACTATCCGATTATTCGTTTAATTCAAAATGTTCCAACACTTATGACAGATGATGTTCTTAATTGCAAGAAATTAATTAAAACTATTGATTCTTCTATTTCTGCTAAAATATCTTCGCTTCAAACTGAAAATCATGTTCTTCACAGAAGACTCAATCGAGCCGACATAGTTATTCGTGGGCTTCCTGATGGGTTGGATGATTTGGTAAACACTGTAATTGCGTTAGGCTCGTTCTTTAATATACCAGTTGCTGGTCGTGATATTTGCCTTGTGTATAGCACACAACAAAAAGCTTATTTTAGTAAAGTTCAACAACATATTTGTTCGTGACAACATTATGAAAGCTTATTTCAAAACCAGAACGCTAAGTAGACGTGATATTATAGGGGACGTTATTAAAAAAGATTTTGGTGGTTCTGCTCCCGCTAATGGTGTTTCTATGAATAGAGGTGAAGTTGCTAATGCTAGACAAGGAATTAGTGATAGAGTCTTTTTAAATGACCACTACTCGCCTGCAGCTAGTAAACTTAATTTGGCATGTCGTGATCTTCTTAAAGATGGTATTATTTTGAAATATAATTTGTTTAATACTGATAAAATAAGTGCGAAACTTTTTTTAGCTGATGGAAAAGAGACTTTTATATATGATGTTGACGGTTGTGGAGCGGTTCATGCTGGCTGTGTTTCTGCGCTTAATTAATTTATTTTTTCTCTTATTTTTGGTATTGCAGTGTTGAACCTTAATATAACGTTTTTTGTATTATCATTTATTATCCTTGTATTAAGGCTTTGTTGGCAGTTATATTAAGGTTTATTACTTACTTATTATTTTTATTATTTTTTGCTTACATAATTTATTTTAAACTCTTTTGCTTTGATCAGCTGTTATATTTAAATTTATATGATATTTGTAATGAATTTCATTATGATCATTAGTTTATCTCATTCATGTTATTTCTTTTGGTTCCCCTCCGCTGTCTTTTAATTTAAATTTGGGTCCGGTTATTAGTAATAGCTCTTATTTTAGATCTGTTTTACGATCTTACGTTTGCCAACTTAATGTTGCCCACCTTAACGTTTGCAGTATCCGACCGAGATCTTATACATCAAAATTTGATTAAATTGAATCTGTTTTTTCTGGCTCTAATTTGGATGTTATTGGTATTTCTGAAACCTGGCTGACGGATTCTATTTCTAGCCGTGCTGTTGAGTTGCCAGGAATGAGCGTGATGGTGATCCAGGAATGACCGTGATGGTGATCGTAGAGGTGGAGTGTAGGTATTTATGTTTCAGAAGGGATAAAATTTAAAGTAGTTTTTAAAATCTCTTTATTCAATATTGAATCTCTTTTTATTGAGCTTTTCTTTGGTCTTGTTTGGTGTTGTATATTTTGCCAAGTTTGAGGATCTTCAGTCTTAACTATTTCTTAATTATTCTCGTATTATTATTGAGAGACTTTAACTTTAATTTGTTTGATTTTGGGAAGGCGTGTTTATTTCGATCGATTGGCACTAGAAATAATTTATCTGTAATTCATAATTCTAGGCCTACACACTATGATATGCGGCATTTATCTACATCACTTATAGATTTCTTTTTGACAAGTGATATTTCTTTAATTAATTTTTCAGGGCAAGTTCAATGCCCATCTATTTCACATCATTCTCTCGTATTTTCATCTTTCAATCTTAAATTAGAAAGTATTGAGTCATATATTGAGTATAGAGATTTAAAAAATACTGATTGGAATGGTATTTCGAATTATTTAGCTGATTTTGATCCATCTTTTATGTTGGGTAGTGTTGACGTTGATTCTAAATGTTTTCAGCTTAGTTCTCTAATTGAAACCCTTTACACTTTTGTACACATTAAAAGATTTGTTAGATCTGGTAGCAATGATTGGATGAAATTTAGGGTTGTAACATTAGCGAGGTCTTTGAGAGATTTGGCTTTTTCTTCCTATAAATCTGATCCTTCTTATTATAACTGGAAAGTTTTTTGCTGCAACAGAGCTAAATCTACTATTCGTAGGGAAAAGAGAAGATACTTTGCTAGATTATTTGGGAATTTAGATACTCCCGGTATGTGGAGGGTACTTAAGAAAGCTGATGTTGCTGGGTCTAATAATTTTATGTTTGATGGCAACTCTTTTTCATTTCATTCTGTAGATGAAACAGATGTTGTACTTGCTTTAAGTAAGGTTAAATCGAAGGCAATTGATATCGATGGAATTACCATTCAGTTTATTAAATCTATATATCCTTATATTTCACACCTTTTATTAAATCTTTTTAATTCCATTTTGACCACTTCGACTTTTCCAGTAATGTGGAAGAATGCGCGTGTAGTTCCGATTCCGAAATCAGGTAGGATCAGAGGTCCTGAAGATCTGAGACCGATTTCGATTCTACACGCATTGTCTAAGGTTATGGAACATTTAATTAAAGAACAGATGCTAGCCTTTGTGCGTACTGCTCAATTTGATGGTCAATATGCTTTCCGGGCAGGTCATAACACTACCTCCTTCTTATTAAATTTGATTGATACTGTTAGAAAATGTGAGAATGATAAAAAGCTGTCGTTACTTATTTCTCCTGACTTAACTAAGGCCTTTAATTCTATATGTTACGTTACCATGATTACTAAACTTAGGGATAATTTTAGTTTCTCCAGTTCGGCGTGTAAACTTATCATGTCTTTCTTGTGTGGTAGAACGCAATTTGTTGATTTTCATGAGACTTATTCTAGAAATCTATTATTAACTTCGGGGGTTCCACAAGGATCTGTCTTGGGGCCTCTCTTGTTTATATTATTTTTTGTTGTTTAAAACTGATCATGCGTTTGCAGATGTTTTGCAAGTTAATATTAATTTTTATCTTAATCAGATATCGAACTGGTCGACTGAAATTCTTTAGCAATAAATCCTCGCAAAAAAAGGGCTATTATGTTTGGTTCGACTAGCCGATATTTCTATGGTATTTCTATTAATGATTGCCGCATTGAATTTGTAAACCAACATAGGTGTTTGAGAGTTATTATTGATGAGCAACTTAGTTTTGCCCCCCACATTGAGTCTGTGCATTCTACTAATATATGTATATTTACCTTTTAAAGTAAGATGTAAAGTTGCTAATGCTCTATTAATGCCTAAAATCTTATATGGCTTTGAGGTGTACTTTAGTACTACAGCCACTTATCTTAAAACTCTAGAGCGTATTGTTAATTCGGTAGCTAGATACATATTAAAAACAAGGAGGCGTGAACACATGTCTGGCTATGTTAAGAGATTTTTGGGGTGTTACTTTAAGTAATTTGTTAAATTTCGTAATGTTTTTCTTTTTTATAAGACTCTTAAGAGTGGTTTAGTGGCGCCGTTATGTTATGAGTTTTCTTTTATCAACTCTGAGAGGATTCTTCATATTGAAATTCAATTGAGCAGATGTGCTACTTATGATCGAATTTTTCCTATTAGAGTTGCCCATTGTTCGAACTTTTTACCATTCTCTATTCTTTGAGCTATTATTAGTATAATGATTACCGGATTTCTATGTAATTATACCTTTTCTTTCGGCTGGGGAACCAAATAAAGTAAATCATGTTTGAGTGTACTAATTTTTGTTTTGTACATATTATATATTTTGTATGTATAGTTTCAATTAGTTTGTAAGAATTGTTCAGGAGTGTATTGCTATGTAATATATATTTTTTGGCCCTGAGGACTTTTTGTATTACAATATGGATAAATAAATAAATAATTTTATGAGTGTAACAATATAAACAATAGACACTACCAACAACAACAATATGAACGCCAACTTGTTTATTCTCACAGTATATTTTTTTAGAATGTTTTCTTCTTTATCCATAAAAAACACGAGTTATTTAATTTATTAAATTTATTTTCGCGAGTAAAATAAAAATAAATTTTATAGCTTTATTTCAGTTTGTCCGTCCGTTTGCTTATTAGAAAAACAACGAGTTAATGTTAATCTATATTCTTTTTAATTCCTTTTGTATGGTAATGCGGGGGGTAGACACTTATTTGCAATTAGGAAAAAGAATATTAAACAAACGTAAAAAACGGTTTAAATATTAAAGCTAAACAAACCGAAATTACTTAAGGGTTTGTTTCTTTTTTTTCTATTTTTTGTAAGTAAAAAAAAGCACACAAACAAAAATTTAAAATTTTTATACCCTTGCTTTGTTGGTTGATTTTATTTTGTTTTAACACGGGATCACTCTGTATATATATTTTCACTTTTTTATATTGTTGCACTTTTATTTATTTGAACACTGTGTAAAATTCAAATTACGTACCTTGTTTTAAAAAATTACAGGGATAAGGGAAAATTTTAAAATATACTTAATTCTCTGCAGGAATTTCAGGGAAAATCCAAAATAAATCGGACTGAAAATAAATTATTTTCGAGGAAATTATTTTTGCAAAAAATAAAAAATCGAGTTAATTTATCTGGTTTGGAGGACCAAAAAATGTTTTGCTCAAATAATTTTCCCCAAAAATTTACTAAATAAAAATGCGGGTTAGAATTTTTTCTAAAACCGTTATAAAAATAACTTTCACTTATTCATAAAAAAAATTTAATTCGGGGTTTTAAACGAATGACAACGTACTTTAATTGGGGGTGGATACAATAGTATTAACAAGAAAAAAAAAACTCTAAGGCTACGAGTAAATGCCAAGAGCACGAGAAAATAAGTTTCGCGTAAAATTTTACAACATTTAGACTATACAAAACCTTAACCCATTTTTCTCGATAAAGAAAAACTTGTGTCCAAGTACAATTTATTTTCCTATATGGATATTTTTCTTGTTATCACTAATTCATATATTCCTTTTTCCTGATCGAAAAAACAATGATTTACAATATCAAATACAGATCGGTTCGGTATGGGTTAAGATTTATCAATCTGAATATCAGAATATCTAACCGTGACTATTAAATTCTTTACACAATATAAAACAAGCAAACACACAAACATTTACTTATCCTATATTGCACACAAAAATTAATATCACAGATTAGCGAAAATTTAAAATTATATCACAGGTTGAAAAAAATATTATTTTATCACAGTTTGAAATCGTTATACGTATATCACAGTTAAAAAAAATGTTACATATATCACAATTTAGAAAAAAAATATATCACAGTTTAGAAAAAAAATCTATCACAGTTTGAAGTTTTGCTGGATATGAAATTATTAAAATCTTTGATAAAAAAACTTGAACAGTTGCCCGTACATGCAGAATAAAGGAAAGTTGGGTTCCTTGCAACTTCGCGAAATATTCTAAAGATTTCCATGATAACATTGCTAATGAATACAGAGAAAACTGCTTTCTTTATCAAACCAGTAACACAGTCCAGTTTACCATAAACTTTTCTGGCAACACTGTTCATACGATACAAGATTTCTCTAAACAATTGTAACGTTCCCCTTTTCAGTGATATTACGATCATAATTCTGATGTTATGATGCTCTTCATCGAGCCTTTACTCCATCGCCTTTATCATCACACGTTTACGTAAGTTCCAGTTGTAGTTTGGTACTAACATTTTATTTAAGGAATATTTCATAAAAACAACGTTTGGTTTTTCTTTTTTTCCTCGTCGCTTTTACCTTTGCTCCTTTTTCTTTTTTTTTTTTAGTTTTCGACAAATGCGACACAAAAATCGTTAGCCTAAATTCCACAAAAAAAAATTGTAGATAAGTTCACAATCTGTTTAACTACCGACCTAGATCGTTAAAAAAAGTCTCGGAAGTGTACCACCGGCCAACATATACAATTACTATTACCATGAGAGGAACAAATCCTAATATTAAATGCCCCTAGCCTTGGTTTTTGCTTGCTGTAATATTCGGACTTAGCTTGTCATGCAGCATCGGCAGACTAACGGGGTCTATGTCGCCTAATGTTAGAGTTACTCTCGGACAAAATTTCTCCGATATACCTCCTGTCCTGGATTGAATTTTACTGTTCCTGCCCTCTCATTTTACCTCTTCGCACTTGTCCTGAAAGCTTCGTGCAAATTCTTCTTAATTTTCTCGCGAATTAATTTTTGGCGGTCCTCTTTATTAATATTTATTATTTGATGATCACTCATCGATTTCAGTTTTCCTGAAAGTTTATAGTCGGCCCCGTTTGCAAACCAGTGGTATCTTAATACGCGAAAACGGGGTAGTTCCTGTTGCAGTGTGTATGGAGGTTGTAAGCGCGCATTCTATCTCCGCAAGATATAGGTTCCAAGCTCTTATCGCTGCTAGTATAGATTGATTGACTCTCTCAGACGCATTTGATTGCGGATAATAGAATGCCGTTTTCATGTGGTTTATTTATAGGATTCGATCATTTCCCTAAAGCTGGACATAAATTGTTGGCCGTTGTTGCTGTGTATAGTTTCAGGGACTCCAAATTTGTTAAAAACTTCATTTAGCAAAAACTGGATGACATTTTTCGAGGTGGCCTCTTTCATGGCCTTTATGAAGGAAAATTTTGTGAGGTGGTCTACCACTATAAATACGTATATAATTTTTGAAAAGGCCTTTCCGTTATAACTTCTCCGATGGTCGCAAATTTTGATTAGATGGCTTTGATTCTTTACAAACTTGGCAGTTCAACACATAATTGCGAACTTGCAATGCCATCTTGGGCCAATAATAGAGTTGTTTTAGCCGGGTTAGCGTTTTGTATACTCCGCTATGTGCTGATGCAGTGGCATCATGAGCTTTTTCAATTAAAATGTGAGTGATCCCTTGCGGAATCCACAGCTTCCAAGTGCACACCTCCAGGTTGTCATCCCTGTCGAACTGCATTCTTTTAAATATTTTTCCGCCTTCTACTTTTAAATCTGTTAACTTACTTTGATTTTGCTCAACATTTTGGATCAAATCTAAATATTCTGCATCTTAAAACTCGTTCGTTTCGAACTCAAAATACTCATCATTTAATTCATCAATTTCCAACGACATTCGTGATAATGTGTCTGCCACCACATTTTCCGAACCTTTTCGGTGTTCGATTGAAAAATCATATGCCTGAAGTTGAAGCGACCACCTAGCCAGACGCCCACTTAGATCTTTCAAAGACATTAACCATTTCAGGCTCGCGTGGTCTGTGTTTACGGTGAATTTCATCATTTCCACATAAGGCCGGAAACGTTTTACTGCTAATACCGCTGCTAGGCATTCTTTTTCAGTCTCGGAGTAGTTCTTTTGACAGGAGGTAAATTTCGGCGAATATAACGATATAGGGTTTTCCTCTCCACTATCGTTTCTCTGAAAAAGAACTGCTCCGATCCCAAAATTTGGTGCGTCGCACTGAATATAAAATTGTCGGCTGAAATCCGGGTGCCTTAATACTGGGGCGGTTGTAAGCACATATTTTAGAGAGTCAAATGCTTCCTCTGCTTCGGGGGTTATGGTGAATTCTTTTCCCTTTTTCAACGTATCGGTTAGAGGTGCAGATATTGAGGCCTATACCAGTCCCTCGATGACTTTGGCAGTTGGATCCTTTGAATTGCTGCCACCTTTTCGGGGTCCGTTTCTAGCATTCCGCTTCCAATGATAAAACCGAGGTAATGCAACTCCTTAAAACACAAGCCAGATTTTTTGAACCGATTGTTAAATTGGCTTTTTGTAGGCATTCGGCTACTTGTTCTAGAATTTTCAAATGGGTGTTGAATTCCTCTGAGATGATCAGTAAATCATCTAGATATATAAATACGTTTAACCTTAGACAGGCCGGTATGACCTTATCCATGAGGTGGCATATTCTCTGAGCCGCGTTGCATAGACCAAACGCCATCACTCTTAACTGATACAGCGGCCGACCTGGAATAGTAAACGTGGTGTATGGCTTCGCGTCTTCCTCGAGTTTCATTTGCCAGAAGGCATACTACAGGTCGACGCTACTAATATAATGGGTTTGATCTATGAGACTCAAGATTCCTCGATATTCTGTAATGGATAAGCATCCTTTATAGTCACATCGTTTAATTTCCGGTCGCCGAGGCAGAAGCGGTTTTTTCCCAGTTCCCTCACTACCGTTATACGGTTAATCCATGGGATGTTATCAACTTCGACGTAAACAATTTCTTGCACTGCCGGAGAAATTGGATAATGTCTCTCCTTTATTGGATTGGTGCCCTCCTTTAATTTAATTTTATGCCTTTCCACTCCGGTGCAACCGAGGTCTTTCTCCTCATACGCTGGGAACGTTTTCACTATTTTTGCTAAACGTTGTTGTTGCTCATTACTAAGGTTATGCATCTTGATGTTATGATTTGGTTCCGCTTCGTGCATTTTCCTCACTAGTTCGATGTTTAATTCATTTACCCCAAATATTTCCGGTGCGATTCCGAATTTGCGCCAAAAATCGACTCCGAGGTAAACATTTTGTTGTAAATCTGGGCATAAATAAAAAGTAATCTAACAATCCACAGTATCTTTTGCCTCCAATTAAGACTTCGGCGTAGGGCCGCGGATCGGATTTCGATTCGATAGTTTTTATAGATTCTGCGATTAGTTTTCGCGCCAGTTTTCTCTTCGCATTGGTGGCTCTCATTTCAGTATTTGCTTGTATTTTCTGGGAGATAGTTTTCTAAATTGTTCCTCATTATTTTCTTCATAAATTACCGCCCTCACGTTCTCTTGTTGTTGTTTTTTTGGAGCATTGATACTCATTAAAAATCCGCTGACGAACAATTTGATAATTTTGTTCTCGAACTTCTCTTGGTAAATAATGTCTTATCTTAGAAAATTTTATCGGGGCTATTGTTCTGGGATTTATTGGGATTGCTGATTTGTTGGTGGCTGCTGAGACCGTTAATTTGGTTGTTGTTGTTAATTCGATTGCTGTAATGGTTGTCGACTGCTCGGCCCTTGTGGAAATTGTTGAGGGTTTGGGAATTTTCTCCAGGAACGTGAATCCCCCGTCACGCCCACGCTCCGTTTGGAGTTTCCCCGTCTCCTACAGGTGTCGCAATTCGGGGTGACTACATCTGGTTTACCGCATTTATAGCAAAAATAGTTTAGCAGTTCGGAGGGACAGTCCTGCTGGCAATTCCAGCACACTATCGCACTGTTAAGGGCCCCTATTTCACTATCAAAGTCATCTGGCTTTTCATCGACATATTGGACTTCACTTACATATCTTTTGGGAGTTTAAAAGGATATCGGGATTGGCGTCGGAGCTGGTCTATTCTCTTTGCGCTGAAAGCTGCGTTCCGCCTCATTACATTCAAAACCCAATTGCTCAACCGAGGCAACTGACATCGGATAAACCATTCGACTGACGCTATCCTTCACGTTTCCCTTCAAAATCTTTATCATGTCTCCCTCGGGTATCGGTTGTAAAAGTCTTGAACGTAACCGATTCATTATGTGGAAGAAATAGTCCATTGACTCGTTGCCCTGTTGTTTCCGCTCCACCAAGTCCCTCATTATCTTAAAGTTTGACCTATTCGAACGATATTGTCCCAATAGAGCACTCTTCAAACTTTCCCAATTTGGTACGCATTGGTTCATAACGTACAACTAGTACCAATCACTAGAGGATCCGGTTAACACTAGGTGAAAATCTCTCGCCATTTCTCCTCATGATATATTGTACTGGGCCTGTAAGTGCTTGATCTTAAACATAAATTTCTCGATACTGAACTTACTAACGTCGCCGTCAAATACGGCCCCCAACTTATCAATTCTAATTTGTTTATGGTCGAAATGAAGTGTTAAAATTATGAGTAGCCTGAACATTATTCCCAAAAAGTTGCTCAATGGCACACCCGATCCTAAGTTTCCAACCCTATCCGCTACATGAATGCCGTAATTATTATTTTTCCCATAATTATTATTGAACTGGTGGTTGTCAGGGGAATCGTTACTACCGGCGGAAATACCCCAAATAAAACCTTGACTCGTTTTGGCATTAAACTAGCTTGTTCCAGTAATCGGGTGGTTAGGGAAAAGGTTTTCGTCGTTTCGGCCACTGGCGTTTTCCACGATCGGATCTAGGTTGGCGGTATTCTCCGCTGGATTTCTTGGTTCCTTGAATGGCGGATTATTTGCCAACGTTGGCAATGTTTGGCGCCGTTGAAAGGCGCTTGCAAGACTCTGCATCACAGCTGCCAAATTTTCCATCGTTTGCAAAATTTTGCATTTATGTTATTTTTAAAATCTGATTGTGCAAAATTTCTCCGATATACCTTCTGTCCTGGATTGAATTTTACTGTTCCTGCCCTCTCATTTTACCTCTTCGCACTTGTCCCGAAAGCTTCGTGCAAATTCTTCTTAATTTTCTCGCGAATTAATTTTTGACGGTCCTCTTTATTAATATTTATTATTTGATGATCACTCATCGATTTCAGTTTTCCTGAAAGTTTATAGTCGGCCCCGTTTGCAAACCACTTGAGTAGGTTTTACTTGCTGCATTGTTGCAGCTTGGGCGTATGAAATTGACGGATTTACTTTACTATCCTTTTGATTATGAAGAGATTGTTGTTGGCCTCTTTCGCCAGTTACTCGTTCGCTTTGTTTATTTCTGAGAGGTGGGAACATACTAACTTTGAGCTTTTTATACACAATGCAGCTTTTGTAACTTGCAGGGTGCTTGTCACCACAAAGGGACATTTGACATGTTCGCGCTTTTGCTTGATTGGACACTCTACAGTCTTATGCTGCTCGGCACATTTTACACAAATCGAGGTTTTTGTACAAACATTTTTGGTGTGGCCATATGCCTGACAATTAGTGCATTGTGGTATGGTCCTTTTTTGACGTGGAGGCTCGAATTTTACTTTGCAGTGTTGGAGGGTGTTTACGTCTTATATGTTCTTGTTATTGTTTTTTGTTTTCAGTTCAATTGAAAACAGAGATGAAGGTTTCTTTGTGCGCAGTTGTAGTACATTTTGAATATGTGTTACCTCATGACCAAGTTCGCCAAGTTCTCGTTTTAATTCTTCAGTATCAGCCGAGTAATGCATATTGCGCAAGAATACTCTAAAACAACTGTCTTCTTTTGGCTTGTATGTATAATACTGCGTATTTTTCTCTTTTAATAATTTAATTATTTGCGTGTAATTAATGGATTCTGCAGGTTGCACTTTAACCTCATTATCCTTAAGCACTTTGAGCTCATACTTGCAGTTCGGAATGTTATTTAGAGCTTTGCTTAAGTTGGTAATCACTTGAACACCTTGAACGTAGATAGGAGGAGGTTTCCTTGTAGTAGCTTTTAAATTTGGGTTTGTGTTACTGTTTTTCTTGCTTTCTGCTTCTTGGTTGTTCTCATCAATGTCATCATCGATTGCAAGAGCTGCAAATCTATTAGATTGTTCTGGTTTGCTTAGAAAGTAGTCTGCTAGTGTTTTTTGTGACTGTGCTTGCGATATTTGTTTTATTTTTTACTGTTCCCCTCACCATTGTGGCTGTTGGGGGAATTACGATTTCTCTTGCTCTGTATTGGTACACTGCCGTTGTTTAAGGGAGTAGCCATTTGTGGTTGAGGTGAACAGCTTACCTGTACTTGTGGTGTACTAAGTGTTGAAAACATTGGGAAAGTTGATAGAGTAGCTGTTGTTGTTGTTGCTGCTCTTGTCATAGATTGTACAAAAGTTGATGTTGTGGTAGTAGAGGTTATTTTTCCTGTTGTGCATGATGTGGGAGTAACACAGTCATCCTTCCATGACAGTGGCTGCTCTAGGAAATCCTTCAATTCTCGATTTTGCAAATTACCTGTTAAAGATGGTGACACGTCTTGCTGGGCAGAATTTTTTATTACCAAAACATCGTTGCTAGGGTTAATGCGTGGCAAAAAATCAAGAGTACTCATTGATTGTGATCTTGGAATAGGAGGCGAGTGCCCCACTGGAATTTTTTTGTATTTATTACTATTTTATTTTGATTATAAAATTTTATCAAATGTAAGAAATTTTTTTTTTTACAGCTGTCGATGTTGCCAATTCAGCGGTTTTCAGTGTATGGGTACTTCAATCTTCTCAATGTACGGGTAATCATCAAGAAAAGAGTGCCACTGAATCAACCTGGAAGCATTTAAGCACTCATCCCAATCTGTTTTGTCTTTCCATATTTGTTGCATTATCATTTTAGTAACTATGATTTTCGGGGATAGCCAACCGGCGGGATCAAATAATTTAGGAATTTGAGACAAGACTGCACGTTTGGTGACCACGTTTCTATCTGGCTGCGAAACGAGTTTAAAATAGAAGCTGTCTTTAGCAGTATTCCGCCTCAAGCCTAGGGTTTTAGTAATACTCTTCTCTGAAATTTTCCAGAAGTTGAAGTAGTGTCCGTATAGCGACACAAGGGGCACAATTTACTCTAAAAGTTACAGGATTACGACGGAAAAGAATCCTTTGAAATGTGGTCTGATTGGGGTGTACAAGTATTAACGGGACATCTTTTTGATCGCCGCATTAAAAACGAAGTGATAAAACCGCCAACGAAGAATTAAGACTGTGAGGTCAGCCTGTAGAAAATGACCGGGGTAAAGAATATTATTCAAACTAACGCCATTTGACGAAGAGTTTGATGCTACTCGACGCTTCGAAGTAACGCTATCGGGTTTTAGAACCGCATGGTGAGGAATTTAAAAACTTGACGTTTCATTAATCAGGGATTTACTTCGGGCTATGGCCCAAAACTTCATCATATTGTGATTTTAATTCAGGGCTTTTCTGAAGCCTTGCTTTATTTCTCATAAATTGAAAAAGAGCTATATTTCGAGAGTTGCCTTAACACAAATTTGTGGGAAAATCGGGTTTAAATGGTAAAGAAACTACATATCGACCATCTGAATTTCTATACGTGGTGGATCGATAAATTTCTCACAAAAGTCTTCGGTTTTAGTTGTTCGGGAAACATTATTGAAAAATGAAGTAACCGATTGTAGGGGTTCAGGTTGGCCTTTACCAGTTACAATCCAACCGAAGACTGTCTTCTTAGCCACAAGATTTTCTTTTGGGTGTTTTCTGACGTCAAGTAATATTATGTAGGGAAAAACTTCTGCTCCGAGAAGCAGATCCATTCAAAAACAACTGATGTCAGCCATAGTAATATCTGGAAAACTGTGATTTATTGCGCTCGTGACTGAATATAAGGGTAAACTACGAGTCAATTTATCAACAGTTCGAATTCTGCAATTCGGCTCAATTGGGGAACCAATCGATAGCAAACATCTTTTTGATAAAGTGGGAGAAACAATCTCGCGAATACCGGAAATTTCAGCCATTGGGGTCAAAAAAGTAGGAATACAAAGTTTCTTTTGCGTAATAAAAGTTGCTTGAGAATAGGGGTCAATTAATGCTCGGGTTGAACTTAGAAAATCTTTTGTGCCGACATCACAAATTATATTTCCTAAAAGCACGACAGAATTTGGGGTACAGTCTACCTGAGCGGTGTAAAATTTGATAAGACCTATTCTCTGTGGAAGTAGATGGTCTATCAAAGCTTTGACTTGAATTCTGGGGAGAAACATTCGAGTTTCTAGTAGTACGATACAAGTGTCATACGGGATATTTTTGTGAGAAACACTACCAGAAGTTGATCTTACGGGTTGATTTCTTCTGTGAAGAAGCGAATGATGCTTCTATTTACACAAAAAGCAAACGTGAATGCTTTACACGCCTTAAGTTCATGGGATATAGCAAGACAATTGGTACAACACTATAGTCTTTTCACTGTTGATAATCGCTGATCAACATTATGTCCTAAAAATGTAGAACATAATCTAAGGGGATAATGTTCTTGACAAAGAACACATCTATTCACCGGTTGAGTTGTTTAGTTGTGAACGCCTTATATCAGAAACGGATTCAAGGGTTTGATACCAAGCGGATAAAAATTTATCCATTTCATCCCATTCGGGTAAATCGGGATTGTGTTTCACAGATTCATCCCAAAGACCTTAAGTGTGTTCAATCAATTTTATTGAACAAACATACACGAAAATAACGTTGAATAACATTTCCGGGGTAACTTTCAACAGAGAAAGATTTGAGATTATATCGTTTATGGTGTGTTATAATTTTTTAATATTAGGGCCAGTTTCGCGATCTATTGAAGGAATCCTAAAAAGAATTTCCATTTGAACATATATGAAACTCTTTTGTTTTTATATCTATCCATTAAATTCTTCCAAGCAAGATGGAAACCCTAGTTAGTAAGTGGACACTTGCTTATGACACTATAAGCCTCATCTTTTACTAGATTACGAAGATGAAGTAACTTTTCAACTGGGCTTATTCGGGTATTTATGTACATAGCTGTGAATAAATCGCGAACGGTAGAAGGGGGGAGTGGGTTAAACTTTCTGGCCTTTTCTGTTTTTAAATGCTCTAAAATTTCGGTCACAAAGGAAACGCCGCGAGTATAGGTAGTGTATGAAAAATGTAATGAATCATAAGATGCCCGAACTGATTCCCATAAACGATTTAATTTTTTTTCATGTGCACTTAGTGAACCAATTTTAAGATCCACTGGAAGAGGAGCGGTTATAAATGATTCAAATTCACTCAAGCGATCGGAAGTTAATATCAGACATTTTCATAAATCGAGATTTAAAAAATTCAACACGAGTTGTTAAAATTATGTGTAAATGTTCAAAATCAGTAAGAAAAATAAATGAAATATAATTATTTAATGTACGGATAAACTGATTTCTCAAAATATCTGGAAAAAACTTTGAAAACCTTCAATTCAATTTGGTAAAAAACGGTAAAATTCATCAAAAATGCAAAGGTATATCAAAAATATATAAAAATATTCAATTATATTTAATTAATTTTAAATTTATTCAAAACAATTATTTTTCTCGGTGTAAATTTATTTGTCTACAAAAAAAGGTTTAAAAAAGCTTAATTTACAAAAGTGTATCACTCGAGTACTCGTAACGGGTAAATTTATTTTCTCTAAAAATCGGAAAATTATAAAATTACGAAAAATAATCGAATAATCTTTCAAAATAATCGATTGTGTTTTTGTTTCACTACGAATCACAGGAAAAATTAAAGTTTTTAACACTTTTCACAAAAAAACACTATCCGATTATTCGTTTAATTCAAAATGTTCCAACACTTATGACAGATGATGTTCTTAATTGCAAGAAATTAATTAAAACTATTGATTCTTCTATTTCTGCTAAAATATCTTCGCTTCAAACTGAAAATCATGTTCTTCACAGAAGACTCAATCGAGCCGACATAGTTATTCGTGGGCTTCCTGATGGGTTGGATGATTTGGTAAACACTGTAATTGCGTTAGGCTCGTTCTTTAATATACCAGTTGCTGGTCGTGATATTTGCCTTGTGTATAGCACACAACAAAAAGCTTATTTTAGTAAAGTTCAACAACATATTTGTTCGTGACAACATTATGAAAGCTTATTTCAAAACCAGAACGCTAAGTAGACGTGATATTATAGGGGACGTTATTAAAAAAGATTTTGGTGGTTCTGCTCCCGCTAATGGTGTTTCTATGAATAGAGGTGAAGTTGCTAATGCTAGACAAGGAATTAGTGATAGAGTCTTTTTAAATGACCACTACTCGCCTGCAGCTAGTAAACTTAATTTGGCATGTCGTGATCTTCTTAAAGATGGTATTATTTTGAAATATAATTTGTTTAATACTGATAAAATAAGTGCGAAACTTTTTTTAGCTGATGGAAAAGAGACTTTTATATATGATGTTGACGGTTGTGGAGCGGTTCATGCTGGCTGTGTTTCTGCGCTTAATTAATTTATTTTTTCTCTTATTTTTGGTATTGCAGTGTTGAACCTTAATATAACGTTTTTTGTATTATCATTTATTATCCTTGTATTAAGGCTTTGTTGGCAGTTATATTAAGGTTTATTACTTACTTATTATTTTTATTATTTTTTGCTTACATAATTTATTTTAAACTCTTTTGCTTTGATCAGCTGTTATATTTAAATTTATATGATATTTGTAATGAATTTCATTATGATCATTAGTTTATCTCATTCATGTTATTTCTTTTGGTTCCCCTCCGCTGTCTTTTAATTTAAATTTGGGTCCGGTTATTAGTAATAGCTCTTATTTTAGATCTGTTTTACGATCTTACGTTTGCCAACTTAATGTTGCCCACCTTAACGTTTGCAGTATCCGACCGAGATCTTATACATCAAAATTTGATTAAATTGAATCTGTTTTTTCTGGCTCTAATTTGGATGTTATTGGTATTTCTGAAACCTGGCTGACGGATTCTATTTCTAGCCGTGCTGTTGAGTTGCCAGGAATGAGCGTGATGGTGATCCAGGAATGACCGTGATGGTGATCGTAGAGGTGGAGTGTAGGTATTTATGTTTCAGAAGGGATAAAATTTAAAGTAGTTTTTAAAATCTCTTTATTCAATATTGAATCTCTTTTTATTGAGCTTTTCTTTGGTCTTGTTTGGTGTTGTATATTTTGCCAAGTTTGAGGATCTTCAGTCTTAACTATTTCTTAATTATTCTCGTATTATTATTGAGAGACTTTAACTTTAATTTGTTTGATTTTGGGAAGGCGTGTTTATTTCGATCGATTGGCACTAGAAATAATTTATCTGTAATTCATAATTCTAGGCCTACACACTATGATATGCGGCATTTATCTACATCACTTATAGATTTCTTTTTGACAAGTGATATTTCTTTAATTAATTTTTCAGGGCAAGTTCAATGCCCATCTATTTCACATCATTCTCTCGTATTTTCATCTTTCAATCTTAAATTAGAAAGTATTGAGTCATATATTGAGTATAGAGATTTAAAAAATACTGATTGGAATGGTATTTCGAATTATTTAGCTGATTTTGATCCATCTTTTATGTTGGGTAGTGTTGACGTTGATTCTAAATGTTTTCAGCTTAGTTCTCTAATTGAAACCCTTTACACTTTTGTACACATTAAAAGATTTGTTAGATCTGGTAGCAATGATTGGATGAAATTTAGGGTTGTAACATTAGCGAGGTCTTTGAGAGATTTGGCTTTTTCTTCCTATAAATCTGATCCTTCTTATTATAACTGGAAAGTTTTTTGCTGCAACAGAGCTAAATCTACTATTCGTAGGGAAAAGAGAAGATACTTTGCTAGATTATTTGGGAATTTAGATACTCCCGGTATGTGGAGGGTACTTAAGAAAGCTGATGTTGCTGGGTCTAATAATTTTATGTTTGATGGCAACTCTTTTTCATTTCATTCTGTAGATGAAACAGATGTTGTACTTGCTTTAAGTAAGGTTAAATCGAAGGCAATTGGTATCGATGGAATTACCATTCAGTTTATTAAATCTATATATCCTTATATTTCACACCTTTTATTAAATCTTTTTAATTCCATTTTGACCACTTCGACTTTTCCAGTAATGTGGAAGAATGCGCGTGTAGTTCCGATTCCGAAATCAGGTAGGATCAGAGGTCCTGAAGATCTGAAACCGATTTCGATTCTACCCGCATTGTCTAAGGTTATGGAACATTTAATTAAAGAACAGATGCTAGCCTTTGTGCGTACTGCTCAATTTGATGGTCAATATGCTTTCCGGGCAGGTCATAACACTACCTCCTTCTTATTAAATTTGATTGATACTGTTAGAAAATGTGAGAATGATAAAAAGCTGTCGTTACTTATTTCTCCTGACTTAACTAAGGCCTTTAATTCTATATGTTACGTTACCATGATTACTAAACTTAGGGATAATTTTAGTTTCTCCAGTTCGGCGTGTAAACTTATCATGTCTTTCTTGTGTGGTAGAACGCAATTTGTTGATTTTCATGAGACTTATTCTAGAAATCTATTATTAACTTCGGGGGTTCCACAAGGATCTGTCTTGGGGCCTCTCTTGTTTATATTATTTTTTGTTGTTTAAAACTGATCATGCGTTTGCAGATGTTTTGCAAGTTAATATTAATTTTTATCTTAATCAGATATCGAACTGGTCGACTGAAATTCTTTAGCAATAAATCCTCGCAAAAAAAGGGCTATTATGTTTGGTTCGACTAGCCGATATTTCTATGGTATTTCTATTAATGATTGCCGCATTGAATTTGTAAACCAACATAGGTGTTTGAGAGTTATTATTGATGAGCAACTTAGTTTTGCCCCCCACATTGAGTCTGTGCATTCTACTAATATATGTATATTTACCTTTTAAAGTAAGATGTAAAGTTGCTAATGCTCTATTAATGCCTAAAATCTTATATGGCTTTGAGGTGTACTTTAGTACTACAGCCACTTATCTTAAAACTCTAGAGCGTATTGTTAATTCGGTAGCTAGATACATATTAAAAACAAGGAGGCGTGAACACATGTCTGGCTATGTTAAGAGATTTTTGGGGTGTTACTTTAAGTAATTTGTTAAATTTCGTAATGTTTTTCTTTTTTATAAGACTCTTAAGAGTGGTTTAGTGGCGCCGTTATGTTATGAGTTTTCTTTTATCAACTCTGAGAGGATTCTTCATATTGAAATTCAATTGAGCAGATGTGCTACTTATGATCGAATTTTTCCTATTAGAGTTGCCCATTGTTCGAACTTTTTACCATTCTCTATTCTTTGAGCTATTATTAGTATAATGATTACCGGATTTCTATGTAATTATACCTTTTCTTTCGGCTGGGGAACCAAATAAAGTAAATCATGTTTGAGTGTACTAATTTTTGTTTTGTACATATTATATATTTTGTATGTATAGTTTCAATTAGTTTGTAAGAATTGTTCAGGAGTGTATTGCTATGTAATATATATTTTTTGGCCCTGAGGACTTTTTGTATTACAATATGGATAAATAAATAAATAATTTTATGAGTGTAACAATATAAACAATAGACACTACCAACAACAACAATATGAACGCCAACTTGTTTATTCTCACAGTATATTTTTTTAGAATGTTTTCTTCTTTATCCATAAAAAACACGAGTTATTTAATTTATTAAATTTATTTTCGCGAGTAAAATAAAAATAAATTTTATAGCTTTATTTCAGTTTGTCCGTCCGTTTGCTTATTAGAAAAACAACGAGTTAATGTTAATCTATATTCTTTTTAATTCCTTTTGTATGGTAATGCGGGGGGTAGACACTTATTTGCAATTAGGAAAAAGAATATTAAACAAACGTAAAAAACGGTTTAAATATTAAAGCCAAACAAACCGAAATTACTTAAGGGTTTGTTTCTTTTTTTTCTATTTTTTGTAAGTAAAAAAAAGCACACAAACAAAAATTTAAAATTTTTATACCCTTGCTTTGTTGGTTGATTTTATTTTGTTTTAACACGGGATCACTCTGTATATATATTTTCACTTTTTTATATTGTTGCACTTTTATTTATTTGAACACTGTGTAAAATTCAAATTACGTACCTTGTTTTAAAAAATTACAGGGATAAGGGAAAATTTTAAAATATACTTAATTCTCTGCAGGAATTTCAGGGAAAATCCAAAATAAATCGGACTGAAAATAAATTATTTTCGAGGAAATTATTTTTGCAAAAAATAAAAAATCGAGTTAATTTATCTGGTTTGGAGGACCAAAAAATGTTTTGCTCAAATAATTTTCCCCAAAAATTTACTAAATAAAAATGCGGGTTAGAATTTTTTCTAAAACCGTTATAAAAATAACTTTCACTTATTCATAAAAAAAATTTAATTCGGGGTTTTAAACGAATGACAACGTACTTTAATTGGGGGTGGATACAATAGTATTAACAAGAAAAAAAAAAACTCTAAGGCTACGAGTAAATGCCAAGAGCACGAGAAAATAAGTTTCGCGTAAAATTTTACAACATTTAGACTATACAAAACCTTAACCCATTTTTCTCGATAAAGAAAAACTTGTGTCCAAGTACAATTTATTTTCCTATATGGATATTTTTCTTGTTATCACTAATTCATATATTCCTTTTTCCTGATCGAAAAAACAATGATTTACAATATCAAATACAGATCGGTTCGGTATGGGTTAAGATTTATCAATCTGAATATCAGAATATCTAACCGTGACTATTAAATTCTTTACACAATATAAAACAAGCAAACACACAAACATTTACTTATCCTATATTGCACACAAAAATTAATATCACAGATTAGCGAAAATTTAAAATTATATCACAGGTTGAAAAAAATATTATTTTATCACAGTTTGAAATCGTTATACGTATATCACAGTTAAAAAAAATGTTACATATATCACAATTTAGAAAAAAAATATATCACAGTTTAGAAAAAAAATCTATCACAGTTTGAAGTTTTACTGGATATGAAATTATTAAAATCTTTGATAAAAAAACTTGAACAGTTGCCCGTACATGCAGAATAAAGGAAAGTTGGGTTCCTTGCAACTTCGCGAAATATTCTAAAGATTTCCATGATAACATTGCTAATGAATACAGAGAAAACTGCTTTCTTTATCAAACCAGTAACACAGTCCAGTTTACCATAAACTTTTCTGGCAACACTGTTCATACGATACAAGATTTCTCTAAACAATTGTAACGTTCCCCTTTTCAGTGATATTACGATCATAATTCTGATGTTATGATGCTCTTCATCGAGCCTTTACTCCATCGCCTTTATCATCACACGTTTACGTAAGTTCCAGTTGTAGTTTGGTACTAACATTTTATTTAAGGAATATTTCATAAAAACAACGTTTGGTTTTTCTTTTTTTCCTCGTCGCTTTTACCTTTGCTCCTTTTTCTTTTTTTTTTTAGTTTTCGACAAATGCGACACAAAAATCGTTAGCCTAAATTCCACAAAAAAAAATTGTAGATAAGTTCACAATCTGTTTAACTACCGACCTAGATCGTTAAAAAAAGTCTCGGAAGTGTACCACCGGCCAACATATACAATTACTATTACCATGAGAGGAACAAATCCTAATATTAAATGCCCCTAGCCTTGGTTTTTGCTTGCTGTAATATTCGGACTTAGCTTGTCATGCAGCATCGGCAGACTAACGGGGTCTATGTCGCCTAATGTTAGAGTTACTCTCGGACAAAATTTCTCCGATATACCTCCTGTCCTGGATTGAATTTTACTGTTCCTGCCCTCTCATTTTACCTCTTCGCACTTGTCCTGAAAGCTTCGTGCAAATTCTTCTTAATTTTCTCGCGAATTAATTTTTGACGGTCCTCTTAATTAATATTTATAATTTGATGATCACTCATCGATTTCAGTTTTCCTGAAAGTTTATAGTCGGCCCCGTTTGCAAACCAGTGGTATCTTAATACGGCGAAAACGGGGTAGTTCCTGTTGCAGTGTGTATGGAGGTTGTAAGCGCGCATTCTATCTCCGCAAGATATAGGTTCCAAGCTCTTATCGCTGCTAGTATAGATTGATTGACTCTCTCAGACGCATTTGATTGCGGATAATAGAATGCCGTTTTCATGTGGTTTATTTATAGGATTCGATCATTTCCCTAAAGCTGGACATAAATTGTTGGCCGTTGTTGCTGTGTATAGTTTCAGGGACTCCAAATTTGTTAAAAACTTCATTTAGCAAAAACTGGATGACATTTTTCGAGGTGGCCTCTTTCATGGCCTTTATGAAGGAAAATTTTGTGAAGTGGTCTACCACTATAAATACGTATATAATTTTTGAAAAGGCCTTTCCGTTATAACTTCTTCTCCGATGGTCGCAAATTTTGATTAGATGGCTTTGATTCTTTACAAACTTGGCAGTTCAACACATAATTGCGAACTTGCAATGCCATCTTGGGCCAATAATAGAGTTGTTTTAGCCGGGTTAGCGTTTTGTATACTCCGCTATGTGCTGATGCAGTGGCATCATGAGCTTTTTCAATTAAAATGTGAGTGATCCCTTGCGGAATCCACAGCTTCCAAGTGCACACCTCCAGGTTGTCATCCCTGTCGAACTGCATTCTTTTAAATATTTTTCCGCCTTCTACTTTTAAATCTGTTAACTTACTTTGATTTTGCTCAACATTTTGGATCAAATCTAAATATTCTGCATCTTAAAACTCGTTCGTTTCGAACTCAAAATACTCATCATTTAATTCATCAATTTCCAACGACATTCGTGATAATGTGTCTGCCACCACATTTTCCGAACCTTTTCGGTGTTCGATTGAAAAATCATATGCCTGAAGTTGAAGCGACCACCTAGCCAGACGCCCACTTAGATCTTTCAAAGACATTAACCATTTCAGGCTCGCGTGGTCTGTGATTACGGTGAATTTCATCATTTCCACATAAGGCCGGAAACGTTTTACTGCTAATACCGCTGCTAGGCATTCTTTTTCAGTCTCGGAGTAGTTCTTTTGACAGGAGGTAAATTTCGGCGAATATAACGATATAGGGTTTTCCTCTCCACTATCGTTTCTCTGAAAAAGAACTGCTCCGATCCCAAAATTTGGTGCGTCGCACTGAATATAAAATTGTCGGCTGAAATCCGGGTGCCTTAATACTGGGGCGGTTGTAAGCACATATTTTAGAGAGTCAAATGCTTCCTCTGCTTCGGGGGTTATGGTGAATTCTTTTCCCTTTTTCAACGTATCGGTTAGAGGTGCAGATATTGAGGCCTATACCAGTCCCTCGATGACTTTGGCAGTTGGATCCTTTGAATTGCTGCCACCTTTTCGGGGTCCGTTTCTAGCATTCCGCTTCCAATGATAAAACCGAGGTAATGCAACTCCTTAAAACACAAGCCAGATTTTTTAAACCGATTGTTAAATTGGCTTTTTGTAGGCATTCGGCTACTTGTTCTAGAATTTTCAAATGGGTGTTGAATTCCTCTGAGATGATCAGTAAATCATCTAGATATATAAATACGTTTAACCTTAGACAGGCCGGTATGACCTTATCCATGAGGTGGCATATTCTCTGAGCCGCGTTGCATAGACCAAACGCCATCACTCTTAACTGATACAGCGGCCGACCTGGAATAGTAAACGTGGTGTATGGCTTCGCGTCTTCCTCGAGTTTCATTTGCCAGAAGGCATACTACAGGTCGACGCTACTAATATAATGGGTTTGATCTATGAGGCTCAAGATTCCTCGATATTCTGTAATGGATAAGCATCCTTTATAGTCACATCGTTTAATTTCCGGTCGCCGAGGCAGAAGCGGTTTTTTTCCCAGTTTCCTCACTACCGTTATACGGTTAATCCATGGGATGTTATCAACTTCGACGTAAACAATTTCTTGCACTGCCGGAGAAATTGGATAATGTCTCTCCTTTATTGGATTGGTGCCCTCCTTTAATTTAATTTTATGCCTTTCCACTCCGGTGCAACCGAGGTCTTTCTCCTCATACGCTGGGAACGTTTTCACTATTTTTGCTAAACGTTGTTGTTGCTCATTACTAAGGTTATGCATCTTGATGTTATGATTTGGTTCCGCTTCGTGCATTTTCCTCACTAGTTCGATGTTTAATTCATTTACCCCAAATATTTCCGGTGCGATTTCGAATTTGCGCCAAAAATCGACTCCGAGGTAAACATTTTGTTGTAAATCTGGGCATAAATAAAAAGTAATCTAACAATCCACAGTATCTTTTGCCTCCAATTAAGACTTCGGCGTAGGGCCGCGGATCGGATTTCGATTCGATAGTTTTTATAGATTCTGCGATTAGTTTTCGCGCCAGTTTTCTCTTCGCATTGGTGGCTCTCATTTCAGTATTTGCTTGTATTTTCTGGGAGATAGTTTTCTAAATTGTTCCTCATTATTTTCTTCATAAATTACCGCCCTCACGTTCTCTTGTTGTTGTTTTTTTGGAGCATTGATACTCATTAAAAATCCGCTGACGAACAATTTGATAATTTTGTTCTCGAACTTCTCTTGGTAAATAATGTCTTATCTTAGAAAATTTTATCGGGGCTATTGTTCTGGGATTTATTGGGATTGCTGATTTGTTGGTGGCTGCTGAGACCGTTAATTTGGTTGTTGTTGTTAATTCGATTGCTGTAATGGTTGTCGACTGCTCGGCCCTTGTGGAAATTGTTGAGGGTTTGGGAATTTTCTCCAGGAACGTGAATCCCCCGTCACGCCCACGCTCCGTTTGGAGTTTCCCCGTCTCCTACAGGTGTCGCAATTCGGGGTGACTACATCTGGTTTACCGCATTTATAGCAAAAATAGTTTAGCAGTTCGGAGGGACAGTCCTGCTGGCAATTCCAGCACACTATCGCACTGTTAAGGGCCCCTATTTCACTATCAAAGTCATCTGGCTTTTCATCGACATATTGGACTTCACTTACATATCTTTTGGGAGTTTAAAAGGATATCGGGATTGGCGTCGGAGCTGGTCTATTCTCTTTGCGCTGAAAGTTGCGTTCCGCCTCATTACATTCAAAACCCAATTGCTCAACCGAGGCAACTGACATCGGATAAACCATTCGACTGACGCTATCCTTCACGTTTCCCTTCAAAATCTTTATCATGTCTCCCTCGGGTATCGGTTGTAAAAGTCTTGAACGTAACCGATTCAAGTCCCTCATTATCTTAAAGTTTGACCTATTCGAACGATATTGTCCCAATAGAGCACTCTTCATACTTTCCCAATTTGGTACGCAGTGGTTCATAAGATACAACTAGTACCAATCACTAGAGGATCCGGTTAACACTAGGTGAAAATCTCTCGCCATTTCTCCTCATGATATATTGTACTGGGCCTGTAAGTGCTTGATCTTAAACATAAATTTCTCGATACTGAACTTACTAACGTCGCCGTCAAATACGGCCCCCAACTTATCAATTCTAATTTGTTTATGGTCGAAATGAAGTGTTAAAATTATGAGTAGCCTGAACATTATTCCCAAAAAGTTGCTCAATGGCACACCCGATCCTAAGTTTCCAACCCTATCCGCTACATGAATGCCGTAATTATTATTTTTCCCATAATTATTATTGAACTGGTGGTTGTCAGGGGAATCGTTACTACCGGCGGAAATACCCCAAATAAAACCTTGACTCGTTTTGGCATTAAACTAGCTTGTTCCAGTAATCGGGTGGTTAGGGAAAAGGTTTTCGTCGTTTCGGCCACTGGCGTTTTCCACGATCGGGTCTAGGTTGGCGGTATTCTCCGCTGGATTTCTTGGTTCCTTGAATGGCGGATTATTTGCCAACGTTGGCAATGTTTGGCGCCGTTGAAAGGCGCTTGCAAGACTCTGCATCACAGCTGCCAAATTTTCCATCGTTTGCAAAATTTTGCATTTATGTTATTTTTAAAATCTGATTGTGCAAAATTTCTCCGATATACCTTCTGTCCTGGATTGAATTTTACTGTTCCTGCCCTCTCATTTTACCTCTTCGCACTTGTCCCGAAAGCTTCGTGCAAATTCTTCTTAATTTTCTCGCGAATTAATTTTTGACGGTCCTCTTTATTAATATTTATTATTTGATGATCACTCATCGATTTCAGTTTTCCTGAAAGTTTATAGTCGGCCCCGTTTGCAAACCAGTGGTATCTTAATACGGCGAAAACGAGGTAGTTCCTGTTGCTGTGTGTATGGAGGTTGTTAGCGCGCATTCTATCTCCGCAAGATATAGGTTCCAAGCTCTTATCGCTGCTAGTATAGATTGATTGACTCTCTCAGACGCATTTGATTGCGGATAATAGAATGCCGTTTTCATGTGGTTTATTTATAGGATTCGATCATTTCCCTAAAGCTGGACATAAATTGTTG
Source organism: Eustalomyia histrio (assembly GCA_949748255.1). Taxonomy (NCBI): domain Eukaryota; kingdom Metazoa; phylum Arthropoda; class Insecta; order Diptera; family Anthomyiidae; genus Eustalomyia; species Eustalomyia histrio. Next base: position 159,753,076 of record OX456523.1, read on the forward strand.
GCCGTTGTTGCTGTGTATAGTTTTAGGGACTCCAAATTTGTTAAAAACTTCATTTAGCAAAAACTGGATGACATTTTTCGAGGTGGCCTCTTTCATGGCCTTTATGAAGGAAAATTTTGTGAAGTGGTCTACCACTATAAATACGTATATAATTTTTGAAAAGGCCTTACCGTTATAACTTCTTCTCCGATAGATGGTCGCAAATTTTGATTAGATGGCTTTGATTCTTTACAAACTTGGCAGTTCAACACGTAATTGCGAACTTGCAATGCCATCTTGGGCCAATAATAGAGCTGTTTTAGCCGGGTTAGCGTTTTGTATACTCCGCTATGTGCTGATGTAGTGGCATCATGAGCTTTTTCAATAAAAATGTGAGTGATCCCTTGCGGAATCCACAGCTTCCAAGTGCACTCCTCCAGGTTGTCATCCCTGTCGAACTGCATTCTTTTAAATATTTTGCCGCCTTCTACTCTTAAATCTGTTAACTTACTTTGATTTTGCTCAACATTTTTCTAGATATTCTGCATCTTAAAACTCGTTCGTTTCGAACTCAAAATACTCATCATTTAATTCATCAATTTCCAACGACATTCGTGATAATGTGTCTGCCACCACATTTTCCGAACCTTTTCGGTGTTCGATTGAAAAATCATATGCCTGAAGTTGAAGCGACCACCTAGCCAGACGCCCACTTAGATCTTTCAAAGACATTAACCATTTCAGGCTCGCGTGGTCTGTGTTTACGGTGAATTTCATCATTTCCACATAAGGCCGGAAACGTTTTACTGCTAATACCGCTGCTAGGCATTCTTTTTCAGTCTCGGAGTAGTTCTTTTGACAGGAGGTAAATTTCGGCGAATATAACGATATAGGGTTTTCCTCTCCACTATCGTTTCTCTGAAAAAGAACTGCTCCGATCCCAAAATTTGGTGCGTCGCACTGAATATAAAATTGTCGGCTGAAATCCGGGTGCCTTAATACTGGGGCGGTTGTAAGCACATATTTTAGAGAGTCAAATGCTTCCTCTGCTTCGGGGGTTATGGTGAATTCTTTTCCCTTTTTCAACGTATCGGTTAGAGGTGCAGATATTGAGGCCTATACCAGTCCCTCGATGACTTTGGCAGTTGGATCCTTTGAATTGCTGCCACCTTTTCGGGGTCCGTTTCTAGCATTCCGCTTCCAATGATAAAACCGAGGTAATGCAACTCCTTAAAACACAAGCCAGATTTTTTAAACCGATTGTTAAATTGGCTTTTTGTAGGCATTCGGCTACTTGTTCTAGAATTTTCAAATGGGTGTTGAATTCCTCTGAGATGATCAGTAAATCATCTAGATATATAAATACGTTTAACCTTAGACAGGCCGGTATGACCTTATCCATGAGGTGGCATATTCTCTGAGCCGCGTTGCATAGACCAAACGCCATCACTCTTAACTGATACAGCGGCCGACCTGGAATAGTAAACGTGGTGTATGGCTTCGCGTCTTCCTCGAGTTTCATTTGCCAGAAGGCATACTACAGGTCGACGCTACTAATATAATGGGTTTGATCTATGAGGCTCAAGATTCCTCGATATTCTGTAATGGATAAGCATCCTTTATAGTCACATCGTTTAATTTCCGGTCGCCGAGGCAGAAGCGGTTTTTTTCCCAGTTTCCTCACTACCGTTATACGGTTAATCCATGGGATGTTATCAACTTCGACGTAAACAATTTCTTGCACTGTCGGAGAAATTGGATAATGTCTCTCCTTTATTGGATTGGTGCCCTCCTTTTATTTAATTTTTTGCCTTTCCACTCCGGTGCAACCGAGGTCTTTCTCCTAATACGCTGGGAACGTTTTCACTATTTTTGCTAAACGTTGTTGTTGCTCATTACTTAGTTTATGCATCTTGATGTTATGATTTGGTTCCGCTTCGTGCATTTTCCTCACTAGTTCGATGTTTAATTCATTAACCCCAAATATTTCCAGTGCGATTTCGAATTTGCGCCAAAAATCGACTCCGAGGTAAACATTTTGTTGTAAATCTGGGCATAAATAAAAAGTAATTATACGGGGTTCACCTCTATATTCCACCTCCAAATCGACCTTCCCTTAAACGCTATGTTTTTGATGCCGTCTGCACGCTTAACCATAGTTTTGAACAATTCACATCAAAATTTTCTATCATTTCCCTGCAATTTTTCCCAAGAACGCTGACCGAAGTGCCAGAATCTAACAACCCGCAGTATCTTTTGCCTCCAATTAAGACTTCGGCATAGGGCCGCGGATCGGATTTCGATTCGATAGTTTTTATAGATTCTGCGATTAGTTTTCGCGCCAGTTTTCTCTTCGCATAGTTGGCTCTCATTTCAGTATTTGCTTGTATTTTCTGGGAGATAGTTTTCTGAATTGTTCCTCATTATTTTCTTCATAAATTACCGTCCTCACGTTCTCTTGTTGTTGTTTTTTTTGGAGCATTGATACTCATTAAAAATCCGCTGACGAACAATTTGATAATTTTGTTCTCGAACTTCTCTTGGTAAATAATGTCTTATCTTAGAAAATTTTATCGGGGCTGTTGTTCTGGGATTTGTTGGGATTGCTGATTTGTTGGTGGCTGCTGAGACCGTTGATTTGGTTGTTGTTGTTGTGCTGACTGACGGTTTTGAGTCGATTGTTGTAATGGTTGTCGACTGCTCGGCCCTTGTGGAAATTGTTGAGGGTTTGGTAATTTTCTCCAGGAACGTGAATCCCCCGTCACGCCCACGCTCCGTTTGGAGTTTCCCCGTCTCCTACAGGTGTCGCAATTTGGGGTGACTACATCTGGTTTACCGCATTTATAGCAAAAATAGTTTAGCAGTTCGGAGGGACAGTCCTGCTGGCAATTCCAGCACACTATCGCACTTTTAAGGGCCCCTATTTCACTATCAAAGTCATCTGGCTTTTCATCGACATATTGGACTTCACTTACATATCTTTTGGGAGTTTGAAAGAATATCGGGATTGGCGTCGGAGCTGGTCTATTCTCTTTGCGCTGAAAGTTGCGTTCCGCCTCATTACATTCATAACGCAATTGCTCAACCGAGGCAACTGACATCGGATAAACCATTCGACTGACGCTATCCTTCACGTTTCCCTTCAAAATCTTTATCATGTCTCCCTCGGTTATCGGTTGTAAAAGTCTTGAACGTAACCGATTCATTATGTGGAAGAAATAGTCCATTGACTCGTTGCCCTGTTGTTTCCGCTCCACCAAGTCCCTCATTATCTCAAAGTTTGAACTATTCGAACGATATTGTCCCAATAGAGCACTCTTCAAACTTTCCCAATTTGGTACGCAGTGGTTCATAAGGTACAACTAGTACCAATCACTAGAGGATCCGGTTAACACTAGGTGAAAATCTCTCGCCATTTCTCCTCATGATATATTGTACTGGGCCTGTAAGTGCTTGATCTTAAACATAAATTCCTCGATACTGAACTTACTAACGTCGCCGTCAAATACGGCCCCCAACTTATCAACTCTAATTTGTTTATGGTCGAAATGAAGTGTTAAAATTATGAGTAGCCTGAACATTATTCCCAAAAAGTTGCTCAATGGCACACCCGATCCTAAGTTTCCAACCCTAGCCGCTACATGAATGCCGTTATTATTATTGTTCCCATAATTATTATTGGACTGGTGGTTGTCAGGGGAATCGTTACTACCGGCGGAAATACCCCGAATAAAACAATGACTCGTTTTCGCATTAAACTAGCCTGTTCCAGTAATCGGGTGGTTAGGTAAAAGGTTTTCGTCGTTTCGGCCGCTGGCGTTTTCCACGATCGGTTCTAGGTTGGCGGTATCCTCCGCTGGATTTCTTGGTTCCATGAATGGCGGATTATTTGCCAACGTTGGCAATGTTTGGCGCCGTTGAAAGGCGCTTGCAAGACTCTGCACTACACCTGCCAAATTTTCCATCGTTTGCTTTACTGAGGCCATTTCATCGTGGAAGACTTTCGTCACTCCTCTCATCTGTACCTGTATTGCGTGCTTTACCTTCTCCTCCAATTCGCGTTGAACGACCAATGCCTCATCCGAAAACATTTCCCTAACCTCTGAAGCCAAGATATCCTCCGGAATATTGCCGCCAATAATCAACAGATTACCAGTTACCACCGGTTGTGCCGAAACTCCAGAACCATGGGCATTCATAACAAACAAAAACAAAAAAAATATATGATAAAAAAAATTTGTGACAAAAAAAATTAATAGAAAAAATATTAATAAAAACAAAGAAATTTTATAAAAAAGAAAAATTGTGATAAAAAAAAAAATCTTATATATACAAAAAAAAATATTTTAATAAAAGGAAATTGATTTAAAAAAAATTAAATAACAATTATTTTTTTATTTTTATTTTTTTTATTTTATTCATGTTAATCATATAATTACAAATTATATCCTAACACCCTAACCGAGCACTAGCAACAAAGGCCATCGGCTCGTTGTAGCGAAAACAGACCAGAGCCTCTGGTGGGAATCGAACCCACGACCCCCGCACTTATAAGCTAGCACGCTACCAACTAGCCTACCGGGGCGCTCGAAATAACAATTATTTACCAGATGAAAATAACTGAAATACTTGGTATATATAAAATAAAAAATGAAACCAGAAAACTAAAAAAAAAACTATATTAACGGAAAACTTAAATATGTAAAAAAAATAAATAAAATTAAAAGTGAGGCTAATAAAATCTCTGTTAGGGTTTTGTCATAAATTTTTAAATTTCCTATCGGGTATTAGTTGTTTGTCAAATCGCATTCTTTTGACAACAATAATTGTACTATCATGCATTATAGTTAGTTACTGTAGTGCAAATAAAACATTTAATTTTTGTTCTTTGTTATGACCGTTGGTGGCTACAAACAGTTGCTTTTACTAAAGAAATTTTAGTTTTTGACAAACAGTCAATTCTCTGCCGAAACAATTTTAAACTTTTCTATAAAAACCACTTGGCTTGCATCATTTAAACAAATAAGAACAGAACCAGTGATATTGTGTATACAAATTATACAATTTTTTAATTGAAGTTAAACTTGTAATAAAAGTGAATTTTGTTTGAACAAAAATTACACACAACGGTGTTTTTTTTTGAGCACTGAAAATAGGTAACACCTTAACATTAAACCTTGCAATAGGTATTTTTGCTTTGTGGACAGGAAAAAGCTCCTGTCTTCTCCACGGTCCTTCGAACCGGATATCAGTAACCAATATAATCGGTAAATTGCTAGCCAAGTCAGCAAACTATGTCGCAAGAAAACCTATCGAAACAGCTTGATGAGGGACCATATACTCCTTTGATGGCCAATAGTGCGGGTAGTATACGTGAAAGAGAATTACAACGCGAACAAATAATGACGCGATTGTTATCCGATAAAAATAATCTATCGCAAATGAATTTAATGACTCTTCATCAACTGGAAGTAAAGCTTACTCTGTTGGAGCGCCAGTGGGATTTCTTAGAAAAATTACAGTTACAGCTGGAAACGTTAGATGAATCGCAAAATTATCGTAGTGACTTTGAGGAGGCGTATTTTTCTGTCAAATCGCACATATCGGAAAATATGGCTGCTCTGCGAAGAAATACAAATAACTCTGAAACGTTGCAGCACTTGTTTGGAATTCAAAAAATGAAACAGCCTCACGTATCAACTCTTCGCGAAATTATCGATAGCATAACGGCAAACATTCGTGCACTAGAAACAATTGCATCCAAATTCCAAATTGCAGATGGCATCATTTTACATATGGTTGTATCAAAATTGGATGCCAACTTACAAGCAAAATTGGTCGAAACCTCATCAACAACGTTGAAAATTCCAACATGGGAAGATTTGTCTGCCTTTTTGGAAAGGCGTTGTAATAATCATTCACCACAATTGAATAACCACCAACCATCAAATCGTTTATCAGTTTACAAAAAACCGTCGTCATCATCCCTTGTTGTATCATACCATCAACCAAATTGTATTATTTGTAATTCACCTACCAATCACGGTGCATATCGTTGCACAAAATTCATCAAAATTAATGTTCTAAATCGCTTCGCGATAGTCAAACGTCATAAGCTTTGCCTAAATTGTTTAGGACTTAATCATATTGCATCATCGTGTCCATAACAAAATCGCTGCTGTCATTGTAATGCTGCTCACAATACGCTACTTCATAGAGAAAAAACAACGACATTGTCATTCAACCAAACTACATCTACTAACACCAGCAGTTTCGCCCCTTCTAACAACGATAAACAAAATCAACCTATAAATGTCGAAAAATTAAAGCTGCAACTTTACATGTGGTTAAAGAAAACAGTCTGGTTATACTAGCTACAACATTGGTAGAATTGTGTAATAAAAAAGGAGTTTCAATTGTTGGACGTGCATTATTGGATTCAGGTTGACAACTAAACTTTGTCCGAAAGGCATGGCCCAATTTTTAAAACCATCAAATCAAAAAATTAACACCGAAATTTCTGGGCTTGGAAACAATACAGTTTCAGCAACATATTCGTGCTCGATCATAGTAAAATCAGTCACAACTGCTTTTACAGCACCAAGTGACGTCGTTGTTATTCCTTGTATAACATCATGCCATCCACAACAACAAATCGATACATCGAATTGGCAGTTTCCAGCAAACATTAATATAGCTAATGCTAGTTTCCACATTCCAGGTCCAGTTGATCTTCTTATTGGAACTGATTTCTTTTGGGATTTGTTAATGATTGGTAGAACAAGAATAGAAAAACAATCATATTTTATTAAAACTAAACTTGGATGGGTGGTGACAGGTTCAGCTGTTACTTCTAATTCGCCGCAACCATCTGTGTCTTCTTTGACATCACCAGTAAAAGCTCATGATTTAACGCCATCAAATGTCAGCACGATTGCTTTAACCCATTATTGGCCGCTACCCTAAAACGTGGGAATTTTTTTAATCCCTTGCAGGAGGGTGTTATTATGACCCCAATGAAGAATATTTTTAGCAAAATTTTCCCTCCCGATATATAGGTTTCTTTACATGGACTGGTCGAAAAATCGACCAATGGCCGGTAACAGTATAAAAAAAACAAAAAATTATTTGATATTTTTGAAGGAAAAAATATTGCCTTAGGCTTTATTCAAATGAATTTATTACAAATTGTTATGGTAGTCATAAAAACAGTTTGTATGTAAGTATATATTGCACTTTTTGCATGTAAAAATAGTATGTTTCTTACACAATTTGCAGCGCCGATATTTATTTTCAACGCTTCTTATAATTGAGTGTACTTTTTCGTTGACTTGGGGTTGGTTGGGGACTATATCAAAATCTTCACTGTTTAGCTCACTGTCGTATTTTAAAAGCTGTGTTGTGACTTCAGAACGAAAATCAATTTGTCTTTTGGATTTTTGCCAACATGCAGTGCATCTTCCACGGGTTGACCATTGCCTTACCAAGCGCATTAGTCCATATTGGCCACCACCATTTCTTTCCCTTTATACAGATACGATAATTGGCCACGGCATTGTCATGAAGGTCGACACCACCCATACCACGATTATACTCCTGAATTGCTTTTGGCTGTGGAATAGTAATAGCTTTTTTTTGCTTACGGCAATAACGTTTAGCATTAGCCATTGGTTCGACTGTTGAGTTATTGGTAAATATGTTGACAACAGAATTGTCATTCCAGCACACCAGTACAATATTTCTTGTTCACTATCTAGCAACTGGTCAAATTCTCCGCGATTGCTTTTTTTTAGATTCTTTAACGGAGCTTTCGCCGTTCGATTTTCGCGTATAGTACCCGTAGCATAAAATTTGCGTTCATTCAATAGACACATGAGATGATAAGAAGAAAAGAAATTGTCAAAAAAAACTATGTGACAATCGGGATCAGGTACGTTTGCCAGTAAGTCCAAAACAGTTTGAGCCCCAAGACCAATGTCCTTATCGTGTGGCGTGGCTGAACCACCATATAAAATACTGTAGAATAAATATCCACTTTCGGAGCACATGCACCATGATTTAAATCCAAAACGGATTGGTTTACCCTTAATGAACATTTTGCACGAGTGTCGCCCAAAATACGGAATCATCTGCTCATCAATTGATACAATATGGCTAAAAATTCCTAACTGCATATCTGATAGATGCAAATACCTTTTAATTGTTCTGAACCGATTGCGGCTCATGGCTTGCTTTACCATTGGAACTCCCATGTCGAGCTTCGTAGACCAATAATGGTCTATATGTGGTAAGGTATGATACCCTGACAAGTATGAAATTCCAATAAATCTACGTAGTTCAATAGGTGTAATACTGGCTGTAGCATTGTTCTGATTTGCATATGTATTTGAAAAATTTGTGATATCCAGTATTATGGAATTATCAAAATATAAAGAAAAAATTTCAAATGGAGATTTAGAGCCTATAAAAAATATATAAATGACTGAGTAAATACAAGAATCCAAAAGAAACAAAGCGGACCAATTACTCACCAATTTCAAAAAAAATTTCTTCCATTTTAATAGCTTCATTATTGGTTGGCTTTGTCGTGTAGCTAAAGTTTCTTGGCTTTCGCCACATAGGTATAGAAAAATCCGATTTTTTTGTAATGCTTCCCCTTTCCATACCTTTGTTACGTGAGTTGTATGTTGACGGCTCTTCAATTGTACTTTCAAACACATCACCCAATTTCTGTATATTGCCTTCATCTAGAGAATATTGTAATTCTGCACTACCAGCAATTTCTTTCATGAGGCCATCATTGTTGTCATTTACATTAATTTTATCGTCATCCAAATCTTCTTCACCAGTTAGAGATCCCATAGTTGCTGGTGGAATGTAAACGATATCTACATCTTTGGCTGCCGTTATAGCTTGGTCTTCCTCGTCATCTGAGTCTAGCTCATTTAAAATATTAATTATTTCAGACACATTTACTGCCTTATAAATCGGCATTGTAAAATATTGTAAAATTAGTTTTTAGCACAACTCTTTGCATTCTCCTTCGTACACTTACTGACATTTTAACACAAATATTTCTATAACTAAAGTAAAACAAAATAATCTGGGGTTCTCCAGACTAAAATACGCGATATATTACTTAGCAAGAGAAAACTACAGGGCGACACACAGAAAAACTTCAAAGGAAGTATTGCCAGATTTATTATGAAAATAACAGTTTTGAAACTCAAAACAATTTTTAAATTCTATGGTAGGGCCTTCGGCCACTGGTCGATTTTTCGACCACGAAAGATTGTTTGCATTTAAGAATGAGAAAATGTGTCATATGCAAATTGATTTTCGTTGATTCTTATAGTACAGGATTTAGGCTCTTAAAATAAAGAAAAATAAGAAACAAAAATTACAATTATTAGATATAATTTTTAATTGGAAAAAAAGTGCTAAAAATATGGTTTTTAAAATCCTCTTACCAAAATTTTTGTCAAATACTTTAGAAAGTCATTTCACTACAGATATTTTAAAAATTAGTTCAGATTATATTTTTGTGAAAACAGATCAAAAAAATTATAGTAGACTTTTGAGATATGCGCTCAAAAAGTTACTGGTCGAAAAATCGACCAGTGGCATATAATGGGTTAACCTCGCCCTCGCTTCAACCGTCATCTGTAAAGACTCATATTTTAGCTACTTTGTCGCCATTGGAATCAACTCAAGTAAAAGCTTTTGAGTTAACAACTAATACACAACAACCAACATCACATTTAACAGCATCATCAAATTCGCCTCAAAGCTCATCTGTTAACATTCATTCGACATCAACACACAGTTGTCTTGAAGAGTCAATAGGTGTGATGAAAATCTAGGTAAAATCGGCTTTCCGGGATTCATTTGTACTTGTTTTAAGGTCAAAAATATGCAAACTCCGAAATCATCGCTGATCACCTTCTCCAAATATCGTGAAAACACATTTTTTAACATTTGTGAGTATGTGTGTGTGAGTGTGCACACATTATACCACATTCAGCTTTCCCCAGAATCACGAAACTTGGACGTAGTGGTATATCGATCCCTTCTTTTTTTGTTTTTTTTTTGTTTTTGTATTTTTTTTGCATTTTTTGTATTTCTTGTATTATTTTTTTTGCAAAGGGTGGTTAAATTTTAAGGGCCGATGTTGAATGTGAACTACTCCTAACTCAATTTGAACCATGGAAAGATACACAATCGAGCAACGCGTTAAATCCGTACCGTCATATTACGCTCAACATGCTTCTGAAAATTCAAAAACGTTAGAGAATGAATATAACGATGGCATTTTTTAATTCGATTGTGAAAATTCAACGACTAAACATAATAGACCCGTTGTTTGGGCGGATGCTGAAAAATTAGTAGAAGCGATAGTTATTGAACGAAACATAATCGGCAATTATGTTATAAAAGTTATGGCTGATGGCGGACGTGGTTTTTTTAAAATGTCTATGACAATATTTCTAGATAATTATTCGGAATTAAATACTGTTGAATATGAATCTAATCAGGGTAGTAATGTGCAGTTGAAAAAGCGGCGATTATACTCTGAGGGTGGTTCTGTAGGCAATAAAAGCAAATTAACAAGTCTCAATAAGTTAATACTACTGTGCATTGTACCTTGCGTAAAAGAAATGTATGAAAATATGGAACTTTTATTTAATTTAACTAAACTCAATAATATCTCTTTTAATTTTGTTTCGGATTTTAAATTGCTATTAATAATCAATGGTCAGCAAACTGCGACATCCATGTCCGTTTTGTTTTATAACAACAATAGATTTGAAAATCGTATAGATTTGGAGGACGATAAACCCTTCGAAAATACTTCAACAAATAACAAATCACATTTAGAACTCAATAATACGCAGAAAGGACTAAAAACATACGGAGATTTAAAAAAAGACTACGAACTTTTTTGTTCTATGGTTAAAGATAAAAAGAAACATTCTCAGCAATGTCGTAGTACCATTCATGCTCCTCTTCTAATTGAAAATGACCAATCTTATGTATATTTTACAAGGATTTGTTAATCACATTTTCTGTAAAGGTTTAATTCCTCTAGTGGGTCGGGAAACAGCATTGGGCCAACAAAATTAAATGTTATTCCTAAACATTACCACGGTGAAATTTTTGAAGGAAACGCGTGCAGAAAACTGCTCAAAGAGGCAGATAAATCACTCGATCCAGACATTGCTATTAACGTGGGAAACTTGAGATTGGTGCCCTTTGTTACTACTTTCAAAGCTATGAATAAAGTTGTTAACTGTTGCTTTACAACAAATAATGTTGGCCCTAAGTTAGATAACATCTTTCCGAATTGCGGAAAGCTTTTGGAAGCCTTGAGAATGTCTCTGAAACCTTAAAAATACACGTTTCGCTAAAGCACATAAAAAATTGTGTCCAATTCTTAAATAACAATGAATTAGTGTCGTGGTCTGAACAAGCCGGGGAATCTATTCATAGAGACTTCTTAACATTCTGGAAAATATATAAAATAAACAACCTAGAAGATTCTTCGTATGGATTAAGGCAGTTGCTGCCTTTTCGTCGTTTGATATTTAAACATATTGAGTTATATTTTTATTCTATTAAATTGTTTCTAAAATACAAAAATATAAAAACAATACAAAAAATGCAAAACAAAAACATATAAAAAATTTAAAAAAATACAAAAAATGAAAAAAAAAATACACAAAATACAAAAAATTAAAAAGAAATACAAAAAAGATGGGTTCGATATACCACTACGTCCAAATTTCGTGATCCTGGGGAAAGCTCAATGTGGTATAATGCGTGCACACACATACACACACATACTCACAGATGTTAAAAAATGTGTTTTCGCGATATTTGGAGAAGCTGATCCGCTACGATTTCGGGGTTTGCATATTTTTGACCTTAAAACAAGTACAAATGAATCCCCGAAAGCCGATTTTACCTTCATTTTCATCACTCCTATTGACTTCAAGACAAATGTGAACATATATACTATGTTATGTTGATATGACGTCACACAATAATGAGAACGTTTGTTTACACAATGCATCAGCTGATCGTAGTGGCTTAATCTGTGGTAAGAAAAAAACTAAAATACAAATCGTTTGCTACAATTTCTAGCGAACCACTCTTAGACAGTTTGCTAGAAAAATTTTGGCTATTAGAAGATTGTTCCATGAGTGCTAAAGAAAAGCTTTCTGCTGAAGAATTGCATTGTGAAAAATATTTTTATGAAACCTCAAAAAGATGTACAAAAAAAAAATAAATTTATTGTACGGTTGCCCTTCAAGTGTAATCCAGCTGCACTAGGACAGTCATTTGAAACTGCTATTCGGAGATTTTCATACTTAGAATCAAAATTTTCGCCTAATGGTAATATATAAAGGGTCCACCAAATAACTTTTTTTTTTTTGAAAATGCTATAAAAAAAACTACTGAATATTTTCTCAAATTTCTTATTTGAAAGTACAATCCTTCCGGTTAATAATGGAAAAATTTCATTCAAATGGCTGCCTCGGCTGGCCATGGCAATGTACTAACACGATGAAGATACACAATGGCAGTGCCTTTTATAGCGAAACGAACAATCATCACCACTCGTTACATACAAACAACAAACATTAACATATGGTACCAGCTGTGCCCATTACTTGGCCGTAAAATGTTTACAAGAACTTGCTCATGATTACTCTGACATATACCCAATTGGTGCTAAGATCCGCTACGATTTCGGGGTTTGCATATTTTTGACCTTAAAACAAGTACAAATGAATCCCCGAAAGCCGATTTTACCTTCATTTTCATCACTCCTATTGACTTCAAGACAAATGTGAACATATATACTATGTTATGTTGATATGACGTCACACAATAATGAGAACGTTTGTTTACACAATGCATCAGCTGATCGTAGTGGCTTAATCTGTGGTAAGAAAAAAACTAAAATACAAATCGTTTGCTACAATTTCTAGCGAACCACTCTTAGACAGTTTGCTAGAAAAATTTTGGCTATTAGAAGATTGTTCCATGAGTGCTAAAGAAAAGCTTTCTGCTGAAGAATTGCATTGTGAAAAATATTTTTATGAAACCTCAAAAAGATGTACAAAAAAAAAATAAATTTATTGTACGGTTGCCCTTCAAGTGTAATCCAGCTGCACTAGGACAGTCATTTGAAACTGCTATTCGGAGATTTTCATACTTAGAATCAAAATTTTCGCCTAATGGTAATATATAAAGGGTCCACCAAATAACTTTTTTTTTTTTGAAAATGCTATAAAAAAAACTACTGAATATTTTCTCAAATTTCTTATTTGAAAGTACAATCCTTCCGGTTAATAATGGAAAAATTTCATTCAAATGGCTGCCTCGGCTGGCCATGGCAATGTACTAACACGATGAAGATACACAATGGCAGTGCCTTTTATAGCGAAACGAACAACCATCACCACTCGTTACATACAAACAACAAACATTAACATATGGTACCAGCTGTGCCCATTACTTGGCCGTAAAATGTTTACAAGAACTTGCTCATGATTACTCTGACATATACCCAATTGGTGCTAAGATCACTTTAAATGATTTTTACGTAGATAACTTAATGACCGGGGGAAATAGTGTGAATGAAGTCATCAAAATAAAACGCTAAGTGGTAGAATTATTGTGGTGCGGTGGTTTTCCCCTACGTAAATTTGCTTGAAACAATGAAATTATTTTGGATGGAGTTTCCGAAGAAGATAAAGAAGATTTAGTACAGCTGGACAACATGCATTACATTAAAACGCTTGGATTGAGGTGATCACCGAAAGAAGACTTTTTCAGTTTTTCATACACACCGCATCAAAAAAGCTTAAAAATAACAAAACGAACAATATAAGCTCATATGCGCAATTCTCGTAAAATCCGTTCGAAATTGCTTTCCTCAACAACCGAATACGACAGCTTGTTGGTCGGACTCCACCATACCTAGGCATGGATTGCAGAAGAGGCTCATGGGCGTCCTACATTTGTGGCCAACAGAATAACCAAGATTCAAAAACTTTCTGACCATATAAAATGGCGTCACGTCCCATCTGAACAAGACCTTGCAGATTTACTATCTAGAGGTGCTACTGTTAGCGGTGTCACAGACAATGATTTGTGGTTTAAAGGGCCGCACTTTATACAAGAAGATGAGTCGCAATGGCCACGGTTTATCACACCCACAGTTGATTCAAAAGAATCTACCGTCACTTTAGCGACGCAAGTAGCAGTTAAAGTTACATCAAAGGATATGCTAGAAAGCCACAAATCTATAAATAGTTACGAAAAGCTATTACGTATGGTTGTATATGTTGAAAGATTTATAACATTTAGTTGTACCTACAAGATTAATCCCGGAACTATCACAATTGCGGAAATGAATAGTGCCCTAATAACCTGTTGCAGAATTATGCAAAGATCATGTTTTTCTGTCGAAATAAAACAACTACATCGAAAGTATGGTTTGTTTTGAAAAGACTATATAGTTTAAAATATAACCTCCCTAAAAGAGTCAGGATTATGGTGGCACATGCACTTCTTTTATCAATAGTGAATTTTGGCATTGAAGTTTATTCGGCAACTAATCGTACTTATTTTAAAAACGTTATTAAAATTGTTAATAGGTGTTCCCTTGAAATATTTTTCCTCGGAAATTTTAATTATAATAAAAAAAAGGAATTAGTTTTTTTTGTTCAATAACAAAATGGGGTTTTTATTATTATTTTTAGTTTATCAGCACTAAAGCACGTACTTACCGTTCTTATTGGGTTCACAAGAGTAAGTAAGTTTAAAGAGTAAACAAATAAAGGGAATAGGCAACTGACAAAAACATCGAAACAGCCCACTGAACAGTAATTGTAGGCTGTTTACACGTGCGCATAAACAATAGGATTGTTAGATTCATATATGGCTTAAGAGTGAGAGAGCACATCTCTTCGCATGTAATCTTATTTTTTTGGTTTTTTTTACAATGTATGTTCGACTAAGATTACTTATTAATTTATATAAGATTATAACTACAAAACTCCCACCTTATCTGTACGACAAGTTTGCTTTTTCACGATCGTTACGCTCTCCTCAAATCATTATGCCAAGAATTTGTAATTCGACATATGAACGTTCCTTTGTTGTTAGAATTGCGCGAATATGGAATGCACTTCCCAATAATTTAAAAAAATGTTATTTAACATATCCTCAAGCCAAATTATTATTTTCTGAAAAATTTGCTAATCTATAATCCAACTATTGTTCCCTGTTATAAACATTTTTTATTAAATACAATTTATTGGTACCAACTTATCAGTATAACTATGTAAGATTGATAGTTTTAAGTATTTGAATGTATATTTGCACCTTATATACTATTAACCATATATGGCCCTAAGGGGCTCGGTTAATTTGAATAAATGAAATGAATTAAAAGATGGTAGGGCAATTACTAATTCTAAATTAATTCATTTATCGCCGTTTCTAAAAGACGGTTTAATTCGTGTTGGAGGGCGATTAAAAAACTCGTCATTATCTTTATTGCCAAGCACCCTATTTTGTTGCCTAGTTATCATCCGTTTGTAAAAACATTAATTGTATATCATCACAGAAAGCACTTTCATGCAGGTGTACTTTCGCTTCACAACATTTTTCGCGAGCAGTTCTGGATAAAAATGGTAGAAATGTTATCAAACAAATAATACACACGTGTGTTTTATGCTACAGATATCGCCCAATAACAGAAAATCAATTAATGGGGTCACTTCCATTTGATCGCGTAGAACCTGCTTCACCATTCCAAATTTGTGGATTCCATTATTGTGGACCATTTCAAATCACACAAAAAATTCGTGGTCGATTGCCGATAAAGGGATACATATCGCTCTTCATTTGTTTTTTAACCAATGCCGTGCACATGGAATTGGTACCAGATTTAACAACAACATAATTTATTGCTGCATTAAAGAGATTTATTGCAAAAAGAGCCCGATGTTCAACAATGCCACTAACTTCATTGGCGCTAACCGAGAATTAAGGGCATTGTTAGATGACTTTTTGTCAGATCAACATAACACGGCTGTTCGTGAAGCTTGCCAGCAAGATGGAGTATCGTGGAAATTTATTCCCCTCGCTCACCCCACTTCGATGGCTGATGGGAGAGTGGGGTTAAACAAGCTAAGCATTATCTACGCCGGGCGATTGGTAACTATACTTTAACTTGCGATGAATTGAATACTATAGATTGTCAAGCAGAGGCCATAATAAAAAGTCGCCCTCTAACACCCCTATCAAGCGACCCAAACGATTTAAGACCTTTAACGCCAGCCCACTTCTTAATTGGTCGTCCGTTAACTGCTTTGCCGTAACCAAATTTGTGCAGCGTAAATCCCGCATCTCTAAAAAGCTACAAACTAATAGAGTGGATACAACAACATTTCTGGGAGTGTTGGCGAAAATAATACCTAAACTGCTTGCAACAAAATGGTCCGTTAAAAGACCCAACATTGAAGTCGATGATTTAGTTCCGCTCAGAGAGGACAAGATTCCCCCGCTTAAATGGTCCCTTGCTAGAGTTATTAAAGTTAATCCAGGAAATGACGGTGCAGTTCGTATTGCAATGAAGGTGTATTTAAAAGAGCCATTAATAAATTATGTAAACTCCCTCTTGAACAGTAAAATTAAATGTTGAAAGCTGAACTTTCAGGAGGGGTGAATGTTAGGGTTTTGTCACTAATGTTTAAATTTCCTTTCGGGTATTAGTTGTTTGTCAAATCGCATTCCTTTGACAACAACAATTGTACTATCATGCAATATAGCTAGTTACTGTAATGCAAAGAAAACATTTATTTTTTGTTCTTTGTTACGACCGTTGGTCGATACAAACATTTGCTTTTACTAAAGAAATTGTTGTTTTTGACAAACAGTTAATTCTCTGCTGAAACAATTATAAACTTTTTTATAAAAATCACTTGTGTATAAAAATTATACAATTTTTTGACTGAAGTTAAACTTGCAATAAAAGTGAATTTTGCTAAAACAAAAATTACACACAAAAGTGTTTTATTTTCGCGCATTGAAAATAGGTAACACCTTAAAATTAAACCTTGCAATACGTTTTTTTGCTTTGTGGACAGGAAAAAGCTCCTGTCTTCTCCAATCTCTTTAATTTAATTTTTTTAATAAAAATTAATAAAAATACGTGTTAAAAAAATATTATAGTTAAAAAAAATAAAATTTACTTAAAAGAAACTTAAATTTCTCGAGAACTTTCGCTAAAAAAATTATATATATATATTTTTTTACTCTAAGTATAGCTGCTAAAACAAAAACTACAAAAAAAATGTTTATAATAAATTTAAGCTACTTGAACGAAAAAGAAGTTTCAATTTTAATTTCAAAAATACAACTTAACAACATACGGGCTTGTTTAGGTATGGGTGTGAGAAAAAATGGGTGTGTGTATGGACTCAGAAAAAAAATTATAAGTACCTTACTTTCAGGCCGCTAAAAAAATTTTCACTTATTCAATATTTAACTTTAACCCAAAGAATGAATTTATGCTCCGTGTGCTTCCGTATCATTATCAACTCGTTTATAACCGTGATAAGCTTTCGGAAAGCCAAGGTACTCACATGTCTACGGACATTATTTCTTGAAAAAAAAAATCATCTGAACTTTTAGACGGGCGAGTTTTTATGTCTCCTTTCACCCGGAAACTGTACACAAATTCAAGGTATATCCTTAATTTGGGTCTTATCAATTTACAAAGCAAAATAGATAATATAAACGTTCATTGAATTATTTTCATCCATACATAAATTCCTCACGCTTGATTTATAGTGTCCTTGGAAATTATCTGAAGATCCCAAATCGAAGGTTCTGTCCCCGATTTGGGCCTTATCGGTTTCTAGAACCAAAAATGTCGGAATACTCACCCCTCGTTGGGCATTACTAACAAACTAGTGTTCTATGGATTTGGTATATTTCGATGACAATATATACGTGTTTAAATAAAAGAAATAGAACCGATTTCCGGTTCCACGATTTATTTGTGTGGGCGCCATCTTTGTTACGTGCCCCCAAGGCACTGTAGTGGTGATGCCAGCTAGCTCATAAAGCACTCATCGGGGTGTTGGTCCCAACCCACAGCTACAGCCCACTACAAGCACACTAAAAGAAAAAAAACAATGCAAATAAAAACAAATAAAAAACCAAACATTTTCCTTTTTGAGGGAAGATCGGATGGCAAAATTTCCCCACTATCGCCCTCCCAGCCATGGTCACCATCCAAGGTCCCTCGAGATTTTATTGGTGACCCCAAATACCACACACACACACACTTATCCCAACTTACCTCACACCCGTTAACTTCACCCTATAAACTAATTACCACAACATAATTTAAATTTTATAATTTTATGACATGTTTTATTACACCTTAATCTAATGACCATATCCGCGCAACAAGTGCGATTGAAATAAAAAAACGTTTGAATAAAAACAAATATTAAAATAAATGAATTTTAGCACGCCGGAAAATAAAAAAAACAATAAATGTAAAAAACGAAATTAAAAACAATATATATTTTCTTTTTAAATTTAAACAAGGACAAAATGGTTACCCATGTACTAATAAAAAAACATAAACAGTGAATAAAAAAAAAACAAAGAAAAAACTGTATTATATTCTGTGCCGAAATTTAAAAATCTGGAATCTTAACAAAAAAAAAAAAACAAAATTATGCGGTTTCAATTAAAATACCGCCAAATATAAAAAAAACACATAAAAAGCAATCAGCTAGCCTACCCAGTTCTAGAATCGCCGGACTCCATTTTTTGAGTCTGCAAAACAAAACGATTTGGCTATTCCGCTGACCTACCTAACCTAGGTGGCTTTTACTGGACAAATACCTCGAGCGAAACAACCGGTAGCCCTCACTGACCTTTTCCTTTTTTTCCTTCTTTGGCAAAAAATATAAGAAAACTAAATTAAAACTACGGCACTTACAGTGTTAAATAATAAATAAAAAAAAACTGATTCGGAATTTTTACTGATATATATAAAAAAACTCTTGATTATCCTATTCTTGGCATATGGTTTTGGTCCACTTTCTTCTTCTTCTCGATTTTTAAGTGAACATCACTTCTTTTTCCATGTGTCCTTTGTTGGAATATGGCAGCTCACAGCACGTAGGCAGAGTTTTTTTTAGAATCCGCTCGAGAAACCACCAAAATAAAACTATTACCAAAAAATTACAATACCTGGAGGCGAAACTTCCTTTCCTACAATTAGCTGGAGAGCTGTGCGGCCTGTTTTCTCTGCGTCACCGGTCTTTAAATTTTCAGCTATTCTGTTGACACGTCTCCAACAAACCAGCTCAACCTCCAGGTTCTGAAGTTTAATTTTGCAATTATAAAAAAAAATACATTAAACCTTCTTTTTAATTTTTGACCAAAACAAAAAAAATTTACCGATTTTTTTATTTAAAAAAAAATAAACAAAAATGGTTTTTACTTTAGTGCCTTGTACCTTTTTTTCCTCTCGAAACTTCTTTTCCATTGGAATTTTAATAAAAAAAACAATTCTGCTGATATACGACAGTTAATCTAGCGGACGAACATAAAACAAAATAGCAAACATCAAACAGACATGTTATATTTATGTTATGACATTTTTGGTGAATGGGAACTGGTGCCCTAAAACAACCTTGTGCTCATTCACAAAAATGACACTATGGCATCGCAACATCGAGACTCGAATCATATTTTATGACAGCTACAAAAAAAATCCACTCCAACTTTAGTACGCCATAGAGCTGATCTACAACAAAAAAATAAATAAAATAATAATTCAGCGCCGATGCAGCTGCTCAGAAACACATTTTTAAAAGATAGGAAATGGGTTTTTAATTATTGGGAAAATTCGACTTTATATACTTTTTCATTAGCCTTCTTATTTATGTGCACAAAATCAACTATAATATTAACTCCTATTGCGACAAATAAATAAATTAATATAAAACTCATTACTCGGCAACTCTGTTTTTTGTTTTGTCATTCTACTTGCATTACCTGTCAAAAATTCACTCGCATCAATATTTCAATGCAAGCTGAGTCGCAAGTATCATAAGTGTGAGTGTGGTAGTAAAAAAGTATGAGTGTATTGAGTTTTTGGCACTTGCATGTGGCAACGGGGGGTAATAGTAAATTGTGAACAAGACTAAAAATAAATTTAAGGTATAATAGTAGCTTTGTTTATGCGGCAAGCTATCACGGTTGGTTATGTCATTCCCATATAAATTTGACATAAGCCAACGTTTAGTGTTAACACGATTACATAGTTCATAAAAATGGAGATATTAATATCCTAGTTGTGCCCGTAAACAAGAAATGTAGAGGTAGTAAAAACAAATCGCCTAACAATATCTACGAGGAATTTGTATTTGAAGATTAGCCAAAACATCAACAAAACCCTGAAATCGATAACCAACATCAATCAAAAAAGCAAGAACGAAATGAAGATGATAATCTAGATGCACTTTCCGCACGCACCGCCCGTCCTAATGTACCAACTGATTTAGCATCTTTACAATCCGATTTGTCGTATTTTAAAACAACTGTAGCAAACAGTCTAAGTGATATAAATACCAGTATTATCCAGCTTAATAGTAGCGTAACCACATCAAACAATGTGTTAAGGGAAGAGATGACTAATGCATTTGTTAAACTTACCGAAACTGTGGCAAACATAGCTACGCAGGTCAGTGACCTTAAACAACAAAATATTGAAAAAGGCATACGAATAGGGAACATGGAGAGTAAAGTTAACGCATTGGAACAACAACTACTAAGCCGGAACGTAGAAATTAAAAATATAATAAATAACAACCTAACTGCTTTCGATGTGATTAAAACGATTGGCGCCTCTGCAAATGTCCCGATACAAGACTCAGACATTAGCAATGCTTAAAAAATTAAGAGTAATGGTAAAATTATTGTTGAATTCTGTTCTCTAAATAATAAAAGAGAGTTCATGACAAATATTCATGGTCATAGGGTAAAAGAAGGTATCTTTGACCAAACGGCCTTATCTGAAAGAAGTGAATCAAACAACACCGTAGACCGCAGCAAAAACAACATCAGCAATGTATTTGTTAATGATCATTTAACAGCATATAATTGTCGGCTCCTATGGTTAGCTAAAACAAAGGCTAAAGAATTTGTATGGCTTTTTGTCTGGGTTTAAAATGGACATCTGTAAGCAAAAAAAAAATTAAAACTACACTTCCTTTTTAATTAAAAATTCATGTGATATTGAATTAATTGAATAAAAATAAAATATCGTTACAATTTAACTAAAACAAACATTTTATACTTTTTGATAAACATATAAATATTCAATGAATAACGTAATGTGTGAAACACTTGAAAGTTTTAATCACATAAATGCAGAACTACTAAGTTATCCCATTTCAATAGTTTTTTTAAATATTCGCTCATTGCGTACTAATTTTAAATCATTCTTGTGCATCTTTACATAATATAATAAATAACATTAAAATCATTGTATTCGCTGAAACAAACATATGTGACGAAGAAACCCATTTTTACGGTATAACTGGGTTTAACGCAGTATTTTTCAATAGACAAAATAGAGGTGGAGGAGGTGTGGTGGTATATATAAAGGAAAATATATTATACAATAACATATCAGTGAATACAGTCTCTTTTGAAGCATTACATATAAACATACAAACAACAGAAAGCATTTCACTATTTGCAGTTTATCGTCCCCCCGCTCTTTCATTTATTACAGAGCTTGGCGATCTATTAAAAACAATAAAAAAGCAACAGAATGCAATACTAATAGGAGATATTAACATAGATCTCTTAAAAGAGAATTTAATAACACTCTTTATATTGATATGTGTTGGCGACAGCCACAAACTTATTAATAATCTGGCAACGCTTTTGGATTTCATTTTGTATGCGGTTCAATCGCTCTTATTATTTCATCTTTCTTTTATTCTTTGCTTTTCGTAGATTTGTTCTGTAGTTAGCTTGAAGAATAAATGCAAAAATTTTATTATAAAATTAAATGGTGTTTTTATTAACTAGTAAATAGGCATAAAAACACAACAGTGGCGACGAGTTTTTGTTAAAGGACACACGCAATAAACGTAATGAGCAATACATTGGAAACTATTGTTTCCAAATTTTGGTGTAGCCAAATGAAGCCGCAGAGCGTCAGCAAATTCTAATAGAATCACTTGTTGGTCTTTTGCAAGCATCAAATTCTGCAAGTACAACACATCAGAACATCAATGCTGGGCAAGAAAATTTGATGGATGTTTGTCAAAGAGTATCAACGAATTTCGTCATGACCCAGAATCAAACATGTATTTCTCTAATTGGTACTGCCGCTATGAAGCTGTTTTCTTGGAGGACGCCAAGTCACCAAGTCACAGTTTTCTACGAAAACTGAGTCAACAAGTGTACGATAAATATGCGAACTGTTTGTTGCCAAAGAAGCCTCAAGAGATGAAATTCGATGAAACTATTGCTACACTCTCTACATTGTTTGACCGCCAGGAGTCTCTTTTTAATATACGCTATAATTGCCTTAAAACTGTAAAAGATGATAACGAAGATTTTGTCACCTATGCTGGTCGAGTTAACAGGCAATGTGAGCTTTTTCGTAGCAATCAAATCACTCCACAACAATTTAAATGTCTAATTTTTATTATCGGCCTACAATCGCCCCTACACATGGAAATTCGCAGCAAACTATTATCCATGTTGGATAATGATTCAGAGGTAACATTGAAAAAATTAACATCTGAGGTGCAACGGATGATGGTTCTGAAAAACGACGCAAGCCTTGTGGAAATACAAACACCCCAGGTAAATGCTGTTGTTTACCGAAAAAACTACAAATTTAAAAATCACCAACAAAAAACCACAAACAACGATCAAACTGAAGACATTTCTAATGAAAATCCGTATCATGGCCCTACACGTCCCTGTTGTCAGTGTGGATCAATGCATTACGTCAAAGATTGCTCCTATACACAACATAAATGTAAGGCATGCGGTACGTACGGCCATAAAGATGGTTATTGTGGATGTTTCCGAAAGCAAACCATAACGGGAAACAAGAAAAAAAATCATTCATCATATAATTATTCGCAGCAGCGAAATGGCAAATACAACAAAGACGAACTACGCACCAAAAACTACGCCAATAAAACCACAAATCTTAAAGAAAATTCATAACAGTTAGACACAGTAGCTGATTTATCCATAATTCCAAAATCCAATTGGATTATTATAGGAAAACCTGAATTGCAGCGTATTAGACAGAACGTGGCAGATGCGTCTAATAACCGATTACCCGTAATATTTGAGTTTCGTACTGAAATACAACACAACGATAAAATTCAAATTGGGACATTATATGTAACCGAGTTGGAGAATCTAAATGTATTCGGTACGGACTTAATCGATAAATTTGGGTATTGGGACACGAACATCAATTTTATGTGCAATTCAATTTCTGCTAATGACAAAAAGTCGGTAATTTTTAAAGATATTCGGGATAAATATCCCGAGGTACTTTTAGATAAAAAAGGTCATTGTAAAAAGTTTAATCTCACACTACCTGTAAAATTAAATTCATTGCCAGTTTTTAAACCCAAGCGACCAGTACCATATGCAACACTTCATTTGGTTGAAGCTGAACTCAATATATTGGAATCTCCTACAACACATTTTGAATGGGCAGCACCCATAGTTGTGGTGCGCAAGTCAAACAACAAAATTCGCATTTGTGGCGATTATTCAACAGGGTTGAATCAGTGTATGGAGCCAAATTTTTACCCTTTACCGCACGCAGACAAGATTTTTGCAAAAATGGCAAATTGCAAAGTTCTTAGCAAAATAGACCCGTCTGACGCATACCTTCAATTCGAAGTCGATGAAAATTCGAAACAATTTCTTACAATCACCACACATAAAGGACTTTATTTGTTTAATCGTTTGCCCCCAGGAGTAACATCGGCACCTGGAGCATTTCAAAAGGCAATGGACACCATTCTGGCAGGTATTAATGGAGTTTTCGCATACTTAGACGATGTGATTATAGCATCGCCCACTGCTGAGGAAAACTCTATTAAGGTTAAGGAAGTTATAAAACGTTTTCAGGAACATGGTCTTGGAATTCGTTGGAAAAAAAGCGAAATATTCCGAAGGTCAATTAATTACCTTGGTCATGTTGTGGACTTCAAGGGCATTCACCCTGATTCTGCTAAGATAGAATCTATTAAAAGCATGCCACGTCCAAACAACGTATCTGAATTTCGTTCATTTTTGGGGGCCATAAATTATTATGGAAAATTCATTAATCGTATGCGGGACATTCGCCATCCTTTAGACAATCTATTGAAAAATGAAAGTAAATGGGAATGGACAGAAAAGTGTTGGTCATCTTTCCAAGAGTTCCAAAAATTGCTTAAATCTAATATCCTATTAACCCATTACGATACCAAGCTTCCAATTTTTGTTGCAGCAGATGCATCCATGGTCGGTATTGGCGGTCAAATTTTTCATTAAATGCCTGATGGTACTCAAAAAGCTGTATATCATGTCTCACGAGCACTAACACAAACGGAGCAGAAATACAGTCAGATAGAAAAGTAAGCTTTGGCTCTGGTGTATGATTGTACAAAATTTCATCGCATGATTTACTGTAGAAATTTTACTTTATTGACAGATCATAAGCCCTTACTTACGATTTTTGGATCTAAAAAGGCATACCGACACACACTGCTAACAGACTACAAAGGTGGGCGCTCGTACTTATGAGCTACGATTTTAAAATTCAATACGTAAACACAAATGAATTTGGAAACGTGGATGTAATTTCACGCCTAATCGGTAATCAACCCCACGGGAAGGATTTTGTAGTTGCCAAGTAGAAGAAGACATGCATTTTATTATAGAAGACAACATAAAACACATTCCAGTAACACAAAAAATGGTACGTATTGCAACAATGAAGGATGCAACTTTTCAGAAAGTGGTTAAATTTATCCAAAAAGGATGGCCGTTATCTTTAAAATCAATTTAATCGGACGTCGAACCATTTTACAACCGCAGAGAATCATTTACAATAGTCGATAATTGTATAATGAGCGGTGATAGAATCGTAATACCAATAGTTTTTCGTAAATGAGTAATAAAACAACTCCGCAAGGCCATCAGGGCATAGAACGCATAAAAAGTCTTGCCAGATCGTACGTTTACTGGCCGAAAATTGATGCGGAAATTTCGGAATACGTTAAGCAAAGTCAAAATTGTGCATGTTCAGCAAAATCTCCAATAAAATCGTTGCTTTCATCATGGCCGGTGCCTAATAAAGCCCTTGATCGGGTACACATAGATATTGCCGGTCCTCTTCGTGGTAAATATTATTTTATTCTGGTCGATGCTTATTCTAAGTGGTCGCAAGTGGCACAAATTTCTACAATTTCATCAAAGGAAATTATTAACCACGTACACGAATTTGTTAGTCGTTACGGGCAGCCAAAAGTCATAGTATCCGATAACGGAACGCAATTCGTCAGTTCATTATTTAAAAATTTTTGCGAAGAGAAGCGGATACAGCATATATGCACACCACCGTATCACCCTCAATCCAACGGCCAAGCGGAGCGTTTCGTGGATACCATTAAAAGAGCGCGATATATCTCCTGATGAAAAAATCAACTTATTGAACTTTTTAACACAATATAGAGCAACTCCTAACATAAGTGTTCCAGATGGAAAAAGCCTCTCCGAGTGTTTTATCGGTAGACGTCTCCAGACTCCTTTAGATTTGTTAAAATCATCTCTTACATCAAATAATAAAAATACGGATATGGAACAAGCTTACAACAGGAAACATGGAGCAAGAGCCAGATGTTTCAAACCAAGGGACAAAGTTTAACCGGAATAAGATGTCATGGGTTCGAGGCGAAGTTATTGAAAGAGTAGGTGACGTAATATACAATGTCCTATTGGAAAATGGGCGGCACCATACCCTTATTATATCTCACATAAATCAACTACAAGAGCGTTCACCAGATCAACGAGCAGCGCCGTATTCGGTTGATCAGTTTGATATTTTATGAACCGGTTGATCTGAAATTAGAACAACCTAAAGAAACTGATGTAATAGATATACATCCCGAAACGTCTACTGACGGAAACGAAACGCCATCTTATGAAGCCTTGGAACAACCCGTCAAATCAAATGACGTCGTAGCACCTCGACGAACAACTCGGCATCGTCGTGCCCCCAGACTTTACTCTCCATTTTAAAAAGAGGGAGATGATGGCGACAGCCACAAACTTATTAATAATCTAGCAACGCTTTTGGATTTCATTTTGTATGCGGTTCAACCGCTCTTATTATTTTATCTTTCTTTTATTCTTTGTTTTTCGTAGATTTGTTCTGTAGTTAGCTTGAAGAATTAAATGGTGTTTTTATTAACTAGTAAATAGGCATAAAAACACAACAATATGTTATCATCCAATGGTATGCAATGCATGATCAATAATAGTACAAGAGAAGACATAAAAAAACACACACACATGCATAGATCATCTCTTCATTAGAATCAAATATACAAACACACATTGATAGTCAAAACAAACGTAAAAGATCATTATAGTCTCTTTAGTTGTCTCTTTCAAAATAAAGCTGCTTATAATACAATAACAAACCATACCCAACAAAAAAAATTGACAATCACAAAGTAAACAAACAGATACGTACAACCAAGTGGCACGCAATTGAAAATCTTTCTAACCCTACTGAAATGTACAATGCAATAAATGAAAAATTCTATGATATATACGAGAATTCTAAAAGCATTATTTAGAAAAGGAAAAATCGCAAATTAAACCCTTGGATGAACGAAAGTTTAACTAAAAATTGTGAAACAAGGGATAAACTTTATAAAAAATGGCGTCTAAATCGAACAAATAAGAAAAGTGAAGAAGAATACAAAAAATATAGAAATACATTAAATTAAAAGCTAAATTATGCTAAAAATTGCTATTATAAAAGTAAATTTTTTGAAAGTAGAAATAATATTCGCGAAACGTGGAAAATAATAAATGAATTAATCGGGGAAAACACTAATAATATAGATGAAGTTATATTGAAAAATTTTAATAAAATTACTTTAAATGAATTGTGTAATAATTTCGCGTATAACTTTAAACAAAACGTTAAAAGCATAATACACAATTGTCATATAAAACATTAAATCACTCTTCGTCAACATTACAAAACTCATTATACTTTTGTTACACTTCTATTGAGGAAATTTTTAATATCTTAAAAACTTTGAACGTTAAAAAAAGTGCTGGATTTGATGAAATCAGGCCAATAGATTTGAAAAACAATACTGAAATTATGACACGAATTATAACTAAATTAATCAATCAAATCATCGACACCTCAGTAATACCAGAAGCTCTAAAAATTGCCTACGTGCGGCCAATATATAAAAATGGTATAAAAACGGACTTCAATAAATATCGGCCAATTGCAATACTGCCTGTAATTGAAAAAATCATGGAAGAAGTTATATGTAAAAGATTAGTCGATTTCACAAGCAAATACAAAGTCATAAACTCCAACCAATTCGGATTCCAAAAAGGAAAAAACATCAATAAACTTATTGGTAATTTTTCAACGTATAAAAACGAACAATTAAGTAAAAAACACCACTGCTTAACATTATTCATTGAATTCAGTAAAGCATTCGATACGCTGTCTCACGATACGCATCAATAGAAGATGCTAGATAGAATTGGAATGAGGGGAAAGTGTCTAAAGTTATTTGAAAATTACCTTACACTCAGAAAATTCTAAGTGAACATATCGGATAACTTGAGTGCTGCAACGAATCTGGATAATGGCGTACCACAAGGTTCAAAATTAGGTGCCATACTCTACATCATCTTTACAAATGAACTAATAAATAATCTCACGATGAGCAAAACATATGCTTACGCAGACGACACGGCCATTGTAGTTGCGCACAGAAATTTAGAAGAAGCCACGGTAATATTACAACACCAACTTGATACTGCCAATAGATGGTGCCATGATGATGGACTGATAATTAACGCATCCAAAACCAAATTGATGCACATAAAACCATACAAGTATCTTTACGTATACGTTGATCAAAACTTTAAATGGAAAAGACACATAGAAGAAGTTCGCAAGACATTAAGAAAAGCCGCGTACATGCTCCACCACCTAAGCTATTGTTCGTCCAAAATGGTTTTAAGGCAAGTTTATTTCTCGTTAGCTGAATCACATATTCGTAATGGCATAACAGCCTGGGGAAACTCAACACATTGTACTATTCTTTAAAAAACACAAAACCAACTGCTGAAAACTCTTAGATCATTCAATTAGCGTGCTTCATATACAGATGATAATAGACCACAAAACCACATCTCTACTAATTCGACCAATGCCATTGAGTTTATAATGATATAAGATTTCTAAAGAGAATAGACCACAACTACCAAACTAGAAGAAATGTCGAAGGGAGATATCAAGTTCCAAAATTTACCAATGAATATGGAAAAAGCACCCTATCAGTAATGCTGCAAAATATTTTCAACGAAACACCTATTGATGTCCTTAAAAAATCCCTCGACAAAAATATACGAAACAAGACTTTGAGAAACTTTTTTATATCTCAGCAATGAATACTTTTCTAGTATAAACATTAGTTAAAAAAATCTTTTCTTTCTGTATCAATATTTAAATTAAAAATATAATTTTCCAAATCCAAAATAATTACTTTAAGTTTACTCTTAACCTGCGGACAACCCTTAATGGTTTCGCGAGGTGTCATTATAAATGAATTGTAAATTTTTGAAATTTTTTAATGAATAAATTTAAAAAAAAACTTAGGAATTTTTTTTTGTATTAAAGCTATAGTTTTTACGATATTTTTTGTTTATGAACAATAGTTGTGTTTTGTTGCTCACATTTAACATGAAGACAAAAAAAGCATATCACATTTTTCTATAATTAATGAAAAAACATTTTAAACGTGATTAGTGTCTAAAAAATTTGTAAAACAACAGCCACAGCCCAAAGAAAGCAGAACGATTTGAACGGACTAGTTCACTATATAGTATTGAACTACAATCGCCGACTCACTAAAATGAACGATCATCTCTAAGTTAGTAATGCTACGTTTCCAATTGCATGCTTTGAGCAAATTATGATGTTTGGACGAAAAAAATATATGGGAAAATTTATACAAAACAGTGTTTTCTTTCAAAACACATGCAAAAGACGTTCAGTGGAAACGTAGCCTTAGGATGTAAAATTTTTATTGAGTCTTCTTTTTCGATTACATTGATTGTCTTAAATACTATGAGAATAATAACATTCTTAGAGCTATGTGTCTTAAGGCTTAATTACTTGAGCGTAAACGTAAACGGGAACTTCTGTATAAAAACTTACTTAAATTACGGAAACAAGTCATATGGTTTGACAATTACAACGTAAACAAACGAAAAAACTTGTTTATGCTTTGTGGTTATTTCCAATAATTTAAAAAAAGTGGAAAAAATTAATTAAATTAAAAAAAGTATTTTAAATATATAAGAGTATGAATCATTTCTTCAAGATGAACGTGATTTTTTTTTGGACATAGCTGAATTGGTTGTTGTTACGATGGTTAAAGTTTCCATGGATTTTGATTCAAATGGAGATGTTTCAACGGTGGGTGTATCAATGTTAGTTTTTTCGGTGGGTGACATTGTACAAATATTTCATGAATTTTGTAAAAATCCGATGGGTGATGGTAGTGGAGATTAGGGATGCCAATCGGGATTAATATTTAAAAATCCCGGGTTTCGGGATTTTTAAAATCTCGATCCCGGAATTTTTCGGCATCCCGGGATTTTAATTTTTTTAATATTATTTCCTTAAATAAATAATTTTGTGGTAAAATAAAACATTTTTTGTATTTGTTTAATAGTATTTTATTTAATAATACGTATTTTATGTATGTTTAAAAGGAATTCATGTAGTAAAACAAAAAATAATAATTACATTTTATGTAATTGTAAAAAATAACAAAACAAAAAACTTATTTATATCAATTTAAAATTGATTAATAACATTTTGATTTTATTTTAAACAAAACCTAGGTCAAATTTTTTATTAACATACGAGTTTTTCATTGCGTGTTCAAATTAATTCTTAAAATGCTGATTTATACTTCAAAAATACTGTTTATTGTTTTAAATAGCTTCTTAGTAAAATCAAGGCGTCTAAAGTTTCATCGGATAATCTTGATCAAATTTTGTTGCCAACATACGCTGCTGTTGAAAAGCATCTTTCGCATTCTACGCTCGTTGGTAAAATGATTTGTAAAAAGCTGTATGCAGATTGCAAATATTTACCTCTTGCACCTCCTGAAAGAAACAAGTCGATTTCTTTGGCAAATTGGGTGTCTAAATCGTTATCAGTTGCTTTAACAGATTTCATTGGGACTTTACATTGTTTAATTTTTGTAAAATTGAGTCATTACTGTCTTCTTCTAATTCCTCATCTGATATGGAGTCATCAATTTCATGTGACACCACATAAACATTTGAATCAGCTCTTTTTGTAAGACGAGTTACTAATTGTTTTAATTCTGTTTTTATTAGAATCATGTCTAAATTGTCATCAAAATCTGATTTATTTTTGGATTTTTCAAAAATTTTAAAATAGTTGAGTATGCTGTTCTTCTTTCTTCTATCCTTTTCCGGAGAGATCTATACAATTCGCTAC
This sequence comes from Eustalomyia histrio, assembly GCA_949748255.1. Taxonomy (NCBI): domain Eukaryota; kingdom Metazoa; phylum Arthropoda; class Insecta; order Diptera; family Anthomyiidae; genus Eustalomyia; species Eustalomyia histrio. The sequence goes on from OX456523.1 coordinate 159,783,956, forward strand.
TTAAGTCACACTTCATTGTTGAAATTTGTTTCAACATTAATGCCAAGGCAGCATCAGCTTTGCACAAGGTCATATCGCTACCACATAGAGCTTCAAGAGTAATTTTAATAGGATTTAAAATGTTTACCATTTTTTAAGCAAAATAAATTCATCATCTGAAAAAGGTTGTAATGTAATGTAGGTCCAAATTCACCTAATCTCTCTTGTAAATATTTAGTGCAATTAGCAGCAATGAATGACTACTTTACGTACTAAACCAATATTAGAAAGGTTTCCATTGGTATGTCAAATTATGTTCAAAAAACGTATGTTTGAAGTCGACGTCCATTCATCGAACGTTAGGCTAAACTTGTGCCCTTGTAACTTGATTTTTGCGATATGATTTATCATGTTTTCCTTGCATTTTAGGTAAAATTCCAAGAATTTGCTTTTGACGGTTTCTTTAGATTTTGGAACTTCAAATCCACGCGCTTCCAATGATTTTCGTAGATCCTTGGAAGTAATAAATATTGAAAATGGTAAAGCATCAAGCGCAGTCAGTCGAGCAATAACTGTGGAAACGCAAAATCTGTAATCTTTGAAATTTTTTTCAGGGGCGCATCGCTGTCGTCTTTCTGCAGCATTATCATATGAACCTAAATAAAACAAAACAAAGTTATCGAATTCAGATTTTAAATGGTCAAATATTTACACCCATGTGAGTTAGTAGACCTTTTGTAGAGCCGCCATTGGTTTTTAAAACCTTTTTACTAATTTTGCATTTAGCATAAATTAAACCAAAGCATTGATTAAACCAAAAAATGGTACCACACAGAACTCTTGTCTGTGTTTTTGGTTTTGTGTTCCTGAAAATTCATTTTACATTTATAATTTTCAAAAACGTTTATAAAATTCTTTTTTTATTTTTATATTGTAGTCTTTGGCGGTGTTTCAAAAATGAAAACACAACTAAAATAATAGTAACAAAGTTATTATTTTCCAAGGTTATGTATTTTTTTTGGAAACACTCATTAATTGTATTAGTTAATAAATGAAATAAAAGAAACGTGTTATTAAAAACATTAGTAATTTTATCAACATTTACAAAATTTTCCATTTAAAAATAAAACAAGTAAGAGCGGCTAAATTCGGCTATGCCGAATCTTATATACCCTTCACCATGGTTGGGAAAAACTGAAGTTTATATATGGACATATATGGAATGGACAGATTTATATACGGACGCCTTTAAGAGGAAATTAACCATTTAGTTTGGTGATAAAACTTGGACTCGGGAATATTTATGGTATTTAAAAAAGAATTTATGTTTTGGGCATAACTTTTTTGTATCTGAACCGATATTTCCGAGTTTTTCAGCAAATATGTTATACTAAAGATTTTCGATCTTTTGCTATATAAGACGTATGCATAGTTCATATTACAGCTCTAGAATAGTGTTTGTTGTTTGTGTATAAAAGGTGAAGAGGTGAAAGAATAGAATTTCAACAAATCGTTAAAGGAAATCACTAGAACTGCATGTGTTTTATTTCTACAAAAACGTTTGATTTAGCTGGCAAATTTGCATTTGGGATTTTATTCCGCTTTTTTATTAAAAATATTTTTAATTTCTTTAGCTTAATTTTAAAAATTTGAAGGAAAATAGTTTATAATTTTTTTTTATAAATTATTATAAGTTATGACCTAAAAAAAAATGTACAAAGAAAAGTGAATTGACCGGGATTCGAACCCGCGACCCTTCCTCCTGTGGTGAAGGGTATAAAAACGTTTGTATTTTGTTTGTATCAGAGGGTTTTTATAAAAATTTTGATATTTTTAGCCTATTTATGGATTATTTAATTATTAATATAAAATTTTATATAAATTAATTATTAAATGTTAAAAAAAAACCAAAAATAAACAAAAAAAGTCTTAAAGAAAAAAATAAAAAATTTACAAAAAAATAAGTGAATTGAACGGGATTCGAACCCGCGGCCTTGGGGTAAAAAAATATTTGTGACATAGCGTCTATACAACTGAGCTATTGAAGCTCACACAAAATCATCGTCAATAGAAGTACATATATAAAAGTCTTCGTTCATTAGAGATTTGTTTAGTTTTTATTTAAATGACAAATCTTTGTATGTGTCTTGTTTGTGTATAAAAGGTGGAGATCAAAGAAAAGAATTTTAACACATGGATGTGTTTATTATGCGTAAAATTCTACATACATATTAAACAAAGGGATTTAACGGAAAAAATTAGAGGTAGTCCTGGTTTTTTGCTAATATCTCAGCCATTTATTAAACGATCTGTCTGATTTTTAATAGCAAACAGAAATGGATCACATGTAACAGAAATAAAAAACAATCAAGTCCTCGTCATGTCTGGGTTCTTCGGAAAACCCATTTCAACACACAGACGGACATCGTTAAATCAACTTCGCTCTTCATAAGGACCCAGAATACATATACTTTATAGGGTCTAAGATCAATACTGTAGACATTACAAACGGAATGACAAACTTATATATACCCTTCCACCTGTGGTGAAGGGTACAAAAATTAGAGTAAATTTAAGAAAAAACTAAGTAAATGTATAATTTTTCACCTTATGGTACTCAAAAAGCTGTATATCATGTCTCACGAGCACTAACACAAACGGAGCAGAAATACAGTCAGATAGAAAAGTAAGCTTTGGCTCTGGTGTATGATTGTACAAAATTACATCGCATGATTTACTGTAGAAATTTTACTTTATTGACAGATCATAAGCCCTTACTTACGATTTTTGGCTCTAAAAAAGGCATACCGACACACACTGCTAAGAGACTACAAAGGTGGGTGCTCGTACTTATGAGCTACGATTTTAAAATTCAATACGTAAACACAAATGAATTTGGAAACGTGGATGTACTTTCACGCCTAATCGGTAATCAACCCCACGGGGAGGATTTTGTAGTTGCCAATTAGAAGAAGACATGCATTTTATTATAGAAGACAACATTAAACACATTCCAGTAACACAAAAAATGGTACGTATTGCAACAATGAAGGATGCAACTTTTCAGAAAGTGGTTAAATTTATCCAAAAAGGATGGCCGTTATCTTTAAAATCAATTTTATCGGACGTCGAACCATTTTACAACCGCAGAGAATCATTTACAATAGTCGATCATTGTATAATGAGCGGTGATAGAATCGTAATACCAATAGTTTTTCGTAAACGAGTAATAAAACAACTCCGCAAGGGCCATCAGGGCATCGAACGCATAAAAAGTCTTGCCAGATCGTACGTTTACTAGCAAAGTCAAAATTGTGCATGTTCAGCAAAATCTCCAATAAAATCATTGCTTTCATCATGGCCGGTGCCTAATAAAGCCCTTGATCGGGTACACATAGATATTGCCGGTCCTCTTCGTGGTAAATATTATTTTATTCTGGTCGGGCAGCCGTAACGGAACGCAATTCGTCAGTTCATTATTTAAAAATTTTTGCGAAGAGAAGGGTATACAGCATATATGCACACCACCGTATCACCCTCAATCTAACGGCCAAACGGAGCGTTTCGGGGATACCATTAAAAGAGCGCGATATATCTCCTGATGAAAAAATCAACTTATTGAACTTTTTAACACAATATAGAGCAACTCCTAACATAAGTGTTCCAGATGGAAAAAGCCGCTCCGAGTGTTTTATCCGTAGATGTCTCCAGACTCCTTTAGATTTTTTTAAAACCATCTCTTACATCAAATAATAAAAATACGGATATGGAACAAGCTTACAACAGGAAACATGGAGCAAGAGCCAGATGTTTCAAACCAAGGGACAAAGTTTATGCTAAAGTTTTTAACCGGAATAAGATGTCATGGGTTCCAGGCGAAGTTATTGAAAGAGTAGGTGACGTAATATACAATGTCCTATTGGAAAATGGCCGGCACCATACCCTTATTAGATCTCACATAAATCAACTACAAGAGCGTTCACCAGATCAACGAGCAGCGCCGTATTCGGTTGATCAGTTTGATATTTTTGAACCGGTTCATCTAACATTGGAACAACCTAAAGAAACTGATGTAATACATATACATCCCGAAACGTCTACTGACGGAAACGAAACGCCATCTTATGAAGCCTTTGAACAACCCGTCAAATCAAATGACGTCGTAGCACCTTGACGAACAACTCGGCATCGTCGTGCCCCCAGACGTTACTCTCCATCTTAAAAAGAGGGAGATAATGGCGACAGCCACAGCGGTTCAACCGCTCTTATTATTTTATCTTTCTTTTATTCCTTGCTTTTCGTTGATTTGTTCTGTAGTTAGCTTGAAGAATTAATAGCCTGTTCCTGTATTTCGAAAGAACACGTTCGTTCGCTTTCTAGTCGAAAGAAAACTGATTTGGGTTTCACTAACTCTATTTCTATGCGAACGATGACTCGAACGACAAGTCGAATGAAAACGTAAATGTTTTCATATAAAATTTGGTTTCTCTATTTCGAACAGCTCGAACGCAAATGTCAAAATCAGTCACTTGCTATTTTTTTGTCGAGTAAATATATATTTGATATTTTTAAAAGCAAAATGAAGTAAAAAAAGCAATGGATAACAAAAAGTAAGTACAAAATAATACAAATATTTATAGTTTATTAAGAATTTTAAATTTTAGTTAAAAAAAATCAACAATGGACCATCCGAAGACGCTTGTATTTTATATTGAAGAAAGGCCTGATTTTGCCAGAAGGACTCTAGTGTTCGGAGCAAACAAATTTTCCGCAGAGGAGGACAATTTGACCAGAAAACTAAACTCCGTTTCACCCCCTATTACGCTGTTGCTGAGTGGTAAAAGGTATGTGTGTGTTGTTTGTGGCTTACGTTTGCCCAAGAAGCTCATATTTACATTTTTTATTTTACAAGGACTTTAGCAGTGACCGCACCGAACAGGCAACAGAAAAGCTCTCCAAACAACAATTTCACCCACAACCAATCGATAACAAAAATTTTCACAAATAAACACACTTTTCAAATAAAAATTGATTTGTTTATTGTTATTTTTTTATTTCATTTGTCATATACAGCTGATCACTGTTAATCAGGGTTGTTTTTGTCTTTAAGCAGTTTAGTAGTATTTTTGCTACTTTTAAAGAAAATTGTAACAAATGCTCAAAATATATGATCTGGCATCTCTGTGATTTGTAAATGCGTAAGAAACAAAAATTGACACACGTAAGTCAAGTCGATCGAAGGCTTTCGAAATAGAGAAACCCAAATTGATTCGAATTCGAGTGACTTGCTATCGTTCGACTAGTTTTTCGTTCGAGATCGAGGAACAGGCTATAAATGGTGTTTTCATTAACTAGTAAATAGGCATAAAACACAACAAGTTGTTATCATCCAATGGTATGCAATGCATGATCCATAATACAAATAATAATAAAAAGTTATAAAAAAATGTAAATAAGTAATAAACACAAAAGGAAATTGAGATTTAAAATTTGAAAAGCACTTATGTTATAAAATATATATTTCCCTTTAAATTATTACAAAATAAAGTAAATTCCAAGATTTGGTTTACTTTGTGTTTTTTGTTTGTAAAAACTTTTGGTGAATTTTTTTCTCTTAAAAAAATAGAAGTATTTTAAGAATATTAAGTTTCAGACAAAAATGTTTCGTTTTTTCCCTTTTAATTTTCTTCACTAGTGCATTTCTCTTAGTTTGTCCTTTTTTATGCTTTCTGGAAATGCCAAAAGATGTCGGTGATGCAAATTTCAATTCGTTTAGGTTTTCCTTTCGAAAAAAAAACCTAATAAGTAGCGTAACCCGTAGGCCAGGTTGTGGGTACTGTAACATAAAGTTAAAATTTAATTCTAGTTACGGTTTTTGCATATTCATACGTACGTATGTATGCTTTGCATCACCTTCTTTTTGATAACTAACAGCTAAATAAATAAAAAAAGCCTCCAGAATCCCAATATAATTAAATTATATTTGAAGAGGATAAAAAATTAAAAAAAAAATTGATATCCTGAATTTTCTAGAGAAATCGCTTTATCAAAATATTCCGAAAAACTTTAGAGAAGGAAATTTGAAAAATATTTTTAATTTCCTTTTCTATTTTTATTTTTAAATCACTTTCTGTTGGTACAACGGATAAAATAAAAAAATGTTGTAGAAAATATAAATTTCTACAAATAAAAATTTTTTTTAAAAAATGCAGTTTGCCGATTTGAATATAACTTTTAACTGGTACACAATAAAAAAATTTGAATTTTTTTGTTTTTTGGAAATAAAATGTTTGGGAAAAATCCGCTAATCAAGCGGTAACATACTCATGTGTATACTTGTACGCACACTTGCATAACCAAAACGTCAAAGTTTTCACCACACACTGCTTTACCATTCACTAAAGGGTGTAACTTACAAACTGTGATTTTCAAAATCCTCTTCAGTATTAAAGATTTCAAAAAATATAAAAAAATAGTAAAATTAAGATTTTTTTAAATAGGAAAAATCGGAAATATTTATTTTAATATTTAGGCTACAAGCGCCTCTACAAAACTCCCCGACAAAAATCAGACTTGGGTAGCTAACCAGCAGCACAAGTTGATCCCGCTTGTAGCAAATTTAGAAACAAACTAAAATTTACAAAAATCCGAAATTATTGGCGTATATCCTTAGCGTGATGCACTCCTGTAGGTTTGCCGCTTAGGTCCTCTAATTCATAATAGCAACTTCCAGTTTTTTTTCGAACACGAGCCTTTACGAACAGACTTGCTAACTCGACGTTAAAACCCTTCGCAAAATTACTCTGCTGAACTAAAAACATCCTGTCCCACGACATAATTCACCTCTCCTGACCGTAGATTATAAACTCTCTCATTTATCGCCTCGAAAGAATCCTGGCGTTCAAATCTTCGGAGAAGTGCATAAGTATTACCGTTGGTAACCATATGCTGTCCGAACGCCATATAATAAGGAGAAGTACCAATAGAAGCATGCACAGCTGAACGTAAAGCACAGCTAATGCTGCTGAGATATTCGCCCAGTTAGTTTGACCCACTGTAATAAATGTCCGAATAGCTGACAACAATGAACCACTTACCCGTTCAGAGGCATTGGCCTGGGGCGAATTAACTGCAGTAAAAACATGTCGAATGCCATAATTCTTTTCAAGTTTATTGAGGGCAGCAGATCTAAATTGGGAACCATTGTCAGAGACAATAGTTTCCGGTGTACCAAATGAGAGAAATAATTCATCTTCCAAATATTTAATAACAACATCGGCTGTATCAATCACTTTGAATATTACGATGTTTCCTTATTTTGAACGTGGATAGGGTCCAAGAAAGTCAATGTAGAGCTTTTGAAAAAATCTCGTTGTGCTGCAAGTTTTATCGACAGGAGGACGCATAATAAAATTTGGATATTTTCTCCCTTACATACCTCACATGAATTAATATACGATTTTACATCGTTGACCAAATTTGGCCAGAAGTAGAATCTACGAACTTGTTCCAAAGTTTTGTTGATTCCACCATGCGAAGAAATATGGCTATCATGTGCCTTCTCGTCAATTTCCACAACCATTCCTTTGGGTATCCAAAGTTTCCAAGCGAGCTCGTCCTGCAGTTGTTCACCCGAGCAGTGTTGAATCCGTCTGTACATATACCCATCAATAGTCTTCAGGTCTGGAGTTCTATCGATATTTTCCCTAACCCGCTTCAATAGTTCTACATATTCAGTACTCCACGAAGTAATCCACGAAGACCCCTGAGTCATCTAAAACGTACAGCTCCTTATTGTGGATCTCGGACAAATCTTCTGTGTTGGCACGCGAAAGTGCATCTAGAACTACGTTTTGGCTACCCTTCATATGGTCTATTCTGAAACTGGAGTTTTAAAGCCCATCTGGCCAACCGCGAATTCAGGTCAGTTTGGGACATGAGCCACTTCAACTATGCATGATCGGTGATCACTGTGAACTCATGACCTTCAACATTTGCCCGAAACTTTCTTATGGTAAGCATTGCTGCTAAACATTCCTGTTCGGTCACTGAATACTTTCGCTTAGCTTGGTTGAATTTCTTAGACGTAAATGCGATTGGAAACTCCTCACCCTCCGCCTCCCATCCAAGTGTTGCTCGCATCGCAGTGTATGTAAAATGGCTGTGAAAAGTCAGGGTAGTGCAACACTGGTGCGGTGGTCAGAAAGGATTTTAATTCCTCAAAAGCTCGTTGAGTTGCTTCATTCCAAACGAACCTCTTGTTCGCCTTCAACAAATCTGTTAGCAGAGCAGTAACTGGAGCATAGTTCTGAATAAACTTTCGGTGCCAACCAGACATTCCCAAAAATCGTCTAATTTGCTTAACAGACCTCGGAGTCGGAAATCCTATTATGGCCGCTATTTTATCTGGGTCTGTCTGAATAACGCCCTTTCCCACCAAATGGGACCTCTTGTACACAAATCTTAGATTTTTCTACATTTATGGTCAGTCCTGCAGAACGAATTTGCTTAACAACGCCTCCTTTAAGTCAAGACTAGTAATAAATTCCCCCCTCGGCAACCGACTAAGAATGCCGTCAATGTTAGGCTGTGGGTATGCATCATTGACGGTTACTGAATTCACTTTACGACTGTCTAGGCATAACCTCACTTTACCAGACTTCCGGAGCAGTACTATTGGAGATGACTGGAGAAACTATAAAGTGTCGCTGCTTAATGGGTGTTGCAGAACAAACTTCTATTATGTGAGAAATCACGCTAGTTCGCCCTAAACCATATTTAGAAAACGATGGAAACGAGTTAATAACGATTTGCAATTGTTGTCTTTGCGTATCTGGAAAACTGTTCGGAAAGATATCCGAATTCAAATTAGAAACTAAGCCTGGAGGAAGTAAATCAAAATCTTCCAAAAAATCCATGCCTAAATATAAATTTTGATATAATGTCGGTACAATATATAATTTTTTTCGATTAACAGTTCCTCTTAACAAAATTTCAGTTACAGCAAAGCCTACAACCGTGTGTGAATTTCCGTCGGTGGTGCTAACATGACAAAAAATTTTCTTAAAAATCTGACCTGAGTCCAAAAAGTCCCTAGCCGCTAGAGAACCGAAACAACTTATAGAAGCCCCAGTGTCTAATAAACCCATAATCGATTTACCAAAAAGTTGCACCTGCGCATACAGACGGATAACATTTGGCCTGTCGCAGATTGTACCTACAAGCATCTCGCGGGTATGATGAATATTTTTCCAAAAGTCCTTTAAACGCTCTGATGACCTTAGCTGCTTAGCACTAGCTTTTGGCTTATTAAAAATTTCCTTCCGTTTCGCATTATATTCAGCCAGGCGAATGTGAAACGGTTTAAGATACTGTGGTACATGAGTTCTTGCTAAAGAAATATTTTGATAATCATGATTGAAAGAGGGTTGAACGAACATCAGAATCGTGGACTGGATTAGCTTTCAAAACAGGGTCTCTAGGACGTTGCTCAGGATTGGTAAAAGACAAATCAGAGTGAGAATTTTTAGAAGCGTTCTGAGAAGATCTTATGATTTTATAAATATAATTCGGGGTTAGGCTTTCAGAATTTAGTTTAGAAGAACTTGGATTCTGGCTTATAAAATCAAGATTTGGTGCTAAATTACACTCGGTATCATCAGGTATGGTTAGAATACTTTAAGATGACTCTAAATTTACTCTTGCTTGATGTTCGTTGATAGGCATTGTTTGTGTGTACTTTTCAGCGCACTTGGTCGGGAGTTTTTTGACGAAGTACAATATGTACACGTTGGCATATATGTGTTTGCGGCACCACAACCATAGCAGAAAACTTTTCTCTCTTTAAGACACTCTTGGAAACGATGACCAACTTTTTGACAGTTCCAACAGACTAAAGAAACAGCAGAAATTTCCTCCCCTATAGAATCGACCTCACCATCAACAATCTTGTTTATATTCCTACGAATAGCAAATGGCTTCGCAAAAGTTTATTTCTTTCCTATATCCTGCATGAAAAATTCCCGTTTTCTGCATATGTTTCGCAATTGAGTAACCGAATTAACTTGAATGTTTAAGATTTCATGCTGAATTTCCGGCAATATATTACGTCTTAGAATTTCTACCAAAATTTTCTCATGTAGTGGTTGTAAAAGACGATCAGATATATCAACAATGTCCTCGTAAAATGAATCAAAACATTCCGCATGCTTTTGTTTACGATCTCTAATCATCTCTTGGAGATCTACGTCTGTTCGTGAATCCTTATGTTGTTCGCGAATAGCACTAGATAACTCTGACCAAACAATTCTTCTGACAGATTTGTAATATCTACAAAACCATGTTGAAGCTTTGCCTTCAAAAAGAGTCGAAATGTGATCACACAGAATCTCAAAATTACCTGCCAATGTCTGATGGTTAGCGCCTCAATTCTATAAAGAAAATTTTCAATGGGCATACCCTGCGGATCACCTGTGAACCTAATTTTCCAATTATGTGTCACATGTCCCACCTTGTCAGCTCTAACCGTTATAATGATGATCTGAGCCGTGAGAGCATTGGCTGAAAGACCTAACAATTATTCCAAAGTTTGTTGTTCAACATCAGGCAAAGCTGGAATATTAGGAGGTTGGTTTAAACGAGACGCCTGAGTAGCCTGTGGCGTATGAGTACTGAATGATGGACGATTTAAATTCAATTGCTGAAAACAGGATTTAATATTCATGTCAATAAATTTAGTCAACCGATCACCAAGAGTAGCACACAACGCCTCCTGCTGTGCATCCACAGCAGCTAAGACTAGGGTCCTAATACGTCCATCCAGCTTCTGTGGAAACACATTAGCCAAATCTAAACTATCATTGCCCGAAAGTAGTGCGGCTCCATCCGAAGATGTATTGGGTTTAGTCTTGTTGGAATCAAAATCCTCCTGCCTCTGCGTTACTGTCTGATCTCCAGCTAGTACAGTTTAATAATGTATGTCTAGTGTTGCCGCAGTGACTAGCGATGTCGTAGGCAAATCAAGTCGACCCTCACAAACTGGACAAAACGCGCTATACGCAGGAATATTCCTCAAGCAAGAATTATGAAGTGGATGACCACATGGGGAAATATGTCTTAATTTGGAATCGGAGATAAGCTCCTTACACAAAACACAGTTGGGTAGAACTGACGCAGTGGCCTTCTTCGGGGGCATGGTAAAATATTGTAATATATATAATATATATATAATATTTCCAAAATACGATTCGGGAAAAAATTCCAATTTCCCGAACTGAGGTGATACAAAAAACGCATCAAAATACGTAAAAAAATCGCCGGTATTGTATAAGAAGGATGTCAAAGAACATGCAATCAAAATATATTTCCTTGCAACCGTAAATTAACGATTTTTTGAGAGAAAAAAACCAAGTCTCAAAAGCAGTATATGTATACTTACAGGCTAATTTAAAAAAAAATTAAGTTCAATGTCAATATTGGTATCAAATTAAAAAAAATAGAGCGAAACGATAATATTAAAATTTTTGAACCGCAGAAAAATAAATTTATTTTCCTGTAAATTAAAGAAAAATGTAAGTAAATTAAACATACAAGGTTTGATTCCTGGTGTAACTACCAGATAGGTCTAAAATAAGTCAACAACACATAACCATCGACCAAAACTTAATGAAAGTATTAAAAGAAAACAAATATATACACTGAGGAGCATAACTGTATCACAAACCAACAACTATCACCTTAACAACCTATAATATCCATAAATTTTACTCAAATGCAATCAAATTTTTTATACAGGTTTTATTAAGATCTGATCACAAAAACAAATACGCGAAGCCATAATGCAAAATATATCAAAATGATATAGTTTTGCACTCACTATTTTTTTATATTTTTAAAACAATAATATATATATATAATAACTGGTCTAGTAACCCTTTGCCTTCTTAAGCTTCTGGAGGAATCGCCTCGCAGACTTCCTTCGTCTGCTCCCACAACTCGTTCACACATTTTGGAGAACTGGCATATTTTGCAAGCTGCGATTTGACGTAACTCCACAAATTCTCGATCGGATTCATATCCGGAGATTATAGAGGCCACGTCATCACAACAAATTTTTGCTTTTTGAGCCAGTCCTTCGCTAGATGTGCGGTGTAATTGGGGTCATTGTCTTGCTGAAAAATAACTTTTTCAGAAGCAAGACCCATTTTTAGACTTCATCATGAAGATTTTGTAGCAGGATGGACAAATACCAAGGGTCCCACTCCATCTTTGGATATACAACCCCAAACCACGATAGAGCCACCACCGTGTTTGACCGTTTGGCGTACCTAATTTCGTTAAATTGTATCAGGGTCCTTAGTCCAATACCATGCACTCCCATTGGATTGAAAACGATTAATTTTAGTCTCATCAGAGCAAATAACCTTGAAATTATTTAATATTTGTTAGTATAAGTAGTAATAGACTCATATGTTTAATAACATACCGTATCCCATTCAGCGACAGTCAAGTGCTCGTGCGCTGCAACAAAATTTTCCGTGACAGCACATGTCGTTTGGTTAGTAGAGGTTTATTTTTCTTTTCTGCTGCCTTAGCACCTATTTTTTTAAAGCTCAATGAGCTGTTCACTTACTAGCGTCAATTTGTAATATATTTAAAGCTACAGCAGGAGTAACAGCATCGCTGCTGGTAGCCAAATTTGCTAGATGGCGTACATCTCGATCACCAATTTTTTTTTGGACGAGCGCTGTTTTTTGAATCTTTGAAAAAAAATGTATGTCCCAATCGAATTTCTTCGCGATTTACTTGATGCTCCCGCCATTGCGCAAAGAATTTAAAATGCCCTCTTTTTTTTGTTGTTCATGTCTACTGAACCACTTATTATCACTTAAATTATCATAATAATTAAATAATAGCATTGCACTATGTTCAATAACAAAAAAGTAACGGTAATTAAAACAATAAAGTAGTGAGTGCAAAACTGTATCATTTTGATTTATTTTGCATTATGCCGTCGTGTATTTGTTGTTGTGATTAGATCTTAATAAAACCTTTTTGAAAGAGAGAAGACTTGTACAAACATAATACAAAAAATTTTATTGCATTTGAATAAAATTTATAGAAATTATAGGTTGTTAAAGTGATAGTTGTTGGTCCGTGATACAGTTATGCTCCTCAGTGTATGTAACAAATGACAAAGTTAATTTAAGGGGTTGTTTGTTAGTACTAAATTAACTTCAATCCAAATAGTTATTTCCGACAACACAAAATTTAGGAATTTTACACATCTAACATGTGTAGCCCGCACGCAACTTTTTTCCGGCTCCTGTCTCATCGGTAAATGGGGTGGATTCCATAGTAGATTTTTTGTAATTATTATGCACAGTACTCTATTTTGTTTTGCGCGTGCGTATGAAAATAATGAAAAGCGGAAATGAAGTTGTTCACTAAATATCGGAAGCGGAAATGGTAGCTCGTTGACAGTATGTGTATAGGTGCTCACACATATAAACCCACCCTACCATGATCATACTATCGCAAAGTTGGAGTATGATCCAATGAATTTCCCTATCTGAATCAGTTACCCGGGAATCAAACAAAAACGTTTAGAATTTCATACTAATGAACTTAAACATTTATTAAATAGATATTAAGAAGCATATTTACCCTATGTTCATGTTACTTAATATATTCAGCTTAATGCGAAGCGAAATATTACATTAAAATAAAAATAATATAAAATGTTCATAATAAACATTGGAGATTTGAAACCAAAAAAAAAATCGTACAGTGTACAAAAATCAGTAAAAAATGCTGAAAAATAAATTTTAAATAGAAAATAAAATATACTTATATAATACAAATTATTTTTATTTATTATGCAAAACTCAACTTTAAGTGTTTCTCGCTATGTTGAGGTGGAAAACGAACGAAAGTTAATTATAGTTTATTAACTTACTGAATAAAAAAAAATAAAAGGATAATTTTACTTAGGAAAACAAATTTTATTCAATCCGCTCAAGGCTCGAACCCAAGAGTTTACACAAGTAAAATTAAAACAAAAAAAAAAAAGAAATTTATCGGCATTAGCGGGACACGAACCCATGTCCTCGAGATTGTTAGATCGCGCAATAACCCACCGGCCTACTCCAGCTCTTGGACTTGAACGGATTAACTAAGCTTATGTTAACTAGGCAAGCAAAGAGAGATTACATGGGCACGTAGGTAGTTGTAAATGTTTTAATATTTGTATTTTTGTCTATATTAAATTATTTGGGAGTTTGCTTCAAATGATCTAATACTAACTTTGATTCGGATAGCACTTGACTGAAAGAAAGCTTTTGAGATAAACGTTTTACATATACAACTGTTTATTTTTAATTTTTGACACTAGCGTGTTTAATTTAATTTTTGGGTTTTTGCAAATTTTCGTTTTCTTTTTTCTGTTTTTTTTTGTTTTTATCCTAATTCTTGCATTCTCTTCGTTTTTTTTGTAGTTTTTCTTAAACATAAGTTAAATAAATTGTGTTTTAGTGGAAAGAAAAAAAAAATAGAAATAAAAAAAATTAAATAATAATAAAAAGTTATAAAAAAATGTATATAAGTGATAAACACAAAAAGAAAAAGAGAAAAAATAGATTTAAATTATTAAAAAATAAATTAATTCCAAAACTTGGTTTACTGTGTTTTTTTTTTTGTTTGTAAGCACTTTTGGTGAATTTGTTTTCTCTTAAAAATATAGTTTTTAATAAAGAAGAATTATAAGTTTCAGGCAAAAATGTTTCGTTTTTTTCTCTTTGATTTTTTTTCACTAGTGTATTTATTTTCATTTTCCTTTAAGATTTTTAGGCTATTATTATAACAATTAGGTTTAAGCACTTTTAATATAATTTAAATTATTTTGTTTTAGGATACTTTTCTCTTAGTTTGTGCTTTTTTCATATTTTGTTTTAGCGAAATTTAAACTGTTTACAAGAATTTCTTATTTTCTTCTGTGGCCTTCGACACAGTCTTTTCACAAACTAATTCTTTTATATTTTCACTATAACACTTTTTTGCAAGTTTTCTGGAAATGCCAAAAGATGTCGGTGAGGCAAATTTTTATTCGTTTAGGTTTTTCTTTCGAAAAAAAAACCCGTAGGCCAAGTTGTGTGTACTGTAACATAAAGTTAAAATTTAATTTTAGTTATGTTTTTTGCATATTCTTACGTGCGTATGTATGTTTTGCATAACCTTGCCTTAACACCAAATTCTAAATCGCCAGGCAATTTAAGTTCCGTACCGAAAATAACTTTTGCAGGCGTCCGGGAGGTGGAATCATGAACAGCCGATCTGTATGCCAGTAGAAATTTAGGGATGTGTTCGTCCCAGTGCTTCTGATGTGCACTGACCACTTTTCTTAAGTATTCCTCTAAAGTGCGATTGAATCTTTCGACCATACCATCAGATTGTGGATGCAGCGGTTTGGTTCTTCTCTTATTCCATACAACTCACACAATTCCTTGAAGATAGCAGATTCAAAATTTCTTCCCTGGTCAGAGTGTAATTGTAATGGAACACCGTAGCGGCACACCCAGTTGTTCACAAATGCGCCGCTGACCAGGCTTCACTTGACTCAATATGCGTTAGTCTTATGTCAACGATGCACTCTTTTCCTTCAGCCCTTGAACAATGTTTGCATTCTAAATTGCAGGGGCGTCCGCATTGCAATGCTTTATGCCTTTCCTGTGCTCGATGCTGAAATCATGGCTTTGAAGTCGTTCAATCCAACGAGCTAGCTGCCCTTCTGGTTGTTTTAATTGCAGCAGCCACCTGAGTGCAGAATGGTCGGTTCTTAGTTGAAAGTGCTGACCATACAGATACTTGTGGTAGTGCTTTACACATTCTACCGCCGCCAAGAGTTCCCTTCGCGTTACGCAGTAGTTTCTTTCAGGCTTCGAAAGTACTCGACTGTAATAGCCTATGACTTTTTCGGTTCCATTGATAACCTGCGAAAGCACTCCTCCTATTCCGTATCCGCTTGCTTCGCTATCCAGCACAAATTTTTCCCCGGCCACAGGATATCCAAAATCGGTGCCATACATAATAACTCCTTGATCCTTGGGAATGCTTGTTCTTGAGCTTCACCCCAATGAAATCGTCGTGCCTTCTTAGTCAGCTCATGTAGACTTGCAGCCACACTGGCAAAATTTGGTACAAATCGTTGGTAGTATGTGCAGAGACCTAGAAAGCTGCGCAACTCGTGCAGATTTTTCAGGCGAGGCCAATCTTTTACAGCCCGAATCTTATCTTCATCGGTTGATATACCCTCTGCAGTTACGCGGTGCCCTAAATACTTGACTTCCCTCTGGAACAGTGTACATTTCTTTGCGCTAAGCTTGAGTCCAGCCGCAGATATTCGCCTTAAAACTTCTGCTAAGTTCTTCAGGTGTTCATCGAAAGTTTTTCCCATGACAATTATGTTATCAAGGTACACTAGGCAAGTTTTCCAGTGGAGTCCTTTCAGCACATTTTCCATTAACCGCTCGAATGTTGCTGGAGCATTGCAGAGTCCAAAGGGCATCACATTAAACTGCCATAATCCGTCACCTGTGCTAAAGGTAGTTTTCTCCTTGTCTTGCTCACAAATTTCTACTTGCCAATAACTACTTTGCAAGTCCAATGTGGAGAACCATTTGGTTCCTGCTAGCGTGTCTAGAGTGTCGTCAATTCTCGGTAGTGGATAGCTGTCCTTCTTGGTGATATCGTTTAGTTTTCTGTAATCAACACAGAATCGGGCGCTGCCATCTTTTTTCTTAACTAAAACTATAGGCGAGCTCCATGGGCTAGAAGATGGTTCGATTACTCCACTACGCTCCATTTCGTTGACTAACTCCCTTACTTCATTTCGTTTTGCTAGAGGAATACTTCTGAGCAAGGCCAATAAAGCAGCCTTGCTTCACCAGTATTTATTCGATCTTCATCGGACGCATTGGAAGGTTCCAAGTTCTTTTCGCAACTGATTATTGCTTCTGGCGCAGTACATTTGGCTATTTCAGAGTTCGCTCTGACAACTTTTTCACAATTTGATAGGTTCAGTACTCTTACAGGAACTCTTTTGTCTTTGCTGGTTTTCACGAGGGCTTTCGCTGTTATCAGGTCACTTTTTATTTCTGATGGTTCTACCACCCACAAGCTGCTGTCCTCACAATCTCCCTCCATGCGCACCCATACTAAAGTTTCTGCCCCTGCTGGTAGTTTTTGGTGGCTGATGGTAACTAGCTTTTTTACCTGATCCTCGCGTTCATATCCAACACAAAGGGGTATTTCAACATTCTGCCAAATCATAACTTTTTGCCCCATATGCAGATTAATGCCGTGCCTAATCATAAAATCTGCACCAATAATTACTTCGTCCACAATATCGGCTACAACAAATACGTGACTGACGCTTATGTTTTCAATTGTTAGTTTCACATTTACCTTACCATAGACAGAAGCCTGCTCTCATGCCCCGTAGTGCTAGCTCTTTTTAGTTTAACGGTGACTCTTTAGGTGGTTGCTGATCGGACCGAAAGCTCTTCCTTGGTGCTTTGCAGTTTCACTGAAAGTGTCCCATTTTACAGCAGTTGTAGCATTTGTCCTTCAGTTTGCTTCGCTTTTCACCTAATGCCTTCATAACTGCCTCTATTAACTTCGTGCTCATATCTGCCTCTTTTTCAGCAGTCACTTCGAGGTTACGCATCTTAAATATTTGTGGCTTGGAAATCACCTTCGCAGTCTCTTGGGCCAGCGCGAATGAGACAGTTTCAGCAAAAGTCGATTTATGCGTAGCACACGCCGCATGTCTCACATCAGAATCCCGAATTCCATCGACAAATAATTCAATTTTGAACTGATCTAAGAATGGATGATTTTCGCCTGGATAAGTTAGCTGCACCCACCGCTCAATATTTGTCGCAAAGTCTTGCAATGACTCATTTGCTTTCTGCAGTCTACCTATTAGTTCCATTCGGTATATTTCTTTTTTGTGTTCGCCACCATACTTTCGCTGCAGTGCCACCATTATGTCGTCATAATTATTTCTGCAGGTGATTGGCACACTTTCTAGAATTTCCGCAGCGTTTCCTTTTTCCTGAATAATTCGTACTGGACCCTCTTGACATTGGATATTATTTACTTTATTTTCTAGATCTTCTAGTTTTTTCTCAACGTCATGCTCTAAGTCAGAAACTCGTTTTTCAACCACAAAAATTTTTTCATTAGTTGCCTTAGAAGTTTCTTGAAGCTTTTCTTCCACCTTATCTAACAATTTCTCGTTGTCTGCTCTCGATGTTTCTGGCAGTTCCGTTTTTATCTTGGTTAACAGTTTCTCGTTGTCTGCTCTAGAAGTTTCTAGCTTTTCCATCATAGCAGCAAACATTGCGCTTAACTCAATATTACCTTCTATTTTACGGGTACTAACCTCCATTACTTCTTTTTCATCAAATTCGAAAGTCGCAATGTCCATGTTACGCCGCTCGAATTCCTCTATTAGCCGCATTTGTAATTCTGTCTTATTACCTGCTGTCGGTAGCTCCAATTTGCTCAACTCCTTTTTGAGCTGTTCCACCTTAAGCTCCTCCAATTTCATGACTGCTAATTATTTTGGAATCCCACTGCTGACACCAATTGTTACGATTTTACCCTTTATAAAATCGCAGAGCGTGTCAAAGACTTTGTCAAATTTTGGTGTCAGTTGACTGACACGCCGTTTTCATTTCAAAGGTCAACTGTGATGCATAAACTTTTGGCGAACGAACAGCTGATTAGAAAATATTAATTTGAGGTAAATAAAAAGTAGAAAAAAATTTAAAATAATAAAAAAGAAACAAATGGCTGTAGCTAGTGCGGCGCTTTGAGTTATTAAAACACTAAAGGGCTTGGAAAAATAAAAGAAATTTATTTTTCCAAGAAAAAAAATAACAGCTTTGCGCTCGCCAAACAAAAAAAAATTGACAACTTGTTGTCAATTTTATTTTAGATAAAAAATGCTGCCATATCTGCTGACAAACTGAAATTTGACGTTTTCACTTGTATGTCGTTTTAGAAGGCAGTTCGTGTGCATAACTGACTGCAAATTCATATGACAACCCGTTTTCATACACTTGCCATCAATTTGGACAAATTGACATTAAAAATGACATAGTGAAAACCATGCATAAAGATATTTTTTATTAACTAAATCTATCTACATAAATATAAGGAAAATATCTAATATCATAATCAATTTAAGCAAAAAGGTTAACAAAAAACTTACTTTTATTTAAGTAAGGATAAAAAAAGGTCAATGGATAAAATAAAGAGTTGTTATTGAGATAGCCACCAATACTTTTTAAGGTTTAAATTAGGTTTAGTAGTTTTATCACCCGAATATATACTTGTGTCAAAACGACAATTTTCAGACGTAAGAGCTTTACAGTTAATTTCTTTGATATTGGCACGTCTATATATATGATAAAAAATAGGCACACCATCTTCATTTTGAATGAAACCATTTCTATCCAGGATTATTTATAGCTCTATTTATTTATAACCGTTACTAAAAATTACAGAAATACACTTTAATAGCACACTTTATTTACACGATTTAGATATACTAAACGTTAGCCACACTTTAGTTCTTCATACTCTGCGTTTTACTGAACTACTGCGTCACTGAGTACCAGTAATTATATGAGTAGTCAGGTATTCTAGTTATTTCCAGTTTATTACGACACTAGATTTTTCCAGCTGTTAAAATTCGTGTGAATAAATTTCTACAACTAGATATTTCTTGTAACAATATAATATATAAAATAAATACAAATAAAAATTTCCTTAAAAAATGCAGATTGCCGATTTAAATATACCTTTCAAGTGGCACACAATAAAAAATTAAACTCCCGCTAGGTCTTTTAACTAAAAAAAATTGGAATTCCTTTTTTTTGGAAATAAAATGTTTTGGAAAAATCCGCTAATCAAGCGGTAACATACTCATGTGTATACTTATACGCACACTTGCAATAACCAAAACGTCAAAATTTTCACCACACACTGCTTTACCATTCACTACAGGGTGTACCTTACATACTGTGATTTTCAAAATCCTCTTCAGTATTAAAGATTTAAAAAAATATATAAAAATAGTAAATATTAGATTTTTTTTTTAATAGGAAAAATCTGAAATATTTATTTTTATATTTAGGCTACAAGCGCCTCTGCAGAAGGACATGCATTCCTTTCATTCCTTTGCCATATTCCAAAAAAAGGAAATATAAATAAAATATTGTTCCTCAAAAAATATTATAATATTGTACATGGTCGAAAGAATGTTAAAAATCAGCGGTTAGGGACGAATGTCCTTGGCGTGAAAAGTACCTACGATCTTACCGCTTAAGTCCTCCAGGGTGTAATAATGATTACCCAGCTTTTCCCTAACTGTGCTTTTAATAAATAAAGGTGACAATTTATAATTGACATTCTAAGCAACATTACTTTGTACAAAACTCCACCGAAAAACTTCCTGTCCAATATTAAAATGTTGAGGTCTTGCACGAAGATTATAGTGGGCTTGATTGGTCTCATACGCCTCCTTAATATGTTTGCTAAGATCATATCTAAGAAGTTTAAGAGAGTCATCCCGTGATAGTTGGTATGTCGGTTCGTCGAGCATTTGTAGATTTCGGAGCATCCTGTACGTAGATCTGTGGGTAATCATATCGAATCCATACAAAGCATGATAGGGTGAGAATTTAGTGGACTGATGGTGTGAGTTCCGTAAGGCACAGCTTGTATGACTTAGATGATCATCCCACAGTTTGTGACCTTCTTTCAAATAAGCTCTTATAGCGGCAATTATGGAACGATTCACGTGTTCTGTGGCATTTGACTGAGGGGAATACACGGCGGTGTACATGTGTGTAATTCCGAATTTGGTCAAAAAGGCATTAAATTCATTTGCACGAAATTGCGAGCCATTATCGCTCACGAGAATCTCAGAAACGCCATACGCATGAAGCTATTTTTTTTTTTTGCAAAAATTCCTGTATGACCGAAGAGGTAAATTTTTTTTCTGGAAAAAGCCAGTGATATTTCTTAAGATGGTCGAGAACAATCAAGATTGCAATTTGGCCACTATCACAATTTCGGACATACAAATTTTGCCTTAGTAACTCTATTGTCTTCACCATACCACCATGAGAAGCAACGGGATTATTGTGAGCGCTACCAATTACGTCGTTACGCAAATTGCTGGGTACCCATAATTTCCAGGCGTTCTGCTCCTGTTCAAGGTCACCGGTTGAATGTTCAGTACGAATATACACATTCCAGATCGTTAAAATGAGCCGAATTTAGATAAATTTCAGGCTTCGGAATACTAATAGCCGACACATCCTCAAAATAAATTCTAGAAAGGGCATCGGGAACAACATTTTCCTTCCCCTTTCGGTGGCTGACAGTGAATTTATACACTGCAACTTAAATACCTAACGCGCCAGACGTCCCAATAGATCCGGTTGTCTCATCAACCATACGAGGATAGAGTGGTCTGTTATAACCTCAAAGTCTTGCATTTCAAGGTAGCAGCGAAAACGTTTGATGGCTTCCAGTGCGGCCAGGCATTCACGCATCGTTACGCTATAATTCCTTTGTACCGAATTTAATTTCTTGCTCATTAATGCTATAGGTCGCTCATTTACTTCTTCCTCTAACTGTGCCAGGACCGCTCCTATCCCAAAATCGCTGGCATCACAATGATGAAAGAATTTTTTATTAAAATCGTGGTTAATGAGAACTGGAGTGCTTTTTTAATCTTCTCGTATGCCACCTGTGCCTCTGATGTCCAAATAAATTTCTTCTTTCGGTAAAAGGAAGACGACGTCAGAAAAACTCTCTACCGACGATACCAACCTGCCAGCTCCACAAAGCCACGTACTTGATTCAATGTCTTTGGCACTGGCCAGTCAACTATAGCCATTGAAAGCCACGCAAAAATACCCTCTTAAGAAGGTAGCGGATAGGCGTCTTTTATAGTAACCGAATTTACTTTTCTCGCATCGAGACAAAGCCGGACCTCATTAGGTCTTACAACCATTCTCATGGGAGAACTCTATGGGGATTGAGATGGTTCAATTACCTCCTGGGCACGCCACTATCTATAATAATTGCAAATTGCAACAAATATTTTAGTTTCATCGGCATTTTTGGGTACAGGATAGTCTTGAATTATTTAAAATTTGCTATCATCTGAAAGTATGCCTTTATCTGTACATTTGTGTACTAAATAAGTCACTTCGTGGCTGAAATCCTGAATAACGTTTTAGGCATATTTCCCTAAAGCTAATATTCTATCGATTTCGGCAAACATGACGGATAGCACTTGACTGAAAGAAAGCTTTTGAGATAAACGTTTTACATATACAACTGTTTATTTTTAATTTTTGACATTAGCGTGTTTAATTTAATTTTTGGGTTTTTGCAAATTTTCGTTTTCTTTTTTTTTTTCTGTTTTTTTTTTGTTTTTATGCTAATTCTTGCATTCTCTTCGTTTTTTTTGTAGTCTTTCTTAAACATAAGTTAAATAAATTGTGTTTTAGTGGAAAGGAAAAAAAAATTAGAAATAAAAAAAAATTAAATAATAATAAAAAGTTATAAAAAAATGTATATAAGTGATAAACACAAAAAGAAAAAGAGAAAAAATAGATTTAAAATTTGAAAAGCACTTATGTTATAAAATATATATTACACGTTAAATTATTACAAAATAAATTAATTCCAAAACTTGGTTTACTGTGTTTTTTTTTTTGTTTGTAAGCACTTTTGGTGAATTTGTTTTCTCTTAAAAGAATAGTTTTTTATAAAGAAGAATTATAAGTTTCAGGCAAAAATGTTTCGTTTTTTTCTCTTTAATTTTTTTTAACTAGTGCATTTATTTTCATTTTCCTTTAAGATTTTTAGGCTATTATTATAACAATTAGGTTTAAGCACTTTTAATATAATTTAAATTATTTTGTTTTAGGATACTTTTCTCTTAGTTTGTGCTTTTTTCATATTTTGTTTTAGCGAAATTTAAACTGTTTACAAGAATTTCTTATTTTCTTCTGTGGCCTTCGACACAGTCTTTTCACAAACTAATTCTTTTATATTTTCACTATAACACTTTTTTGCAAGTTTTCTGGAAATGCCAAAAGATGTCGATGATGCAAATTTTTATTCGTTTAGGTTTTTCTTTCGAAAAAAAAACCAATAAGTAGCGTAACCCGTAAGCCAAGTTGTGTATACTGTAACATAAAGTTAAAATTTAATTTTAGTTATCTTTTTTGCATATTCTTACGTGCGTATGTATGTTTTGCATTACCTTGCCTTAACACCAAATTCTAAATCGCCAGGCAATTTAAGTTCCGTACCGAAAATAACTTTTGCAGGCGTCCGGGAGGTGGAATCATGAACAGCCGATCTGTATGCCAGTAGAAATTTAGGGATGTGTTTGTCCCAGTGCTTCTGATGTGCACTGACCACTCTTCTTAAGTATTCCTCTAAAGTGCGATTGAATCTTTCGACCATACCATCGGATTGTGGATGCAGCGGTTTGGTTCTTCTCTTATTCCATACAACTCACACAATTCCTTGAAGATAGCAGATTCAAAATTTCCTCCCTGGTCAGAGTGTAATTGTAATGGAACACCGTAGCGGCACACCCAGTTGTTCACAAATGCGCCACTGACCAGGCTTCACTTGACTCAATATGCGTTAGTCTTATGTCAACGATGCACTCTTTTCATTCAGCCCTTGAACAATGTTTGCATTCTAAATTGCAGGGGCGTCCGCATTGCAATGCTTTATGCCTTTCCTGTGCTCGATGCTGAAATCATAGCTTTGAAGTCGTTCAATCCAACGAGCTAGCTGCCCTTCTGGTTGTTTTAATTGCAGCAGCCACCTGAGTGCAGAATGGTCGGTTCTTAGTTAAAAGTGCTGACCATACAGATACTTGTGGTAGTGCTTTACACATTCTACCGCCGCCAAGAGTTCCCGTCGCGTTACGCAGTAGTTTCTTTCAGGCTTCGAAAGTACTCGACTGTAATAGCCTATGACTTTTTCGGTTCCATTGATAACCTGCGAAAGCACTCCTCCTATTCCGTATCCGCTTGCATCGCTATCCAGCACAAATTTTTCCCCGGCCACAGGATATCCAAAATCGGTGCCGTACATAATAACTCCTTGATCCTTAGGAATGCTTGTTCTTGAGCTTCACCCCAATGAAATGGTCGTGCCTTCTTAGTCAGCTCATGTAGACTTGCAGCCACACTGGCAAAATTTGGTACAAATCGTTGGTAGTATGTGCAGAGACCTAGAAAGCTGCGCAACTCGTGCAGATTTTTCAGGCGAGGCCAATCTTTTACACCCCGAATCTTATCTTCATCGGTTGATATACCCTCTGCAGTTACGCGGTGCCCTAAATACTTGACTTCCCTCTGG
Source organism: Eustalomyia histrio (assembly GCA_949748255.1). Taxonomy (NCBI): domain Eukaryota; kingdom Metazoa; phylum Arthropoda; class Insecta; order Diptera; family Anthomyiidae; genus Eustalomyia; species Eustalomyia histrio. The sequence goes on from OX456523.1 coordinate 159,808,409, forward strand.
AACAGTGTACATTTCTTTGCGCTAAGCTTGAGTCCAGCCGCAGATATTCGCCTTAAAACTTCTGCTAAGTTCTTCAGGTGTTCATCGAAAGTTTTTCCCATGACAATTATGTTATCAAGGTACACTAGGCAAGTTTTCCAGTGGAGTCCTTTCAGCACATTTTCCATTAACCGCTCGAATGTTGCTGGAGCATTGCAGAGTCCAAAGGGCATCACATTAAACTGTCATAATCCGTCACCTGTGCTAAAGGTAGTTTTCTCCTTGTCTTGCTCACAAATTTCTACTTGCCAATAACCACTTTGCAAGTCCAATGTGGAGAACCATTTGGTTCCTGCTAGCGTGTCTAGAGTGTCGTCAATTCTCGGTAGTGGATAGCTGTCCTTCTTGGTGATATCGTTTAGTTTTCTGTAATCAACACAGAATCGGGCGCTGCCATCTTTTTTCTTAACTAAAACTATAGGCGAGCTCCATGGGCTAGAAGATGGTTCGATTACTCCACTACGCTCCATTTCGTTGACTAACTCCCTTACTTCATTTCGCTTTGCTAGAGGAATACTTCTGAGCAAGGCCAATAAAGCAGCCTTGCTTCACCAGTATTTATTCGATCTTCATCGGACGCATTGGAAGGTTCCAAGTTCTTTTCGCAACTGATTATTGCTTCTGGCGCAGTACATTTGGCTATTTCAGAGTTCGCTCTGACAACTTTTTCACAATTTGATAGGTTCAGTACTCTTACAGGAACTCTTTTGTCTTTGCTGGTTTTCACGAGGGCTTTCGCTGTTATCAGGTCACTTTTTATTTCTGATGGTTCTACCACCCACAAGCTGCTGTCCTCACAATCTCCCTCCATGCGCACCCATACTAAAGTTTCTGCCCCTGCTGGTAGTTTTTGGTGGCTGATGGTAACTAGCTTTTTTACCTGATCCTCGCGTTCATATCCAACACAAAGGGGTATTTCAACATTCTGCCAAATCATAACTTTTTGCCCCATATGCAGATTAATGCCGTGCCTAATCATAAAATTTGCACCAATAATTACTTCGTCCACAATATCGGCAACAACAAATACGTGACTGACGCTTATGTCTTCAATTGTTAGTTTCACATTTACCTTACCATAGACAGAAGCCTGATCTCTAGTAGCTGTTCGCAAACTTAGCCCGTGCAATGGTTCAACTGGCTTTCTAATTATATCGGGCCTGATGATGGACTGTGATGCTCCTGTATCTAAGGTTAAAATGTGCTTTTGTACGTTGATGCATCCATAAGCAGTAAGATTGCTTTTCCTCTGCTGTGCTACTGATATGGAGATTGTGGGGCTATCGGTTGTGGGAGCTAGTTCATGCCCCGTAGTGCTAGCTCTTTTTAGTTTAACGGTGACTCTTTAGGTGGTTGCTGATCGGACCGAAAGCTATTCCTTGTAGCTTTGCAGTTTCACTGAAAGTGTCCCATTTTACAGCAGTTGTAGCATTTGTCCTTCAGTTTGCTTCGCTTTTCACCTAATGCCTTCATAACTGCCTCTATTAACTTCGTGCTCATATCTGCCTCTTTTTCAGCAGTCACTTCGAGGTTACGCATCTTAAATATTTGTGGCTTGGAAATCACCTTCGCAGTCTCTTGGGCCAGCGCGAATGAGACAGTTTCAGCAAAAGTCGATTTATGCGTAGCACACACCGCATGTCTCACATCAGAATCCCGAATTCCATCGACAAATAATTCAATTTTGAACTGATCTAAGAATGGATGATTTTCGCCTGGATAAGTTAGCTGCACCCACCGCTCAATATTTGTCGCAAAGTCTTGCAATGACTCATTTGCTTTCTGCAGTCTACCTATTAGTTTCATTCGGTATATTTCTTTTTTGTGTTCGCCACCATACTTTCGCTGCAGTGCCACCATTATGTCGTCATAATTATTTCTGCAGGTGATTGGCACACTTTCTAGAATTTCCGCAGCGTTTCCTTTTTCCTGAATAATTCGTACTGGACCCTCTTGACATTGGATATTATTTACTTTATTTTCTAGATCTTCTAGTTTTTTCTCAACGTCATGCTCTAAGTCAGAAACTCGTTTTTCAACCACACAAATTTTTTCATTAGTTGCCTTAGAAGTTTCTTGAAGCTTTTCTTCCACCTTATCTAACAATTTCTCGTTGTCTGCTCTCGATGTTTCTGGCAGTTCCGTTTTTATCTTGGTTAACAGTTTCTCGTTGTCTGCTCTAGAAGTTTCTAGCTTTTCCATCATAGCAGCAAACATTGCGCTTAACTCAATATTACCTTCTATTTTACGGGTACTAACCTCCATTACTTCTTTTTCATCAAATTCGAAAGTCGCAATGTCCATGTTACGCCGCTCGAATTCCTCTATTAGCCGCATTTGTAATTCTGTCTTATTACCTGCTGTCGGTAGCTCCAATTTGCTCAACTCCTTTTTGAGCTGTTCCACCTTAAGCTCCTCCAATTTCATGACTGCTAATTATTTTGGAATCCCACTTCTGACACCAATTGTTACGATTTTACCCTTTATAAAATCGCAGAGCGTGTCAAAGACTTTGTCAAATTTTGGTGTCAGTTGACTGACACGCCGTTTTCATTTCAAAGGTCAACTGTGATGCATAAACTTTTGGCGAACGAACAGCTGATTAGAAAATATTAATTTGAGGTAAATAAAAAGTAGAAAAAAATTTAAAATAAATAAAAAAGAAACAAATGGCTGTAGCTAGTGCGGCGCTTTGAGTTATTAAAACACTAAAGGGCTTGGAAAAATAAAAGAAATTTATTTTTCCAAGAAAAAAAATAACAGCTTTGCGCTCGCCAAACAAAAAAAAATTGACAACTTGTTGTCAATTTTATTTTAGATAAAAAATGCTGCCATATCTGCTGACAAACTGAAATTTGACGTTTTCACTTGTATGTCGTTTTAGAAGGCAGTTCGTGTGCATAACTGACTGCAAATTCATATGACAACCCGTTTTCATACACTTGCCATCAATTTGGACAAATTGACATTAAAAATGACATAGTGAAAACCATGCATAAAGATATTTTTTATTAACTAAATCTATCTACATAAATATAAGGAAAATATCTAATATCATAATCAATTTAAGCAAAAAGGTTAACAAAAAACTTACTTTTATTTAAGTAAGGATAAAAAAAGGTCAATGGATAAAATAAAGAGTTGTTATTGAGATAGCCACCAATACTTTTTAAGGTTTAAATTAGGTTTAGTAGTTTTATCACCCGAATATATACTTGTGTCAAAACGACAATTTTCAGACGTAAGAGCTTTACAGTTAATTTCTTTGATATTGGCACGTCTATATATATGATAAAAAATAGGCACACCATCTTCATTTTGAATGAAACCATTTCTATCCAGGATTATTTATAGCTCTATTCATTTATAACCGTTACTAAAAATTACAGAAATACACTTTAATAGCACACTTTATTTACACGATTTAGATATACTAAACGTTAGCCACACTTTAGTTCTTCATACTCTGCGTTTTACTGGACTACTGCGTCACTGAGTACCAGTAATTATATGAGTAGTCAGGTATTCTAGTTATTTCCAGTTTATTACGACACTAGATTTTTCCAGCTGTTAAAATTCGTGTGAAGAAATTTCTACAACTAGAAATTTCTTGTAACAATATAATATATAAAATAAATACAAATAAAAATTTCCTTAAAAAAATGCAGATTGCCGATTTAAATATACCTTTCAAGTGGCACACAATAAAAAAATTAAACTCCCGCTAGGTCTTTTATATTAAAAAAAATTGGAATTCCTTTTTTTTGGAAATAAAATGTTTTGGAAAAATCCGCTAATCAAGCGGTAACATACTCATGTGTATACTTATACGCACACTTGCAATAACCAAAACGTCAAAATTTTCACCACACACTGCTTTACCATTCACTACAGTGTGTACCTTACATACTGTGATTTTCAAAATCCTCTTCAGTATTAAAGATTTAAAAAAATATATAAAAATAGTATATATTAGATTTTTTTTTAATAGGAAAAATCTGAAATATTTATTTTTATATTTAGGCTACAAGCGCCTCTGCAGAAGGACATACATTCCTTTCATTCCTTTGCCATATTCCAAAAAAAGGAAATATAAATAAAATATTGTTCCTTTTCCCTAACTGTGCTTTTAATAAATAAAGGGGACAATTTATAATTGACATTCTTAGCAACATTACTTTGTACAAAACTCCACCGAAAAACTTCCTGTCCAATATTAAAATGTTGAGGTCTTGCACGAAGATTATAGTGGGCTTGATTGGTCTCATACGCCTCCTTAATATGTTTCCTAAGATCATATCTAAGAAGTTTAAGAGAGTCATCCCGTGATAGTTGGTATGTCGGTTCGTCGAGCATTTGTAGATTTCGGAGCATCCTGTACGTAGATCTGTGGGTAATCATATCGAATCCATACAAAGCATGATAGGGTGAGAATTTAGTGGACTGATGGTGTGAGTTCCGTAAGGCACAGCTTGTATGACTTAGATGATCATCCCACAGTTTGTGACCTTCTTTCAAATAAGCTCTTATAGCGGCAATTATGGAACGATTCACGTGTTCTGTGGCATTTGACTGAGGGGAATACACGGCGGTGTACATGTGTGTAATTCCAAATTTGGTCAAAAAGGCATTAAATTCATTTGCACGAAATTGCGAGCCATACGCATGAAGCTATTTTTTTTTTTTTGCAAAAATTCCTGTATGACCGAAGAGGTAAATTTTTTTTCTGGAAAAAGCCAGCGATATTTCTTAAGATGGTCGAGAACAATCAAGATTGCAATTTGGCCACTTTCACAATTTCGGACATACAAATTTTGCCTTAGTAACTCTATTGTCTTCACCATACCACCATGAGAAGCAACGGGATTATTGTGAGCGCTACCAATTACGTCGTTACGCAAATTGCTGGGTACCCATAATTTCCAGGCGTTCTGCTCCTGTTCAAGGTCACCGGTTGAATGTTCAGTACGAATATACACATTCCAGATCGTTAAAATGAGCCGAATTTAGATAAATTTCAGGCTTCGGAATACTAATAGCCGACACATCCTCAAAATTAATTCTAGAAAGGGCATCGGGAACAACATTTTCCTTCCCCTTTCGGTGGCTGACAGTGAATTTATACACTGCAACTTAAATACCTAACGCGCCAGACGTCCCAATAGATCCGGTTGTCTCATCAACCATACGAGGATAGAGTGGTCTGTTATAACCTCAAAGTCTTGCATTTCAAGGTAGCAGCGAAAACGTTTGATGGCTTCCAGTGCGGCCAGGCATTCACGCTTCGTTACGCTATAATTCCTTTGTACCGAATTTAATTTCTTGCTCGTTAATGCTATAGGTCGCTCATTTACTTCTTCCTCTAACTGTGCCAGGACCGCTCCTATCCCAAAATCGCTGGCATCACAATGATGAAAGAATTTTTTGTTAAAATCGTGGTTAATGAGAACTGGAGCGCTTTTTTAATCTTCTCGTATGCCACCTGTGCCTCTGATGTCCAAATAAATTTCTTCTTTCGGTAAAAGGAAGACGACGTCAGAAAAACTCTCTACCGACGATACCAACCTGCCAGCTCCAAAAAGCCATGTACTTGATTCAATGTCTTTGGCACTGGCCAGTCAACTATAGCCATTGGAAGCCACGCAAAAATACCCTCTTAAGAAGGTAGCGGATAGGCGTCTTTTATAGTAACCGAATTTACTTTTCTCGCATCGAGACAAAGCCGGACCTCATTAGGTCTTACAACCATTCTCATGGGAGAACTCTATGGGGATTGAGATGGTTCAATTACCTCCTGGGCACGCCACTGTCTATAATAATTGCAAATTGCAACAAATATTTTAGTTTCATCGGCATTTTTGGGTACAGGATAGTCGTGAATTATTTTAAATTTGCTATCATCTGAAAGTATGCCTTTATCTGTACATTTGTGTACTAAATAAGTCACTTCGTGGCTGAAATCCTGAATAAAGTTTTAGGCATACTTCCCTAAAGCTAATATTCTATCGATTTCGGCAAACATCAGTTTCTCGACTGCTGGAGAAAAAAACCGCTGTTTGATCGGTTTGGCATTACCCTGCCTTTCAAAATTGGGGAAAAATGCTATAATGGCATCAAGTTGATGCCGTTGGCTTGGAGTCAAAGGAAAATCAATTTCGTCTGATATTTTATCAAATTTTCTATCAGAAACAGACTGTATATTAGACTTATTTCTATCAATAGCGGTAAAATCTTACGCACTATGACCCAACAATGATCTATCCATTATGTCCCTAGAATCCACAATATCTGGAAGTAAAGCCTTCCAAAAATCAATGCCAAGTAAAAGGCGATGTGAAATCGATGGAACAATAAAAATATTTATCAAACGTTTTATGACCTTTAAATTCAACCTCAACAGAAAGCCACCCAATAACCTTTTGTTTGTTACCATCGGCTGTTCTCAGAAATGTTTTACATTTCACAAAATTCGGGAAAATTTAAAAGTTCTCCTTCGTTAAATCTGAGCCTTTAACTGTTATGTTCGCTCCCGTATCCAGAAGACAATACTCATGAAATTTCAAAAATGAGATTTTCGCATAAAATCGGTTATCTGTTGCATTACCGATTATAGCAGAAATCAAAAGTTTCTTACAAAGTTTCCGAATTCTATGTTGATTCCGCATTTTAATCGTTGGCCTTTTTGGTTTTCCATTGAAAATGGTTGAAACATTAAAAATTTCATCCCTTTTCGCAAGATATTTTTCCTATCTTCTGTGATAGGGCATGTAAGGATAAATTAATTTCCTGTTGTCTACTACTATCATTACTATTACTAAAAGGTTCCACATTTGAAATGGTAAAAATTTCGTCGGATAATTTCTCCGACTCTACTTGGGGTCTGGAATTTGAGTCCTGTACGTTTCCATCAGCATCCTCTAAATTCTCGGATATTCCTATTTCAGCCACATTCTTTCTTGGCACTATTATATTGGTGTTACGTCCCGAATAATACGGACGTACTCATCCGCTAAAAAGTTCACACGTGTTTGTACCAGTTTTCTTAATTTTAATATTGAAGCCACCAATATTTACAGTACCTACTTTTTTTCAATTCAATTCAACCTTATTAAGCAATAAATAGGTTTACATTATATCTAACCAGCGAAGCCCTTTGGCTTGTCTGCAGGTGGCGGCTTATCTTAATTTATTAATTTTTTTTTTCTCTTAAATGTATTAGAAATGTTCTTAATGCTTGTTGGTAACATGTTTTATATTGTTGGTAGGGATATGGTTAGCGAGTTTTTTCAATAGCTGTTTTTGTATCGTTGAAAAATATGTTTACCATTGTTGTATAGAAAATGCTTTTAACATAAAGTATGTTAAGGTCTTTAGCTAGACTATTTGGTGTTGGTTTTGTTCGAAGAATGTTGCTGAATAGTCTGAGATTGTTAGGAATGGCATAGTTGTTGACTCTAGTGATATTGTATGTGTTCATTCCAGTGTTGTTGATTGAATTGTTGTTGTGGCTGATGATATAGTTGTTGTCGTTTAAGTTGTTGTTGCTAGTAAGGTTGTTGTTGACGAATAAGATGTTGTTTCTGATTAAATTGTTGTTGATTGGGCAATGATAACAGCCTATAGTGTTATTAATGTTGTTTGGGTCATTGTTGTTGTTGATTAAGTTGTTGATATTAATGTTAATGTACTTGACTGGGTTGTTTTCATTGACTATGTTGTTGTTGTTTCCATTGACTATGCTGTTTTTGCTAATACTGTCGTTGCTGATTATATTGCTGTTACCAACATTGTTGGTGGTGTCATGAGATCCAATATTAATGTTGTTACCTAAGTTGATGATTATTAAGCTGTTGCTGTTTACGTTGTTGCTGGATAGATTGTTGTTATCAGTGTCTATGTTGTTGTTGCTTATTAAGTTGTTGTTGCTGATATTATTGTTGTTGTTATTATTTATTATATTGTTGACGACGTGGTTGTTGCTGATGTTGTTAGTGGTGATATTGTTACTACCGCTGTTGTTGGTGATGTTTGTTCTATTTTTTTTGCAAATAATTGATTTAGTCATAGAATTTTTAATAATCTGTTTTGTGTTACTTGTAGTGTTCTGCAATATGTCGCGGTGCCCCATGCAGTAACACCACGTCTTATATAGGATTCTGCAAAAGAAAACTAAGCTTGCTTTAAAACACTGAATGTTGAGCAATTGCTTAAATGAGAGAGCATATACGCAGTTTTCCTAGTTTCTTTTGAACGTTTTCTACGTGAGTTTTCCATTTGAAATTATGATTCACATATACTCCAAGATAGTTGTAGGTGTCGAATAGTTCAATATGTGTGCTACAATTATCATTGTTGTATGAAAATGTATTTTTAGTTTGACTCGAGATCATAGGAAAAGTTTTTTTTCAAATGAAAATTTTTTTTTCCCTTATTTTTTAATTTTAGTAAACATGGAGAATACACAGAAAAAGTTATTAGACACCAGCCGAATGGAATGCATTTTCTGGTCAGCTACGACTTTCATCAACATTCTTTGTGCCGAAGTACCAATTGTAATTATCTCTATTTAACTCACAAATCAACGGAAAAAGCTATTTTATGCTAACATACAGTTGATTTTTATTATTGAGTACAGATGAAATTTACTAACTATTTTTGTGTTATTTATATTCTCCTTTGTTTACCGTATGTCCAAATTAGCTATTAGCTAATACTAAAGACATATGTTTTTTAAAATTGTTTTTACATATGTTTAAACAATTCTTTTAACCGTGCCAAGTTATATTTTAATATTGAAGTTTATATTTTATAGTTGATCTTTTTAATACTTATATGTATGAAAATGTATTTTTAGTTTTACTCGAGATCATAGGAAAAGTTTTTTTCAAATGAAAAACAATTTTTTTTTTTCTTATTTTTGATTTGTGAGTTAAATAGAGATATTTACAATTGGTATTTCGGCACAAAGAATGTTGATGAAAGTCGTAGCTGACCAGAAAATGCATTCCATTCGGCTGGTGTCTAATAACTTTTTCTGTGTATTCTCCATGTTTACTAAAATTAAAAAATAAGGAAAAAAAAAATTTTCATTTGGAAAAAAACTTTTCCTATGATCTCGAGTCAAACTAAAAATACATTTTCATACATATAAGTATTAAAAAGATCAACTATAAAATATAAACTTCAATATTATCATTGTTGTTTAAGTTATTAGAGTTATTGTGGAGACACTGTAAGTCATGATCACGTTGGTATGTTTGATGTGTGGTGGTTTTATGTGCATGATCTTTGTTTTTGCAGAATTTATCACTAGACCATTATCATGGCACCATTTTGTTACAATATCGATTTGACCTTGCATAATATTAGTTGCAGTGGTAATGTTTTTAAGTGAGGCAATGATAGCTGTGTCATCTGCATAAGCAAATGTTGTGCTTTTTTTAAGTACATTAAACAATGCTTAGTAAGCATGTCATTTGTATATATAAGATAAAGTATTGGGCCTAGTTTAGAGCCCTGAGGTACTCCGTAAGATGATTGTCTTTCTTCACTTAATTTGTTGTTAATTTTAACTCGATACGTCCTAAAACTGAGATAGTGCTTGAACCAGTTTATGCAGCTTCCTCGGATACCGGTTCTCTCCATAATATTAATTAGCTTTTCATGTGAAAGAGTATCGAATGCCTTGCTAAAATCAATAAAAAGGGCTACACAATGGTAGTTGTTACTTAAATTGGTGTTGATGTGGTTTGAAAATTCACCAAACAATTTATTAATATTTTTACCCTTTTGAAAACCTTTTGTATATTGGTCGAATTACAGATGTTATTAGCATCTTTGGGATTGTTGCGCTGTCTGAACACGAATTTATTTGGGCAGTTAGTATTGGTGTTATAAAGTTGGCGTTTTTTCTTATGTCTTTAGGTCTAATCCTGTCAATTCCAGCACCCTTTTTTATATTTAGGTTTTTTAAAATATAGTATACTTCCTCCTCATTCGTAGGAGCAAGATACATTGAGTTTGGTGACACTGTTGTTTCATTGTTTATTGTTTTTATACTACAATCATGTTGAAACTATTAGTTATACCATGTTTCTACATAACAAGTAATTTCTCAAACAGACAAGCTGTACACAAACAAGTACGTAAGCGAATTAGTTTTTATAGTACACTTGTCTTACTTACGTTTTGTTACGTTGTTTTTTTTTATATTGTCAAATTACATTATTGCCATAGTATATAGTTTTGTATTTTGTTTACTTTTTTTATGCTAAAATACAACTCTTTCATTACTAAATGGCAACTCTAGTACATATATATACGAACAGTTATTTTTTATTTACAAAACAAAGTTAATTTATATGAATAATTATTTGTGAATAAAATTTATTTATTAAAAAAAAATAAAGGAAAAAAGTGTTTCCATCTATTGAATTGAATTTGGATAGTGAAATATCCGAGATGCCTTAAATGTATTGGATCTACCGCAAGAGAGGTGAGTAAAAACAAAATTTAAGTTCTTTTCATTTATGTAATTTTTCAGTTTCATTGCTACATTTCGCATCAACAAGGAAGTTTTTTCAATGATTCTTAATGAAATACAGCCAAGTTTAGATGAAGAAAACAAAACAAAAGAAAACAACAAAAAAACTAATAAAATACTCTTTTGTGATACACACAATTACTTTTTTTTACTTGTATGTTTTTGACAGTATGGACAATTGAAATTGTTATGTAGAAACCGCAAAAAGAGTTACACTTACATTTTCACTCAACAAAACTTGACATTTGTATTATAGAACCGCAAACTAATTTTTAATACTCAATTGGGCAACATTTTTGAGAAACTTGTTATCTAGAAACATGTCATTAATCTTTTTAGGACATTTTCTGAATTATCGTTTTTAAAATTTTTTATAATGGTATCATCGATACTATATGATTTTTGACCAACGATCTCGTTTATAATTTGCCATGTTACGCGCATATTATTAATATTTTCTATGAATTTAGTTCTATAGTAGTTGTTTTTTTTTCACTTTTTATTTTTGCATTTACAAAATTTCTATATTTTTTGTAATCACTATCAAAATTTTTATTATTTCATTTGTTTATCCATTTTTTATAAAGTTTATCCCTGATATTACAATTTACAATCAACTCTTCACTTATCCACGGATTTTGTTTTCGACCTTTTTTGATTTCTTTTCTTGTTCAGAACTTTCGTATATTGCATTAAATCTTTTATAAATATCATTGTAAAAATCATTTGAGCTTTTGTTTTGAGTTTGTTTAATAATATCATTCCAGTTTGTTTCTCTGATTTTCTTATTTACTTGATAACTGCACAGAAAGTGCCATGAAAAATATTGTTTTCCATATCCTGGTTGTTTTCTTCTTTTTAAGTACAAAAAAATAGAGAATAGTGATCCGATATTGTTGTTGTTATTATTGCTGCATTGTTATGTGTGGTAGATTGGTTACTTTTAACACGTACTTGTATTCATGTACTTGTATTTTTGTTTACATCTACTCGAGTGCTCTCATTTATTTTAGACTCTAAACCATTTGACAAAACCATATCAAGGTAGTTTTTTGTTGTTATATTTTTCTTTATAATGCCTATATTTATATCTCATACGATTATTATTTTTTGTTAATTTGGTTTATGGTTTCGTCTAGTTCAAATATGAAGCTGTTAACATTATGGCTTGGGGGATGGTAAATTGAGAAAAGCGAAATAGTTTTGTTATTGATGTTTAAATCCAAATGTAACAATTCAAAAGAAAGAGTGTTTTGTGAAACATTTGTGTACATTATGTTTTCTCTAATGTAAATTGCAATGCCCCCTCCAACTCTGTCTTTTCCATCAGAATCTTTTCTATTTAAAAAAATGTAATTGAAACCATTTATGCTATATAAGCTGTTCTCATTATCAGTAATATTTGTCTCAACCAGAACTATTATTTTTGTGCGCTGTACTTCTTCTTCAGCGCGTGGGGCTATTTTCCAAAGAAAGCAAACTCAAATTTTTCTTTGTTAAAATAGTTAACAAAATTTATTGGGTATTTTCAAGCTTCTTGCTTATAAAAATTCTACAAAATGGCTGCAGCTTCTTGCTGCTTGTGCAAATAACTTTTAGAATACAAGTGTTTTTTTTAGAAAAGAAAAAATTAAAGAACCCAAATAGACTCAACTTAAGGTTGAGTGAGAGACATTAAAATTCAGAGTCTCTTATACTTAAATATATATACATATGAATTAAAAAGGAATAAAAAAAAGAACCGTAAGAAAAGAACACTCTGGCACAGTAGGCCTTTGGCTCCAAAAGAGAAGTAAAAAAAGATAAGAATAAAAATAATGATAAAAAATAATAATATAAAAAAAATAATGAAATCCAAATAAAAAAGATAATTTGTTGAACTCGCTTCAACAATTTTTATTTTGTTTATTATATTTTGTATGGTTACTAAAAATTGGGAAAAGTTTTTACGAAGTGAGCGAATATTCATGTAAATTAATGACAGGAGATAACTTAAAACGCTTTGATTAATTTCATTTAAATTATTAAGAGTTTGTAAATTATTCATTTTTAAATTAAAAAAGTTTTGTTTGTTACAAACAAAATACTTTTAATAGTTAAATATTTATATTTTTTAAATTGATTAATTCAATATCTGCGGCGTTACTAATAACAACAGCAGGAGAATTTTCGATTTTGCGAGCAAAAATACAGCCATTCCGAACCCACACAAACTTCCATTTACATTCTTTAGCTTTTGTTTTGGCTAGCCATAACACCTGTCCTATGAACCAAATATACTTTTTCGGAAAGGGGAGAAAAAAAAATACACGTGTATCGGCGATTTTCATGTACACGTCGGAATTTTTTTTATGTATAAAGCTCGTAGTGTCCGTCTGTCCGCCTGTGTGAAAGACTTTGGATCGATTTTTAACCCTTTTTCCGTGATCCAATCGAGCTTAATTTTTGCAGGCTCGTGGAAATGTCTGTATCACGTCAAATTTTTTAAAAAATAGATTTTTTATCAATTCTCAGATTTTCCTGAATTTTTTTTTTTTTAAAAATGGTTATCGGTTTTTTGTAACGGTTTCAGTTCGTTAAAAAACCGATTTTTTTATTAATCTTGTTATATTAAAATTAAAAATTGTTACATTAAAAATTTCAATGCTTTTAAAGAAACTAAGGCCTTTTATTTTTGCGTTTGAAAGCATTTGGGTCAGTATCGCGACAAATAAACCAACAGTATTCGCCAATCATATGAGTAATGTCGTGTCCTTTAAAGCGCTTTTCAATAGCCGCAATGTTCTGATGGAACCTTTCGCCATGCTCATCGCTACAAGCTCCTAAATCATCAGCGAAAAAATCTAAATGATTGTGAAGGAAATGGATCTTAAGCGACATTAATATGCCTATTTTGCCATATGCCGAAATCATTTCTGCGACAATATTTTTATAATTGGCAGCTCGTTTGTTGCCAAGAAACTGCTCAATAACGGCAACTGTGCCTTTCCATGCACGTTGTTCGATAGCATTCAATTTTGATGAAAATTCATAACTTGCAACTATTTCTTTTATCTGCGGACCATTGAAAACACCTGAAATCATACACATCATTAAAAAAATTAAAGTTACTGAATGACTTCTTAAAAAAATACCTGCATGAATCTTTGCGCCGCTCAATTTCGGAAAAATTTTGCGAAAACTTGCAATCGCCTCGCCCTCACGATCCAGTTTTTTTAACAAAATTTGATACGAGACCGAGCTTAATGTGTAGTGGTGGCAAAATGATTTGAGATGGCTGCATATCTTTCTACGCCTACTTTGTAGCATGTTCGCGGCTTCCACTTAAATTCAGTGTAATGCTTATCTCTTTTGCGACCTTCCCATGTACACAAAAAGCACTGGTGGGTTGGAAATCCACGCTTAACACCCATGAGTAATCCGATCACTTTCAGATCGCAGCATATTTTCCAATTATGCTCTTGGTACTTTATCAGCTGTAATATTAATTCCATGCCTTCGTATGTTTCTTTGAGGTTTGTGGCATATGCGATCGGGAAAGATGGATGTTTGTTGACCGATGCATCGATGAAAAGTCGCTACTCCTCTGTAATATGAGGGTAACCAATTTATGCAAACATCGAATCAATATCATAACAATAAGCCAGGTTTTTTCCCGATCTTCGTGCAATTTAAAAAATTCGTCATATGGAATAGTGCTACCTCGATCACGAGCGGCTGTTATTTTAAAATCAGCCGCCACTATATTCGACTGCTTAAAGCGTGATGCAAAGAGTTCCGCTGTTCTCCTCGACAAATTTCCGTCTCGTACAAGGTCATTGAAGTCGGCTTGCGTTACTAAATGCGGAACTGCAGTCCCAACTTCACTGGGTATTGGTACAAATTCCGATACTACTGGACTTTCGCATCTCGCATTTGATGCAAGAAATGTTGATAGCATTGTTGGTACTACTGTTGATTCTCCATCGCTTATTTCGGGAACATCATCAAAAATCTCCACAGAACCGCTGGAATAACCGATTCTACATTAGCGTAGCGAAAAGTAAAGTATTGGTACCCTTTCGTTCGAGTTAAAGTTACGCAAAAGTAGCACAATTCATTGCAGTGCTCCGTGCGTGGTAGCCAAATTGTTGGTATAGCGTACTTTATTGTTGACCTTCCATCAGTAAACTTGCATAAATTTCCATAGCAATAGTCGCACACGACTTCCGGAGTATACCACAAGTAAGGAACATAAGCAGTCTTGAATATTTTCTGAAACGAATTAACCACTGTTTTCATAATATTTTTCAAATTTTTACTTGGTGCGAATAAGCCACAAACGTAACAAAAGTTATTTCGAGTCGGGCACTGCATTTTTTCTCAGATAAAATATATAGAAGTACGTTTTCGCACAACAGAACTTAAAACAATTGTCCAATTCAATGTTTCATCTGTCATACCAGTTGTAAGTGTTGTAAAAGTCATAAACAGTTTAGTGTTAGAAAGTTACTATTGATAGACTGCAAATATATGGAGTAGGATGGGTCGAAAAACAATTTTTTTTTCGGAACGCTTTAGTAGTTTAAAAATTTGGAGTCCCTTCAAGTTATGCTGAAAAAAGTGAAAAAAAAAATTCTTTTCAAAATAAAATTCAGTAAAATCTGAGAATTGATAAAAATCAATTTTTAAAAAATTTGGCGTGATACAGACATTTCCACGAGTCTGCCTGCAAAAATTCAGCTCAAATGGATCATGGAAAAAGGGTTAAAAATTGATCTAAAGTCTTTCACACAGGCGGACAGACGGACACTACGAGCTTTATACTTTATACATAAAAAAAAATAAATTCTGACGTGTACATGAATATCGCCGATACACGTGTATTTTTATTTTTCTCCCTTTTCCGAAAAAGTATATTTGGTTCATAGGATAGAACAAAAGCTCGTTTTTGTAGCGCGGTGTAATAAACGGCGTTTAATGGGTTTCAATTGATCATTTATAAATACGAAGTTTTGGTGGTAATTGTTGTGGTGTTTTTATTGGTATTTTCTTCATCATCTAATGTTTTTGCTTTAATTCTGTGGCCACTGATTTTTTCATCAATGCTCTTTTTTTGTTGAGAGTAGAGAATTCGACTATTATTTTGTTTTGGTTATTTTTTAGTCGATACGCATTACTAATATCAGCTTGACCAATGTCAACAGTTAACGACGCTGCAATTTTTCGCACGACGTCGGCTGCGCTAATGTTTTTATTTTGTACATTGTTAATCTCAATGCTGTTATCAATGGTTGTTATCATCCAAAACAATGGAGGGGTTTGGGGATTTGCTTTTTCGGCAGCTTTGGCATTTCCACTCAGATTTTCTGTCGGCATGCATGCTATCGTATGTTTTTTGGTCACGGTTGTGCACGGAGAGTAGTGGTAGTTTGATTTGCAATTAAAACATTTGACATAGTCACCAGACGAAGGGAGAGGTTTTTTTGCAATGATCACAAGGAGTACTTATTTTTGATTTATGTTTTATGGTTTTGTTTTTATATTTAAAAAAAAATTAACGGCTTTTTAATAAAGTTTATGGTTTATACTTTCATTTTTAATTAAAAGAAGTTTTATTTATATATTCGTATATTTTTTTATACCACCGATTAGCAATTTAAATTCTTTAATTGGTTTTGATTTTTTATAATTTTATTTTCACTCGAATACACTAAAATATTTAATTTTGATAGATCACCGATTAAAAACGTCCGTTCATAATGAAACTACTGTTTTGCTTACGATAGCGCCAATACCAATCCTTGGTCATACCACTTAATAAAATATTCAAATTCTTACGTAATGGATCGAAATTGCGATCGAAATGATCATCAGTTAGAGATCGAAGGCGGTATAAAAATTCCTCTACATGCAAACCGGAAGAAGACCCATCAAACCTTAAGTTCCAACCTTGAATCACCGACGTAATTTTATTATCGGCATATATGCCAATCGCGTTGGATAAACTGGAATCGCTGGAGTTATTCAAAACACTACGATTATTTTGAACCGAAGGCATTTGAAGTCGATTCCGATTTCGATTAATAATATCAAGCGGCTGGTTGTTACCATTATTAAGCCTACTTCGATTTTTAGTAAAATGAGGATAGTTATCAATATTACGATTATTATCAACATGGTTCCGATTTGAAGCAATATCCATAGGTAGGTTTCCAGAAGCCGTTGCCGAAGGGGTAGAAACCTGTTCTAAACCGGTTTCATTGGTGCTTATTTCTAGCACATACTGTTCTGGAAAAATACCTTTTTTGTTATTCCGAGTAATATATTGCTTCACAATGGCTCCCCGCGGCCTTCCACGGTTTGAAGGGGCATCCGGAACGGAGAACAGTTTGGTCGGAATAGTTAATTTCTTCAAATATTTAAGCTCGCAAGCAATTTTACAGATAGGGCATTTCGAGGAATTACCCAAAAACTCTTCAATACAACTGCGATAAAACGCATGATTACAAGCTGCAATTATCAAGCAATGATGGTTTTCAAGCATGGAGTCATTACATATGTGACAAGTGGCCACAGCTCCCGAAGGAGGAGTTCTCTCGGAATTTCCTATTAGAGAAAAATATACTGTGCTCTAAAATTTGACCTCAAATCAAGAATGAATCTGTATAAGGTTAACTTTATTAGATAATGTTAGCTTGTAAGAAGAAACTTTTAAAATTAACTTAAGTCAAGTGAAGAAAAAAAAATAATAATGGAACTAAAAAAATGAACCTTGATATAAAAATTCAACAAGCAGAAATTTCCAAAACAAAAAATTTTTTTTATAATGAATTTTTGTAATTTAATACAAAAGAATTTTATTTCAAAAAAAATCGCTCAACGTACAAGGAAAATCCAAATTTTGAAAAATCCGACATTGATTCATCAACGAAATGGCTGTTTTTTATTTTTGGAGTTTATTTTTCTCTTTAGAAATTTATTTAGTCAGAACATATGCAAATGAAAAAATGTATTTAACTTAGTAATAGAAAGAAACTAAAAAAATTATTATAAATTAGCGCTTTTTACAACCCCTTTAAAACAGAGGCATGTGATGCATTTGCATGTCGTAAACTTACTTGTGTGGGTTTTTTATTCAACCCTTTTAAGGTATCACTGTAACACAATTGCAGGTCGTAAAATTGCTTGTGTGGGGTTTTTAAGCCACCACAAGACACAGCTGCATGTCGTAAACTTACTTGTGTGGTTTTTTTTATAGCACCTACTTAAGAAATGAACGTTGTTTTTACAACCCTTTTTGTGGGTTTTTTATGGCACCTTCTTAAGAAATGCACGTTTTTGTGCAACTATTTTAACAATTAAGGTATCACTGTGATGCACCGCAACCTCACTGTGACACAATTGCAGGTAGAATAACGGAGTAAAAAATTATATAAATAAGTAGACAATATACATCATTACGTTTTCGACTGTCAAAGAAAGTAAACTTGTTGGTACTATTTTAAAAATCCATTTATCATCATATAACAATGAATCCACCGTCCTCTACACCGCAAGATGAAGCTACAGCAACATCAACAACTATCGAAAACCCAATAAGTCATATACCCAATGAGTCATATATCTTGAGATATTATTTTTACTTAAGCGAACGTGCTAAAACAGAACAAAAAAAGTTTTCCTATAAATCATTCACTATTCAAGTACAAAACAAGTTGATTGGAATTTGGGAAAACTTGGTATGGACATAATGCCGAAAAATTGTTATCTATTAAATTTAATAGATTGCTTGACAAATATTAAGACCAAATCAAGAGCAAAAAGAAAAACCCAAAATTTTCAGAGTTTTTAAAATATCTGGAAACAATTTTTCACATTGGATCATGTAAATGCGATTTGATTTTGCCTGATAGAGTAGCATCAGCGTTAGCAACCGCTCTTTTCCATGATTTTGAAATGAAAAATAAGCATGGCAAACCTCTCATCATGGATAAATCTAAAGTTCGCAGAGAAATGCAGACAAGAAGTACGTCGCAAACGGTTAAATGATATGAATTTGTTAGCGTTTTCATTCGACGGCAGAAAAGATGCTACTTTAACGAGAGCTGAAATTGATGAGAAGTATCATACTAGGATGGTAAAAACCCTCATCTTGTTATTTTGAGGGAACCGAATTCTGAATTGATTGGATACGAAAGACTGGAACATGAAACCGACTGGAACATGAAACCAACAAACACTGGCCCACATGGTGGAATTATACGACGATTCGAATTACTGTTAAGAAGACCATTTCATTAGTTAATTTGCTTTATAAACTTCAACGAACTGCCGTTTCGGCATTTGTTTGAAGGTTTGGATAAATCAAGCAGCACTTGACCAAGACTAGCAACCGGAAAACTGAGCCGTCAAATCGAAACTTGTGAAACTCTATACTTAATTAAGTTCAGCCAGTGCTAGACAAACAATTTTAGCTATTTCAACTTTAAGTGAAGACACGGTTAAATCTTTGTGGATGTTAGAATTTTTAATATACCAAGGTGCAACTGTAATCATTCGCAAAGTCTTATTTTGGCGCCTTTGAACTTTTTCTAAGTTTGAATCGGAGGCAGTACCCCATAACTGGATGTCATTGCACCATATTGGTTTTATGGATCGAATTATA
Source organism: Eustalomyia histrio (assembly GCA_949748255.1). Taxonomy (NCBI): domain Eukaryota; kingdom Metazoa; phylum Arthropoda; class Insecta; order Diptera; family Anthomyiidae; genus Eustalomyia; species Eustalomyia histrio. The sequence goes on from OX456523.1 coordinate 159,827,638, forward strand.
AAGTATGAGCTTGCAATCTAAGCTTAGGGTTGAATTTCTGCCAAAAAGCCAATTTATTTTCACTGCTTTCAACTTCACTTGTGTCAATTTTGCTTCTTTGTGGTTTTTCCAGGTTAGGCGTTGATCAATATGTATGCCAAGGTATTTGACCTCCGAGTGTTGAGGTATAGTTTGGTTATTTATTCGAATAGAAGGGCATGAGTCTCTACGTAGTGTGAATGTTATGTGAGTGCATTTTTGTTCGTTTATTTTTATTCTCCATTTTTCCAACCACAATTCCAAATGAAATATATAGTCTTGTATATATTGGGATGCTACTTGAGGGATTTCATGAATGCTTAAAAAAGCAGTGTCGTCAGCAAATGTAGAAGTGTGAACTCGGTTGCAAATTGGCATATCTGATGTATATAACAAATATAAAATGGGTCCCAATATACTACCTTGGGGAACTCCAGCTTTAATTGGTTGAGGCGTGCTTAAAAAATCTCCTTCTTTAAGTATAAACTTTCGATCAGTTAAATAAGTTTTTGGGCAGGTTTTGCTTTAACTTGTAAGTTAGTACTTCATGCCAGACTTTGTCGAACGCGTGTGACACGTCTATGAAAAGCGCAGAACAATATTTTTTTCCTCAAAAGCCTTTTTTACTACATTTACTAATCTGTGCGTTTGTTAAATTGTGCTGTGATTTGTGATTTAGAATAATCCGAATTGATGATTCGGAATGCATCCTTTTTCGCTCAAGATTGGGTTCAGTTTAGTAATTAATATTTTCTCGAATAGTTTTGACAAATTTAATAACAGACTTATTTGTCTATATGATTCCACCTTAGTGTAGTCTTTTCCTGGCTTAGGTATCATAGTAAACAGAGAGACCTTCCATTTTTTGGGAAACTACTCAAGGCGTAAAATCGCATTAAAAATAAAGAGAATTATTTTAACTGCTAAATGAGGAAGATTCATTAGCATCTTGTTTCTTATTTTGTCAAAACCATAGGCCTTCTTAGGGTTTAAAGGAGCAATCGCCCTTTCAACATCTCCTAATTAAAATCTAAGGGGGATTGCTGGTTCAATATCTACGGTGGCAACTGAACTACATTATTAGCTATATTTGGCATGCATACATTTTTTAAATGGTTAACAAATAAATTGCCTTTTTCGGTATAATTTCTTGCCCAACCACCACACGAATTACGCAAAGGAGACTTTCGTATAATAGGTCTTTTAAGGTTTCTTGTTGCACGCCATAATGAATAGTTGGATTGTAGACTAGCGTCAAGACCTTCCAGGTATTTTTCTAGGTATGCAATTCTTCGGGATTCAAGAATATCTCTTTACCGTTTCGTGATTTCTTTAAGTTTAGTTTTAAGTTGAGGAGATCTGTGTGATTGCCACTCTCTTCGAACTCTTCTTTTTTCAGTCAAGAGCATTTCGACATCTACAGAATAAATTCGATTGTATCTAGTTTGTTGCCGGGTAATTGTTGCATGTTGCACAGCTAATTTGAGGGTTGTATCAAGATTAGCAAGACCCAGCTCTAAGTCGTTTGCTGTTCTTAACAGTATATTTTCCGAACAATGAGTACTGAGATATTTTCTATATTTTAGCCAACTTACGCGAATGCTTGTCGTCGCTAAAAGCCCATTCGGTGATACGATTTGTCGAGGGTTTCATATTGAAACTATAGTAGGTGAATGATCTGAAGATAGTTCTACCCTTTGTAACGCCAAAATCAATAACGTCAGGTATTTTCTGTTGGTCAAGGCCAATATGTTGGTTGCCCACTAGAGATCACATTCAGTCCCATTTTTGAAATTGCGTCAAGTAAAATACGACCCTTCGGAGTAATTAGTCGTGACCCCCAGAACGTGTGTTTTGCGTTGTAGTCACCAGCTGCAATAAATATGGGTCCTAGTAGTTTAAAGAAATCTCGGTACTCACTCTCCGATATCGAAAATCTAGGAGGGGAATAAATTGAGGAAATAACTATGTTTTGTTCAAAGTCTTCAAGACAGATGTTTGTTGCTTGTATGTAACCCTTACAGAAATCACACAGTAAATAGTGCTTGAGTCGGGCCTTTATCAGTATTGCCGAACCACCACACGTTCTACCGCGAGGGTCTTTAGTATCATAAAATATGTAGCCATTTATTTTAAAAGAGCTATTTTTTGTTAAATGAGTCTCCGAGATCAGCATGATATCAATTTGTTGATTTATAAGGAATAGAGTATTCAAAAAACCGGCCTTTTGGAAAAACCGGTTGCGGTTTTCTTCGAAAAATCGAATTTAAAAAAAACCGGTTTCGGTTTTTGCAGAAAAAACCGGTCAACCGGTTTTTCGGTTTTTTTTTAATTTGAATAAAAAGCTTATATAATTCGTTAATTGTTTTAATTACAAACAAAAAAAAGGAAATTTAATATATAAAGTAATAAAAATAAAAAAAATACATTCTTTGAAAAAAAAAAATATTTTATAATATTTTTTTATTGTATTTAATTTTAACATTTTTTTTATTGGTTTTAATATTTTTTAATATAATATTTTAAAAATTAATATTATAAAACTAAATTCATATCAAATGAATAGAGATTAAGTTTGTAAATTGGGTAAAACTAGGTACGTTAGTAATTTGAAGGTTTGGCATTAAATAAGTTTTTTTAATATTACATTTTTAATATGTAAAAAGAAAATCTATTTTTCACTTCTAAAATAATATTTTAGAAATAATATGCAATTTAAATGTTTCGTTTTAAGACGATTTTTTTCACTAATAGTAGATGTTGGACACATAGTCAAAAGACAATTATATAAATTGTCCAACTTTTCAGTTCTTTCGTCGCATTTATCAAGATATATGAAATCCTCATATGTGACCCTCTCCGAGAAAAGGGACCTAGTGTGTCAAAAAAGGGGGTTTGGACTTAAGAGTGGATTCTGGTACCTAAAAGTGTGTAGAATAAGATGAAATGAGTTAGATTTCTGATAAAAATTTATTTACCCCATAAAAAAGTACAAAACGAACTTGGGAAAATCGATAAAAATGAGAAAAACATTAAAATTTACTTATTTTAATTTTTTGGTTTTAAATTGTTTTTAAATTGTCACTCTAAAAGCGAAAAAATTACGTCAGCACATAGGCATGACGTCACCAAAGTCGGCACCCAATCATAACTAACCATACCAAAGCGCATCTCCCAACTGAAAGTGTGTTCACAGTGATAATGCGTTATGAAACTTTAAATGCGTTTTTCTCAAAACTTCATTTTCACAAAATAGGTCCCTTTTCTTCTAGAAGGTCACATATAATGATGAATGATTTCGTACAGTCTCTTTTTTAGAATTTTGAATACTGCTTATTGTGTTATTTAGATCAGAAATTAAACTATTTGAATTCATCGGAATCTATCAGACTTACATCTAAATCTTCATAACCAAACGATTATAAGTGTTCGGAAAAAATAAAAGAGACCAAGTAACCCAGTTGGTGATGTAATTAAAAAAACCGGTTAACCGAACAAAAAAGACCGGTTTTCGGTTTTCTTCGAATTTACAAAATATTCGAAACCGATCGGTTTTTTAACAAAAAAGAAACCGGTTGACCGGTTTTTGGTTTTTGAATACTTTAATAAGGAAGTACTCGAGTTCATTTTTATGTTGGTGTATGCCGTTTGCATTCCAGAAACATATTTTTAAACAGTTCATGGTTTGTTAAGTACGTCCTGTAATATCGTAGATTGCATTTTAACCATTTCTTGCATCATATGGCCCATAGAGCTCATAAAGTTGTTTAACGACGTACTAGTGTCTCAATGCTTGCTTCAAAACGGCTAAAGTTAATGGATGAAATTTGTTCTTTAGTTTCCGGGTGCAAACATTGGTTCGGAGTAGTTGTAGATGTATGTACTGGAATTTGATTGGTTTTTAACATATCAGCATAAGAAACTTGTTGTGGGTTTGGCTGGACTAATTGGGGGTAATGAACAGTTGGTATGTATTGCGGCTGCTTTGAAGGATTATATAATTTTTGAGAAGACTTTTTTACCATAAAATAAACAGGACAACCTCTATAGTTTGCAGTGTGATTTCCACCGCAATTGCTAGATTTTTTAACTTTTGCGCCATTCCATGATTCGTCGCATTTAGCTGTATCGTGTAGCTCGCCACACAACGCAACTGGAGGTAACTTACAACGCAAACTGGAGGTAACTTACAATAGGCCTCTACGGTGATTTTGCGGTGCAACATATATTTAAGACTGTAAATAGAGTGAGTTTCATTCTTTTTCAGCCTGATATCTCCGGGTTCCAATTCAACTCGAAATAGTGGTTGAGGTACGCGTTCTCTATTTCTAAGATTGGCTACGCTCTTTACTTTAAACCCATTTTATTGAAGGCCAGCTTTTATTTCTTCAGGATCAACGCATGAGTCCAAACCTTTAATAACGACCTGAAGGCCTTTGCCACTCTTCAGTTGGTAGGTATAAAAACTCATTGTTTACCTGTATTCTTGTTTCGTTAATGTTGCCACGCTTTATGGCAATCACATAAAATGAGTTTTCACCAATCAGTGAAATCAAACTTTTTATTGGCTTATTTGAGTTTTGCTCTCTCAAATAAATTGGAGGCGGTTTGAAGAACTTGGGGAACATTGTGGGTTCATTTGTTTCACTATCTAAGATTGCAAAACGGTTTTGGGACCTTAGTCCATTATTTTCCCTATCTTTGGGTACTTTTGGCATTGGAACTTCTTGAGAAGATTTTGGGCTTCGTCCTCGTTTAAATATAGCAACGTATCTATCGATTTCTACTTGTACCTTGGGCTTTGTTTTGTTGTGTTAAACAGGTTTTGTTCCCTTTTTTTTTTGATCAATAATAAACCTATTACAACACTTTTTATAACTGATGTTGCGAGCGAAGATAAAACACGTATGTACTCTTCAACTGACTATGGCTGAATGTCAACCGTTTTTAATTATTTTATTATTACATATTTTCAGGTGGTGGACGGCTTTCAGTAAATTGAGTTGAAAAATATGCCCCCTGCTAGAGAAAAAATTGAATTTTCCACCGATTCGAAGTACTTATACGACATGGCCCATGCAATTTCTAGCGGTGTGGTTTTGGTGGATCTGGCTAACATCAAACCAGGGAAAATTGTACATTCTCGCTAGTTCACCAAGGCCGCTAGATTATTACGATTGTATGTGACAACGGAAATGCTAGATGAAAATTTAAGATTTCTGGTTGAATTTATAATTAAATGTTGTGTGCTAATGTACTTCAATATCTAGTATTACAGCTCTGTCGTGTACGGTAGTGCATTATTTTTCAAGTTCATTTGTTGGTCACGATTTCTAGAACCTCGCTTACGCAGAATATATAAATATATACTTTGAGGACCGTCCTTAAACTTTTAGTTAATCTATTGTATACACTAAAGACAGTTTACTGGATACAGCGCATATTATAGGGACTTTTTTGGCTGTATATACAGATGTCTTCAAAGTATGCACAATGAATATATATATATATATATATATATATATATATATATATATATATATATATATATGTGCACGGCGCATGTTGCGGGGACGGGTTTTCGTTCCACAAGTTACTATGAAGACATTTTGTTACTTTGGGGACTGTCCTTAAACTTTTCATTATTCTACTGTTTACACTGAAGACATTTAATGGATACAGCTCATATTACGGGGACTTTTTTGGCTGTATATACATATGTCTTCAAAGTATGTGCAATGCATATATATATATATATATATGTACATGGCGCATGTTGCGGGGACGGGTTTTCGTTCCACAAGTTACTATGAAGACATTTTGTTACTTTGGGGACTGTCCACAAACTTTTCATTATTCTACCGTTTACACTGAAGACATTTTACTGGATACAGCTCATATTACGGGGTCTTTTTTGGCTGTATATACAGATGTCTTCAAAGTATGTGAAATGCATATATATATATATATATATATATATATATATATATATATATATATATATATATATATATATATATATATATATATATATATATATATATATATGCATTGCCCATACTTTGAAGACATCTGTATATACAGCCAAAAAAGTCCCTATAAAATGCGCTGTGTCCAGTAAAATGTCTTCAGTGTAAACAGTAGAATAACAAAAACTTTAAGGACAGTCCCCAAAGTAACAAAATGTCTTCATAGTAACTTGTGGAACGAAAACCCGTCCCCGGAACATGTGCTGTGCACATCTATATATAAATATATATATATATATATATATATATATATATATATATATATATATATATATATATATATATATTTCACATACTTTCACATACTTTGAAGACATCTGTATATACAGCCAAAAAAGACCCCGTAATATGAGCTGTATCCAGTAAAATGTCTTCAGTGTATATAGTAGATTAATGTAAAGTTTGAGGTCAGTCTCCAAAGAATCAAAATGTCTTCATAGTAACCTGTGAAACGAAAAACCGTCCCCGCAACATGCGCTGTGCACATATATATATATATATGTTGCGGGGACGGGTTATATGTGCACAGCGCATGTTGCGGGGACTGTTTACATTGAAGACATTTTACTGCATACAGCTCATATTACGGGGTCTTTTTTGGCTGTATATACAGATGTCTTCAAAGTATGTGAAATGCATATATATATATATATATATATATTCATTATGCATACTTTGAAGACATCTGTATATACAGCCAAAAAAGTCCCTATAATATGCGCTGAATCCAGTAAAATGTCCTCAGTGTAAACAGTAGAATAACAAAAAGTTTAAGGATAGTACCCAAAGTAACAAAATGTCTTCATAGTAACTTGTGGAACGAAAACCCGTCCCCGGAACATGTGCTGTGCACATATATATATATATATATATATATATATATATATATATATATATATATATATATATATATATATATGTGCACAGCACATGCTGCGGGGACGGCTTTTCGTTCCACAAGTTACTATGAAGACATTTTGTTACTTTGGGGACTGTCCTTAAACTTTTCGTTATTCTACTGCTTACACTGAAGACATTTTACTGGATACAGCGCATATAACAGGGACTTTTTTGGCTGTATATACAGATGTCTTCAAAGTATGTGGAATGAATATTTATATATATATATATATGTGCCCAGCGCATGTTGCGGGGACGGTTTTTCGTTTCACAGGTTACTATGAAGACATTTTGATTCTTTGGAGACTGACCTCAAACTTTACATTAATCTACTGTATACACTGAAGACATTTTACTGGATACAGCGCATATTATAGGGACTTTTTTGGCTGTATATACAGATGTCTTCAAAGTATGCATAATGAATATATATATATATATATATATATATATATATATATATATGTGCATAGCGCATGTTGCGGGGACGGGTTTTCGTTCCACAAGTTACTATGAAGACATTTTGTTACTTTGGGGACCGTCCTCAAACTTTTCATTAAAGTACTGTATACACTGAAGACATTTTACTGGATAGAGCGCATATTACGGGGACTTTTTTGACTGTATATACAGATGTATTCAAAGTATGTGAAATGCATATATATATATATATATATATATATATATCCATTGCCATACAGCGCATATTATAGGGACTTTTTTGGCTGTATATACAGATGTCTTCAAAGTATGCAAAATTAATATATATATATATATATATATATATATATATATATATATATATATATATATATGCATTGCCCATACTTTGAAGACATCTGTATATACAGCCAAAAAAGTCCCTATAAAATCCGCTGTGTCCAGTAAAATGTATATATATATATATATATAATGTATATATATATATATGTGCACAGCTCATGTTGCGGGGACGGTTTTTCGTTCCACAAGTTACTATGAAGACAATTTGTTACTTTGAGGACCGTCCTTAAACTTTTAATTAATCTACTGTATACACTAAAGACAGTTTACTGGATACTGCGCATATTATAGGGACTTTTTTGGCTGTATATACAGATGTCTTCAAAGTATGCACAATGAATATATATATATATATATATATATATATATATATATATATATATATATATGTGCACAGCACATGTTGCGGGGACGCGTTTTCGTTCCACAAGTTACTATGAAGACATTTTGTTACTTTGGGGACTGTCCTTAAACTTTTCGTTATTCTTCTGTTTACACTGAAGCCATTTAACTCGATACAGCGGATATTATATATATATATATATATATATATATATATATATATATATATATATATATATATATATATATATGCATTTCACATACTTTGAAGACATCTGTATATACAGCCAAAAAAGTCCCTATAATATGCGCTGTATCCAGTAAAATGTCTTCAGTGTAAACAGTAGAATAATGAAAAGTTTGTGGACAGTCCCCAAAGTAACAAAATGTCTTCATAGTAACTTGTGGAACGAAAAACCGTCCGTATATGTGCACAGCGCATGTTGCGGGGACGGTTTTTCGTTTCACAGGTTACTATGAAGACATTTTGTTACTTTGGGGACTGTCCACAAACTTTTCATTATTCTACTGTTTACACTGAAGACATTTTACTGGATACAGCTCATATTACGGGGTCTTTTTTGGCTGTATATACAGATGTCTTCAAAGTATCTGAACTGCATATATATATATATATATATATATATATATATATATATATATATATATGTGCACGGCGCATGTTGCGGGGACGGTTTTTCGTTCCACAAGTTACTATGAAGACATTTTGTTACTTTGAAGACTGTCCTTAAACTTTTCGTTATTCTACTGTTTACACTGAAGACATTTTACTGGATACAGCGCATATTATAGGGACTTTTTTGGCTGTATATACAGATGTCTTCAAAGTATGGGCAATGAATATATATATATATATATATAAAGGGTGTCCCAAGAAGAACGCAATTTTTAAAATTTAAATAAAACCCAGATATTAAAAAAAAAAACGTGAAACTTTATTATATCGTAAAGTAGACAGAATGAGGTTATGTATGGAACAATATATCGTGCAGATGGCCGCCGCGGCTTTGCTGGCATGCACGCGATCTTTTAATGAAATTTTCAATGACCGTTTTGCATGAATGCTGCGGTATTTCATTAATGCAGCATCCAATTTCCTCTTTTAAGGCTTGAGTCGTCGTCGGCTTATTCGCGTAAACCATCGACTTCAAAAAACTCCAAAGAAAAAAATCTAATGGTGTTAAGTCGCACGATCTAGGCGGCCAATTCTGATCTCCAAAACGCGAAATAACACGACCGGGAAAGGACTGATGCAGCAGTTGAATTGTTTCTCTGGCTGTATGACATGTGGCGCCGTCTTGTTGGAACCACATGCCCTCCACATTCATTTCTTCAATTCTAGGCAAGAAAAAACTGGTTATCATTTCACGATACCGAACACCATTGACTGTTTGCGCTTGACCTGCCTCATTTTCATAAAAAAAATGTGCAATGATTCCTCCAGCCCAAAAACCACACCACACAGTGACACGTTGAGGATGCATTTGCTTCTCGTGAATCACTCGAGGATTTTCTTCACCCCAAATGCGACAATTCTGCCTATTGACGAAGCCATCAAGATGAAAATGGGCCTCGTCACTGAAGATGATTTTATCGGCAAAATCAGCATTTTCATGTTGTCTCTCCAATACCCAATTAACGAACTGCCTTCGCTGTCCATGGTCAGCTGGCTTCAGTTCCTGAGTCAATTGAACTTTGTATGCATGAAGATGCAAATCTTTCGTCAAAATTCGCTGCAAAGTGGATTTGGAGACACCAATTTGCTGAGCTCGGTGTCGAATTGAGGTGGATGGAGTTTGAGCGACATCATCACGTACAGCTGCGACATTTTCGGTCGATCGACCTGGTCGATGGCGCGTTGTTGTCTTTACATCACTAACAGACCCAGTTTCTTTACAGTTGACTCTTTTGGAGCATTATTGTGACCCCAAATTGATCGCAATTTGCGAACTGTAGCCGCAAAACTTTCACCATTTTGGTAAAACAATTTCACAATGAGAATGCGTTGTTCATTCGTGTAGCGCTGCATTTTTACTAACCTCGTACCTTCTACTAGCAAACAATAATAATTGTTTAAATGTCAAACAATGACACTTCGAATGTTGCCAGATTTAAAAATTGCGTTCTTCTTGGGACACCCTTTATATATATATATGCATTGCCCATACTTTGAAGACATCTGTATATACAGCCAAAAAAGTCCCTATAAAATGCGCTGTGTCCAGTAAAATGTCTTCAGAGTAAACACTAGAATAACGAAAAGTTTAAGGACAGTCCCCAAAGTAACAAAATGTCTTCATAGTAACTTGTGGAACGAAAACCCGTCCCCGCAATATGTGCTGTGCACATATATATATATATATATATATATATATATATATATATATATATGTGCACGGCGCATGTTGCGGGGACGGTTTTTCGTTCCACAAGTTACTATGAAGACATTTTGTTACTTTGAAGACTGTCCTTAAACTTTTCGTTATTCTAGTGTTTACATTGAAGACATTTTACTGGATACAGCGCATATTATAGGGACTTTTTTAGCTGTATATACAGATGTCTTCAAAGTATGGGCAATGAATATATATATATATATATATATATGTGCACGGCGCATGTTGCGGGGACGGTTTTTCATTCCACAACTTACTATGAAGACATTTTGTTACTTTGGAGACTGTCCTTAAACTTTTCGTTATTCTACTGTTTACACTGAAGATATTTTACTAGATACAGCGCATATTATATATATATATATATTAATTGGCCATACTTTGAAGACATCTGTATATACAGCCAAAAAAGTCCTTATAATATGCGCTGTATCCAGTAAAATGTCTTTAGTGTATACAGTAGATTAATTAAAAGTTTGAGGACGGTCCCCAAAGTAAAAAAATGTCTTCATAGTAACTTGAGGAACGAAAAACCGTCCCACAGTGCTTTGTCCCCATATAGTGAATCGGCAAAGTTAGAGGAGTCGTCGCAGAAACTTGAAATTTGGTATGCTGGCTCAGAATATCTAAATTAAGGAAAATTTGAAGTTTCGAAAAAATTGGCCCAAGGACACGCCTACTTCCGATACATCCTTAAATTTAAAAGTTTAATTCCAGCTACTATTATGAGCAGAATGAAGCAAAAATTGGTAAATCTCTGTTAAATTATGTCATTTAGCTAAGTGCTTAATTTTGTTTCATTCGGAGCAAGGACATAACAACCTCCCATATATCCTTTTTCTTAAAATCTACATTTTGGCTGCATTAATGATAAGAATACAGTAAGAATTCGGAATAGTTTATGAAATTATACTTTTTTGCTCTGTGACAATTTTCGTTTCATTCGGTGCAAGGAGATTACTACCTCCCATATATCCTTTTCCTCAAAAACTGAATTTTAGCTACATTAATGATCAAAATGCACTAAAAACGGATAATAAGTTTTAAAAAGATACTTTTTAGATCTCTGGAGATTTTTTTTTATTCGGTACAAGTACTTGACTTTCTCCCACATGTCCTTTTTCTCAAAAACTAAGTTTTTTCCAATTTTGCCATTTATTAATACAGATATATACTTCTGGGATTTTATTTTTTTACACAGATATCCAAAAAGCAACTATACACAATTTTAAATACAATTTACCATATTCGTCGTAGACGTAGAAAAGTATGGAAATAAAAACAAAAGTTTTATATTGGGTTATTAGAGAAATGGTCTCTATAATTTTATTTAAAATATATTTATATTACCTTAAAATCTTCTTTGCACGTAGTGCTGTTGTTGATATCCAATAACGAATTAAAAAATAAAAATAGAAAGAGAGTGGCAGCTAACAACGTTTAAGGCACAGTTAACTATTTACTCGTTATAAAAAGAGTAAAAACTCCTTACAAAGTGGTAGAGGAGTGGAGAAAAAAGGGAACGCAAAAGAAAGGATTAACCCTAAAATGGGTTTAAGGTTTTGAAAAGACCAAATTATAATTATAAAAATTCTTGGCTTAAACATTGTCGGCCACCTTGCAACATTATAAGGGTTGCAACATAGTGCTAAACAATAAAGACTTAAAGGTAAATATAAGTATTAAAATATTCAGTATTATAAAAAAATTCATTTATTTTATTATTTTTTTTTTTTTCAAAAAACACTTAAAACTAATTGTTATAATCGATCAAAGGATCGGTGACCCAAAGGGGGCCAGGTTGACACAGTGGTCTATTACAAATATAAAAATTTTATGACCCAAAGGGGGCCAGGGTTGACACAGAGGTCCATTAAAAAAAAAAATAAAAATGTATGACCCAAAGGGGGCCGGGTTGACACAGAGGTCGTTAAAAAAAATAAAAATGTTTGACCCAAAGGGGGCCGGGTTGACACAGAGGTCGTTGGTCTAAAGGGGACCGTTCCCTTAAAGAGGGGATTGGCCAGAGATGACCCAACCAAATATGGTGTATTGAGCCAAAGGAAGACCCGAGCTCGAATGAATCCTTCCCTTCAAAACCTGTGGGATCAGTTCTGGTCCCAAGACAAGAGCCACTGGAGCCGAAATGTTAAATTGGGGGTCTGCAAGCTGAAACCCAGCAAAATTTTCCCTTACCAGATCCGAGACAGATTCCGGAGGAGTGTTCACGCCCTTCATCTTTGTAACCCTCGCCGTCAAAGTAAGCTGTGCCGAATCATAAACTGATTCGACAGTCAGGCGACAATAACGGTAGTTATCCATTGTAGAGACGGGCAGTCTGAGCTGTGCAGCCAATGACTCAGACATATAGCTGTTGCTACAACACGAGTCCAGAGCTGCTCGTACCAAAATAGACTTTGCCTGCACTTTTAATTTTACCACAAGGGTAGGCGAAAAGGACACCACATGTCTAATAGGCAGGTGACAAAGTGTCGAGACGGACGAGGACGGGCGATTAGTGGCCTTTTTTTGTTTCGAAGAAACCTTAGTTTTGGCAACAGAACGCTCCTGCGGTTTTTTGACGACGGACTGAGATAAGCGGCCCGAATGGAGAAGGGTGTTATGATCACCGTGGCAAAGGCGACATTTCGAAACACTCGGACAATCTATGGACGTGTGCGTGTGGGCCAAACAACGTGAGCAGTAATGGTGTAAGACCACCATGCGCAACTTTTTCTCATGACTCATTTTACGAAAGTTGGCGCATGCACGAAAGGGATGGTTTTTGTCCCTACAGACCCTACACTTCCGAACACCAGAAGTATCAAGCGAAATAGTGGTGGTAATATTCGAGCCCGAGGTTCCTTTAGATTCCGATGAAGGTTCGGAAACCGATGATGTTGTTGACGGAGTAATCTCAACAACCGTAGGTGTAACTCCTTCAGAAGGTGCTGCCAAAGGGGCTGCTGAAGATGTAGGCTCTGCTATTTCCATAGCCTCCTCAAAATCTTCCAAAAGACCATCATCGGACAAATTTTGCGATAAGGCGGCCATTGTGCTAGGAAAAAAAATAGGTTAAAAAAAAGAAGAAAAAATATGTGATTTTGTGTTAATTGGCCAAAGGGATCAATTTCGTAATATTTCGTCTTACAACCCCACTCGCTGTACGCACATCAACTACCCTAACAATACCGTCACTACCCGGATACAATTTCACGACTAGACCCAGTCTCCACGAAGTTGGAGGTAGCTGTTCGTGTTTAATCACGACCAAATCGTTTTCTTGAATATCGCGTTCCTGATTTTTCCACTTGTAGCGTTTGTGCAAATCCATCAAATACTCATCTTTCCACCGGCGGCAAATATGCTGAGAAAGAGCTTTCATTTTAAGAAACCGATTAACAAGACTTGTTGGCAATTCGTTAATTTCAGGCTCCGGAGGAGCTAGAATTGCAGAGCCAATTAAGAAATGACCCGGAGTTAGAGCAACGGGCTCTTGAGGGTTCTCGTTCATACGACAAAGAGGACGCGAATTAAGACATGCTTCTATTCGCGCTAGAACAGTCGAAAGTTCTTCGAATGTATATTTGAAGCCTTGTGCCTCTTTCCTAAAGTGTAGTTTAAAACTCTTAACTCCGGCTTCCCACAGGCCACCCATGTGAGGAGCGCCAGCTGGGATAAAACGCCATGAAAGTCCCTGAATGCCATACGTAGTAGACACTGTGGACTGACTCTCCTTGAGAAAAGTTTTAAAATCTTTTTCCAATTCACGCGACGCACCTACGAAGCTTGTGCCATTATCCGGAAAGATTGTACTAGGACACCCTCGGCGAGAAATAAATCTTTGAAAGGCGGATAAAAATGTTGCCGTTGACAAGTCTGTAGTAGCCTCTAAATGTATAGCTTTCGTAGAAAAGCAGACAAATATACAGACGTAGCCTTTAGTTATTCGACAAGCCCTACCAGTAAAACTCTTGATATCGAAAGGACCTGCGAAATCAACACCAGTGACGGTGAAAGGCCTATCAAGCGCAGTTCTTTCCGGAGGAAGAGCTGCCATAATTTGACTGCATGAACGTTTTTTGTCAATTATACAACGTTTGCAGCGACTCACAACACCTCGAATTTTAGATTTCAATCGAGGAACCCAATATTCAATGCGAATTATTCGCAGCATCAATTGATTTCCACCGTGAATGGAAATAATATGCACAAATTCCGCCAACAGAAGTGTAAATTTACCCTCGTAAGGTAAAATTATTGGATATCGTTCCGTATACGAAAGAGACGGTGATCTAACTAAACGAACATTCAATCTCATAACGCCATCTTTATCCAAGAAAGGATCTAGAGGGAGCAAAGAACTCTTCGTATATAAAGGCCTTTTTTCCACAAGACACTTGTACTCTCTAGCAAAATGAAACTGTTGAGATACCTTGGCTAAACGTAACTTAGCTCTTTTTATGTCTATACCCGAAAGAGTTTTACTCTCATAAAAATTACGATCAGATCCGTGAGATGGATGGGTATTATAGAAAAATCTCAATACATACGATATAATACGAAGTGATTTATCAAGGCGTGAATAGTTCTTCAGAATATCCTCATATGTATCCTTCCCCTCTTCGTCTATAAAGAACGAAGCAAAACTCCGAACTGAGCGATCCCCAATGTCAGTGTCCAATCGCGAAAAATCGGTAATATTCCATTGGGATTTATCAAGACGAAGCCACTGGGGCCCATGCCACCAAAGTTCATTATCTTCCAGCTCCGATAGAGCGGCTCCCCGACTACCCGAATCGGCAGGACTATCCTCAGATCGGACGTGGTACCAACTATGTTGGACAACATTCTCCTGAACTAAACACAACCTATTTGCGACAAATGTGGTCCAAGAACAAGGGTCCTTCTTCAACCAGGAAAGGACTATCGTAGAATCAGTCCAACAATAAATCTGTTGAAGCCGTACATCAATTTCACTTAAAACAGTTTTTAAAAGTTCAGAACCCAAAACTGCACCACAAAGCTCAAGACGTGGTATAGAGATCGATTTTATGGGAGCCACTTTTGTTTTACAAGATATTAAATGCGTATAAATCTCACCGCCGGGAGTTTCAATACGAATATAAATCACCCCCGCGTATGCCTTTTCCGAGGCATCAGAAAAAACGTGAAGTTCAACTGAAGAGTCAGGAGTATAACGAACCCATCGCGGAATTTGTATCCTATTAACTTCATGATACGAAGCAATAAATCTTTGCCAATCGCTTTCCGTAGAAAGTGGAAGAGAATCATCCCAATTAATGTTATCAAGCCAAATCCTTTGCATAATCATTTTTGCGACAACAACTACTGGACCTAGCCAACCAACAGGGTCAAACAATTTCGCAATAGTTGACAAAACTTCCCTCTTAGTGTGAACAGTTTTTTGGGCTATAGGGTTTACATTAAAATAAAAACAGTCCAATTGAGCATTCCATTGAACACCCAAAGTCTTTGAACTACTAGACTCGACAAATGTCAAAAGTTTAGCATCAATCAAATGCTCAGACGGAAATCTGTCCAAAATAATGCGTTCATTAGAAGTCCATTTCCTAAGTTCAAATTTAGCAGAAGACAAAGCTGCTATAAACTGATCACGAGCGCTCAGGGCAGTTGATACGTCATGAGCCCCAGCTAAAACGTCGTCAACATACATACACTTCCGTAGAATGTGTGATGCTAATGGGTACTCAGCCTCAGAATCGTAAGCTAATCGTAGTAACGTTCTTATCGCTAGGTAAGGGGCGCAATTAACTCCAAAAGTCACCGTCTGCAACTCATACTCATTAACGTTCTCCGTTGGAGAATCTCTGAACAAAATCCGCTGAAAAGGAGTATGAGAAGAATCTACACGAATTTGCCGATACATTTGCGCAATATCGCAATTAAAAACAAATTTAAACAGACGCCACTGCAGAATCAAAAGAACCAAATCAGACTGTAAAGTGGGCCCAACGTAAAGACAGTCGTTAAGACTATTTCCATTAGAAGTTTTATTCGAAGCATTAAAAACTACTCGCAATTTTGTAGTCTTCCGCTCCGGTTTAACGACAGGGTGGTGAGGTAAATAGCAAGCAAAGGTAGTTGAAGGAGGTGAAGTTGAAACAGGTCCCATATGACCCAGGTCCAGGTATTCATTAACGACGCCATCATAGATCCTCTTAATTTCTGGTCTTCGTAGAAGAGAAGATTCATTCCGAAGATATTGCTTTAGAACATTCGACCTAGATATACCTAAATTCAATATTTGAGGAAATTCAGGCTTGAATGGAAGTGTAACGATGAAACGACCATCAGAACCTCGACGTGTAGTCTTTTCATAGTTTTCCTCACAAATTTTGTCAAAAGTTGAAAAAATTCTTTTCCTAGGAGTTTCCTCAAGTTCCCAAAATCGAAGAAGATTTCTATTGAGATTATCCTCCGTAGAAAAATTTACTTTAGTGGAATAAACTTGGACTTGAGGTTGAAAAATTGGACCAGTTATAATCCAACCGAAAACTGATTTTTGAGCCAAAAGTGAACCCAAAATATTGCGTTTAATTTCTCCCAGAATAATTCTAGGATATAAATCTGCGCCGAGCAAAATGTCAACAGACCGACTGTCATAAAAGTTGTTGTCCGCAAATCGTAGATTTGGCAAATTATCCTTTATATAAGACGGAATCACAAAGGATGGCAAATTTCCCGATATTTTAGGTAGGACAAGCGCCATAGTTTCCATTGAAATAGACGGATCTAGTGGAGAGCCAATTTGTATAGAACAAATTTTTCTGGAACTAGCAGCAACCGCTTGATTCACACCTGAAATTTAAGCATTCGTGAAATGCGTAGACAGTTTCAGGCGGTTTTGCAAACGTTCCGATATGAACGAAGCTTCAGAACCCGGATCAATAAGAGCACGGGCTGGATACGTGATACTCTGGTGAACGATATTCACCATAGCCGTCCCCAGAATAACCGACCTATTTTGCGAGGTATGAAATACCTGCTGATTCGCACGAGCTGCGGCATCAGAAGTGGATGGTAGCCATGAATCAACCTGTGTGAAGTTCGCATGCTGATAAGCAGGAACCGAATTCGCATTGGTTGAAAAATTCTGTCGAACAAAATTCGAATTCGTATCATTAGGCCGAGCGGAGCTCGTATTCGAATTATTTTGTCTCGCTGAATTTTCCAAAAACGACGCATCACGATGTAACATCGTATGATGACGCTTGTTGCATATGGTACAATTGTGTGTGCTCTCGCAACTCTTTGAGTCATGAGCCCGAGATAAACAATTTATGCAGCAGTGAAATCGTTTCACTGTAGAAAATCTATCTGCCACAGACAGGCTCCTGAAACGTGGACAAAGCCGTAGATTGTGATCTTGATTCTTGCATATAGGGCAAGAATTCTTTGATGATGTGGAAGAAGAAGAAGAAGACGCATTAGTGTAATGAGTCCTTATTTTGTTCCCAGAAGACTTATTCAAAGTTTCCGAAGCTTTTATGTCACGAACACAATCTAAAGTTAGGGCCCTTTCCGTGAGAAAGAGGTCCAAATCTTTCCAGAGTGGTAAAGCCGATTTATCCCTTACACTCTGTTCCCAAATATTCACGGTGGCCGATGGTAACCGTTGTAGACAAATAAAAACAATTATCGGATCCCAATTTTCGGTAGAAATCTGATAAATTGACATTGCAGAAAGGCAACCATTTATTCCGCGCTGAAGTGATTTCAACCCTGCACTGGTTTCCTTATCAAGATAAGGAAGACCGAAAAGCGTCTTGAGCTGGTCGTTTACCAACATACGTGGATTATCATATACCCTATTCAAGTTTTTCCACGCCATACCAAACCCCTGATCCGTAAGAGGGTATTTAGAAACAATTTCCCGAGCTTCGCCTTTCGTTTTTCTAACTAAATGGCACAAACGTTCAATGTTACTTAACCGCGAATTGTTAATATAAACGGCGGTAAAAAGATCACGAAAGGTAGGCCACGAAAGATAATCGCCCTCGAAAACATCTGTGTCGCATGGCGGTAGAGCCAAATTATGGCAGACGATATCCACCAAGTTTTCAGTCGTTAACTGCGACTTCTTTTCCGTTTCACACTTTCGCAGCTTGTCATTTATTTTCGACAAACAAGTAACATACGCGCGATAGGTGGACTTGTATTTAGATTTTACCACTTCATTAGCTGAAGGTTCCGCCTTTTTCAACGTTGCGTTATACGTCAGGCACTCGTTGTACATGGTCTTTACCGTATCCCACAAAGATTTTAATTCTGCGCCCTCAATTTCAAGACTACATTGAGTATGAAAATCTTCGCGCAGGTCGTTAAAATTCTCTTCGAATTCAATTAGAGCATCCGAAGCTCTAATAAAAAGGTCAAGTGCGGTCACTGACATGTCGAAAATTAGTTGTTTTCAAAAAAAAAAAATTAAAAGAAAATACGAAAAACTCCGAAAATGTACGAAAATCAGAACTTGTTAAATTATATCTCGAATAATTATTAAATTCCGCACAACAAAAAAAAATATTTTTAGTTATAAAATAAAATAATTCACCGAAATAATTATTAAATTTCACAAAAATTCGAAAAAATATTTTTAAACAATTTTCTAATTGAAAATACACTTTATAGGAAGCGACTATAACCGTCCGTAGAGTGACCGATAAAATATAGCAAGAATCCGAAAAAAAAAAATTATAAAAATAATTTTCATAAAAAAAATCAAACACTTAATATAGCGACTATGACCTGTATATATACGTGTAGGGTAATATTGATGACGTCACCAATTGTGCAACAACCATACAGTGTATATTTTTACTTTAAGCGTATATAAAAAATGCACTAGCTTTAACCGTACGTATGTATGTATGTAACAATATCAGCGTACAAACAAACGAGGAAAGCAATATAAACAAAATAAAAATAAACAAAATAAATATATGTAGGTATGTTCGTATGGTAAATGTACCAACTTACAAAAAGTAAATTTATTAAAAATTACTAATAAATCACTATTATACGGTTACCGACGGGTTTTTGATTAAGGCAAATAATAAGACAAATTCTATTTTATAATTTATCTATGTACTTTAAACACTATTTTAAATTTCAACACAAAAATTAGCAAAATCACAAAATTGTGTTTTCTCTAGAAAATAAATTTCTATTTTTCCGTTCGCGTAACCAAACACACCGTTGAGTGAAAACAATAAAAAAGTTACCGCGTAGGGTTGTAATACGATCAACCACCACAATCAACAAATTAAATAAATCTTTTAATTTGTATATTTTTTCACTTTTTATTTTTCCTAGCACTAAAAAAATGATACGCACCTTTTTTATCCGGACTTTGTAAAATATGGAATACAAAGTTTTTTGATGATAGGGATGAATCGCCAAAATTCACTTCAAAATGGAGAACTTACTGGAAATATTTATTAAAATTTTACCAATATTAAAACTTTTGCTTATTAATCCAGTTCGAAGGACCAAAAATGTTCGTCGTAGACGTAGAAAAGTATGGAAATAAAAACAAAAGTTTTATATTGGGTTATTAGAGAAATGGTCTCTATAATTTTATTTAAAATATATTTATATTACCTTAAAATCTTCTTTGCACGTAGTGCTGCTGTTGATATCCAATAACGAATTAAAAAATAAAAATAGAAAGAGAGTGGCAGCTAACAACGTTTAAGGCACAGTTAACTATTTACTCGTTATAAAAAGAGTAAAAACTCCTTACAAAGTGGTAGAGGAGTGGAGAAAAAAGGGAACGCAAAAGAAAGGATTAACCCTCAAATGGGTTTAAGGTTTTGAAAAGACCAAATTATAATTATAAAAATTCTTGGCTTAAACATATAACTTTACAATTATAAAATAAATTTTACAAAATGGCTTCATTATGTATATACATATGTATAGAGAAAATATGTCAAAAATTGATAATTTTAAAAAGGGCTACACTTATTCCTTCAAATTTTGTAAAATAATGTTAAATTTGTTTAAGAACGATAGCATTCGTTTTCAATGCAATTTTATAATTTTTTGGAAATGCACTCTACATGAAGCATTGTCCGAATTGATAAATTTTTTTAAAATGTTTGCAAGTTTCGATTGTGTGAAAAAATGCCAAAACTATTCTTTGCTTTAAAAACATGTTATTCGACCAATAAATGCGGTTACCTATGCTGATTTTTGTAAAAAAAATAGTATAGACCATTTTCTATTTAAAAATTTAAATAAATTAAAAAATTTCATATTTTTGATCAACATTTTTTTTTATTTGTTTAACATTATTCCAAAATATAAGGTATGTAGAAATCAAGTTGCACTTAATAGGCCTTGAGATATTAACAACTAAAATTAAAAAAGATATTCGCATTATAATTATAATTTTTATTCGATTCGCATAAAATTAGGTACACGAGTTTTTATCCGACTTAAAAAATCTAACAAAACTTGTATAATTTTATATAATTTTTTATGCTCTATCAAAAATAGTAAAATTCTCCATAAGAATACTAGGTAATCGGGAACTAGAAGAATAATTTGTACGGTGGATATGCAAAATTTTGTATCCAATTCGGATAAAACTAGGTACAAGAGATTTTATTCGATTCGGAAAAAATTTCCAAATTATAGACTTAGAAAAGCCGAAATAAAAAGTTGCATAATTTTATATAATTTTTTTTTATACTCAATCAAAGATAATAAATTTTTTCAAACAAATGCGGTAAAAATCACAAATTTAGCCATTTTTACAAAAGCCAATATTTTGATTTTTTGTGAAAAACCGGCACTTTTTTAATAATATGTTAGATAATATTATAGACTTACAAAAACCGAAATGAAAAATTATTTAATTTTATATAATTTTTATTATACTCAATCGAAGATAATACATTTTTTCAAACGAATGCGGTAAAAATTACAAATTTAGCCATTTTTACAAAAGCCAATATTTTGATTTTTTGTGAAAAATCGGCACTTTTTTTTAATAATATGTTAGTTAATATTATAGACTTACAAAAACCGAAATAAAAAATTATTTAATTTTATATAATTTTTTTTATACTCAGTCAAAGATAATAAATTTTTTCAAACAAATGCGGTAAAAATCACAAATTTAGCCATTTTTACAAAAGCCAATATTTTGATTTTTTGTGAAAAACCGGCACTTTTTTTTTTAATAATATGTTAGATAATATTATAGACTTACAAAAACCGATATAAAAAATTATTTAATTTTATATAATTTTTTTTATACTCAATCAAAGATAATAAATTTTTTCAAACAAATGCGGTAAAAATCACAAATTTAGCCATTTTTACAAAAGCCAATATTTTGATTTTTTGTGAAAAACCGGCACTTTTTTTTAATAATATGTTAGATAATATTATAGACTTACAAAAACCGAAATAAAAAATTATTTAGTTTTATATAATTTTTTTTATACGCAATCAAAGATAATAAATTTTTCCATATTCCTAGTATGTTCTTCTAATTCATTGGGAGCTAAAAGAATAGTTTGTAAGTAGACTATTCAAAATTT
Organism: Eustalomyia histrio; assembly: GCA_949748255.1. Taxonomy (NCBI): domain Eukaryota; kingdom Metazoa; phylum Arthropoda; class Insecta; order Diptera; family Anthomyiidae; genus Eustalomyia; species Eustalomyia histrio. The sequence goes on from OX456523.1 coordinate 159,849,724, forward strand.
TCATCCGATTCGAATGAAATTTGGTACATGATGATTGTGACTAATTCTTTTTACTGATATTTGTACATATATCCAATTTGCTGAAAATTGGTCAATATTCAATCATATAAGTCAAAAAAATGCGGTAAAAATCACAAATTAAGCCATTTTTACAAAAGCCAACATTTTGATTTTTTGTGAAAAACCGGCACTTTTTTTTAATAATATGTTAGTTAATATTATAAACTTACAAAAACCGAAATAAAAAATTATTTAATTTTATATAATTTTTTTTTATACTCCATCAAACTTAAGAAATTTTCGAATTTTCACAAAAAAAAAACCTATTTTTTGGAGTTGTAAAAAATATTTGTTTTCAAATATATATTAAATAGTGTATTAAAGGTTTACTACAAATATATCTAAGTATTCAAAAAATAAAACTTTAAATCAGTATTTAAAAAAATATATTTTTGAGAATTATTTTCGTGAAACAACTGAAAACAATATTTTTTGTTCAGTAATTTTTGCTTAATATTTTCAAACTTTGGCGCCCTCTATTGATGGCGAAAGCAATCAGACTAAATTTTTTTTTGCATATTTATTTCAGTTAACTTCTTGTCTTTCAAAAAATGTACTTTTAAGAACAAAAAAATGTACTTTTAAGAACAATTTGAGCCCATGCTTAATTTTTGATTTTTGCCTATGGGACAAAGCACTGTGCGTCCCCGCAACATGCGCCGTGAACATATATATATATATATATATGTGCACAGCACATATTGCGGGTACGAATTTTCGTTCCACAAGTTACTATGAAGACATTTTGTTACTTTGGGGACTGTCCTTAAACTTTTCATTATTCTAGTGTTTACTCTGAAGACATTTTACTGAACACAGCGCATTTTATAGGGACTTTTTTGGCTGTATATACAGATGTCTTCAAAGTATGGGCAATGCATATATATATATATATATATATATATATATATATATATATATATATATATATATATATATATTCATTGCGCATACTTTGAAGACATCAGTATATACAGCCAAAAAAGACCCTATAATACGCTCTGTATCCAGTAAAATGTCTTCAGTGTAAACAGTAGATTAATTAAAAGTTTGAGGACGGTCCCCAAAGTAACAAAATGTCTTCATAGTAACTTGTGGAACGAAAACCCGTCCCCGCAACATGTGCTGTGCACATATATATATATATATATATATATATATATGCGCACGGCGCATGTTGCGGGGACAGTTTTTCGTTCCACAAGTTACTATGAAGACATTTTGTTACTTTGAAGACTGTCCTTAAACTTTTCGTTGTTCTACTGTTTACACTGAAGACATTTTACTGGATACAGCGCATATAATAGGGACTTTTTTGGCTGTATATACAGATGTCTTCAAAGTATGCACAATGAATATATATATATATATATATATATATATATATATATATATATATATATATATATATATATATATATATATATATATATATATATTCATTATGCATACTTTGAAGACATCTGTATATACAGCCAAAAAAGTCCCTATAATATGCGCCGTATCCAGTAAAATGTCTTCAGTGTATATAGTAGATTAATGTAAAGTTTTAGGTCAGTCTCCAAAGAATCAAAATGTCTTCATAGTAACCTGTGAAACGAAAAACCGTCCCCGCAACATGCGCTGTGCACACATATATATCCCTTCGTCAGGCACATATTTTGAGCCCTTAGTTCTGGCACATGGTGTCTGGCCAGACCCCTATACATTTACATGCATTTGTATGGAAATAAGGGCTGTTTGCCGTAAAATTTTTTAATAAGATAGGAAAATATTTGTTATTTTTTGTGTTTCTATTTCTTTTTACTATGTTATTAGCTACCTGAGGAAGAAAAAATAGACCTGAAAAATTCTTTGGAATGAAAAGGGCAACTATTTTTTTGTTCTATATATATTTCTCTATTATGGGTAAAGTAATAAATGTTTATGACAAAATAGAAAATTATTATGAAGAATACATTGATTTTTTTATTCAGAATTTTGCGGAAGGCAACAAAAACATAAATAATCTACTTTTGAATGTTGCTGACAAACAAGATTGTTGCATTTGCAGCAAAAAAAGCGTGTCTTACGGCGTATTTTGTCACCTTGCTGCAGGCAAATTCTGCAATCTTTTTTGGCAGCTAGTGTGTCTGGACCACTGCGTGAAGCCACATTACGGTTTGCTATATTGAGAGGTCTCCCAAAGTACGCTTCAAATGCTATACGAGTTGTTGGTTGAGCCACAATGTGCGGATTATTGATGCGATTTTCAACGTTGGCCAGTACCAATTGCTTTGCAAGTTTATATAAAAATATGCGTCTTCTTTCTTTTCTTGTATTTTCATCATTTAGCTTACATATAATGTAACTTGCCAATGCCATCACATCAATCATGTTGCAGAAAAACGCGTATGTCCAGCGTCTGGTTGACCGTTTTGTTGTGTAATGAGTTAGCATTTGATCCATCGTATCGACTCCGGCTTTAGTTGAATTATAAAATAAAATTGCTTCCGGTTTCATGGTTACGCCGTCAACATATTTCGTGTAATGCACGGTTGAAATTAAATTGACTGCCTTATTTTTTTGGGCACGTAGCTGCAAAGTGCAACAAGATTTTCATGAAAACCAAACACACTTGAAAGAATTGGTCGTCTGGTGCTCTTCATAACTTCCTTAGGAAGACATCTTTTGTTTGCTCGAATGGTGCCAACAAATGCCAGTCCCATAGCAGCTAGTCGTTTAGTGCCGTTTAATGAGGTGAAAAAATTATCAGAAATAATTGTTCTGCCGCTGTTTGCGTAACAATTTGCGAAATACATTAGAACGTTTTCACCTTGATTTATCTCCCGATTGTCTCCTTCCTTTCCAGTGTATAGTTTTCCTTTCAATGGAAATTTAGTCTTAGCATCGCATGCCCACCAAACTTTGATCCCATACCTTGCAGGTTTTGATGGGATATATTGGGTGAACTTTGTGCGCCCACGATACGGAAACAACTGCTCATCGATGGTGATATTTTCATAAGGTTCATAATAATTTTGCAGATTTTCATTGAGAAAATTCCAAAGGTCCCGGATAGGAGCTGCTTTATCTGTTTGCTATCGGAATGCCCGCGTACGACTATTATCGAAACGAATATATCTGGACAGAGTAATGAATCGTTTGTGCGACATAGCCGCACGGAATATGGGCAGCGAATCAGAACGCCACCATATACTGTAGTTTTGCATATTATTATGGCTGAGACCAGAAGCCAACAACATCCCAATGAATGCATCTAGCTCAGAGCTTGTCAAATCAATCCATTTTCTTTGGGTAGACTCTGGATGTTCTTTATTCCATTTTCTAATTGATTCTCGCCCATGCCGATTTGTTTCACTAATGATGACGAACGTAATATTGGTTGAGAAAAATAGCTTGAATACCTTAACTGGATTGGTGAGCCTTGTTTTTGTTCCAGATCGAAAACGCATGATATTATGCTGGCGCAAACGAGATGCAGGGGGTTCAGTTTCGTTCCATTTAGTACCGTCTTTACCATAAAAACAGCCTGAGTCGACTTCATTTGCTGCTTCAGCATCATTTCCACTTTCTTCTTCTTCATCTACGTCTTCATCACTATCATAAAGTTCGTTAGGTTCAATTTCCAAATCATTTTCTATGTCTGATGCATCATCTTCTGGCACATAATCAGCAGTGTCGTCACCATCGTTTTCAAAAACATCATAATTTTCATCAGCTTCTACCTGACTTTAAAAATCACGCACTAATGCCTCTGACAATTGGAGTTGCAAATTCGCGCTACGCAAGCGTGTATTATAAATAAATTCCAGTTCATCAGCCATAATATACTAACAACGCAACAAATCTACCTGCGTAAAATTATTCACAAGTTCAACATTACCGCACAAAAACTAGATTACTTCTTCACTGTTCAACGTTCAATGAATTACTAACTCACAAACAAAATCAGAAGAAAGAAAGAAGCATAAAAGAATAAAGTAAATTCAAATTTCCAACTCGTGTCATGTGCTTTGCCTTTGCGTTCATACAAAATGCATAGGGGTCTGGCCAGACACCATGTACCAAAAGTAAGGTGAAGATTTTTTATTTGGCTTTTTTGTCCTGTTCCAAGGACTTTTTTTCAATTATTAATTTATACATCGAAGGCCAACCATATTTTGGGAGATTACCTGAAATTACAGCCATGTACCTAAAATAGAAGTATGCTAAATTGAAGCAGGAAAATTAAATATGTCTGGCCAGAACCATGTGCCACTTCGAGGGATATATATATATATATATATATGCATTTCACATACTTTGAAGACATCTGTATATACAGCCAAAAAAGACCCCGTAATATGAGCTGTATCCAGTAAAATGTCTTCAGTGTAAACAGTAGAATAATGAAAAGTTTGTAGACAGTCCCCAAAGTAACAAAATGTCTTCATAGTAACTTGTGGAACGAAAACGCGTCCCCGCAACATGCGCCGTGCACATATATATATATATATATGTGCACGGCGCATGTTGCGGGGACCGTTTTTCGTTCCACAAGTTACTATGAAGACATTTTGTTACTTTGAAGACTGTCCTTAAAGTTTTCCTCATTCTACTGTTTACACTGAAGACATTTTACTGGATACAGCGCATATTATAGGGACTTTTTTGGCTGTATATACAGATGTCTTCAAAGTATCGGCAATGAATATATATATATATATATATATATATATATATATATATATATATATGCATTACATATACTTTGAAGACATCTGTATATACAGCCAAAAAAGACCCTATAATATGCGCTGTATCCAATAAAAGGTCTTCAGTGTAAACAGTAGAATAACGAAAAGTTTAAGGACAGTTTCCAAAGTAACAAAATGTCTTCATTGTAACTTGTGGAACGAAAACCCGTCCCCGCAACATGCGCTTTGCACATATATATATATGAAACTTTACATTAATCTACTATATACACTGAAGACATTTTACTGGATACAGCGCATATTATAGGGACTTTTTTGACTGTATATACAGATGTCTTCAAAGTATAATGAATATATATATATATATATATATGCATTGCCCATATATATATATATATATTCATTGTGCATACTTTGAAGACATCTGTATATACAGCCAAAAAAGTCCCTATAATATGCGCTGTATCCAGTAAAATGTCTTCAGTGTAAACAGTAGGATAACGAAAAGTTTAAGGACAGTCCCGAAAGTAACAAAATGTCTTCATAGTAACTTGTCGAACGAAAAACCGTCCCCGCAATATGTGCTGTGCACATATATATATATATATATGTGCACAGAGCATGTTGCGGGGACGGGTTTTCGTTCCACAAGTTACTATGAAGATATTTTGGTACTTTGGGGACCGTCCTCAAACTTTTAATAATTATACTATTTACACTGAAGACATTTTACTGGATACGGCGCATATCATAGGGACTTTTTTGGCTGTATATACAGATGTCTTCAAAGTATGCACAATGAATATATATATATATATATATGCACAGCGCATGTTGTGGGGACGGGATTTCGTTCCACAAGTTACTATGAAGACATTTTGTTACTTTGGGGACTGTCCTTAAACTTTTCATTATTCTACTGTTTACACTGAAGACATTCTACTGGATACAGCGCATATTATAGGGACTTTTTTGGCTGTATATACAGATGTCTTCAAAGTATGCATAATGAATATATATATATATATATATATATATATATATATATATATATATATATATATATATGCATAACGCATGTTGCGGGGACGGGTTTTCGTTCCACAAGTTACTATGAAGACATTTTGTGACTTTGGGGACTGTCCTTAAACTTTTCGTTATTCTACTGTTTACACTGAAGACATTTTAATGGACACAGCGCATTTTATAGGGACTTTTTTGGCTGTATATACAGATGTCTTCAAAGTATGCACAATGAATATATATATATATATATATATATATATATATATATATATATGTGCATGGCGCATGTTGCGGGGACGGGTTTTCGTTCCACAAGTTACTATGAAGACATTTTGTTACTTTGGGGACTGTCCTTAAACTTTTCGTTATTCTACTGTTTACACTGAAGACATTTTACTGGACACAGCGCATTTTATAGGGACTTTTTTGGCTGTATATACAGATGTCTTCAAAGTATTGGCAATGCATATATATATATATATATATATATATATGTGAATGGCGCATGTTGCGGGGACAGTTTTTCGTTCCGCAAGTTACTATGAAGACATTTTGTTACTTTGAAGACTGTCCTTAAACTTTTCTTTATTTTACTGTTTACACTGAAGACATTTTACTGGATACAGCGCATATTATAAGGACTTTTTTGGCTGTATATACAGATGTATTACAGTAGATTAATTAAAAGTTTAAGGACGGTCCTCAAAGTAACAAAATGTCTTCATAGTAACTTGTGGAACGAAAAACCGTCCCGCAATATGAGCTGTGCACATATATATAGATTTGTAATTAATAATACCAGATTTTACCATTATTTTGAATTTGTACTATAAAACCTATTGCTTTTAAGTAAGTAAGTAAGGGTCATATATAAAGATTATTAACACTGCACGCACGGAAATTTTATTTACTAGTTATTCTGACCACCAAGCTCAGTGTTAGCTTGTGTAAAACATTGCAAGATATACACATGAGATATAGAAAAGTAAAAAAGACAAGGCAACACTTTACCCCGTAAGGACGCAAAATGTTACAACATAAAAGTCAATTTTAAAACAAAGTGCAAAATTTTTATGAGAAAAGAAGACGCCATAACATTTTCTTTTTCTATTGCATATCAAAATGTTCTTAAAATCTGATTATTTACGTTGGGGTACCTTCATTATAAGTTCAAGATCATTGAATATATGCTAGATTTGGTTTATAATAGTTATGATGAAAATCTAAATGGATTTATTTTTCCTTTCAGTGTCGACATTCGTGAAGGTTACACAAAAGCGGTAAAGCGTTGGTCTGATGAGAGCATTTTTGGTGAAAGAGCGTATTTCATTTTTGATAAAGAACCAGGAACGCTTTCTATCCAAAACACTCAGTACACAGATTCGGCAACATACAGATGTAGAGTGGATTTTTTAAAGGCACAAACTCGTAATAGCAAAATAACGCTTTCTGTAATAGGTAAGTTTAGATTACATACAGTGGGGAGTTTTAATGAGTACATGTTAGTAATTACCATCGTTTGCAATGCATAACTTTTTAAATAATAGTGCAGTTAAATAATTTTTTATGTTTTACTCTTTATTGTATTCTTAATTGATAGAGGTATAACACTTAACCAAACAATAACAATTACTTAAACAAAATTTAACGAAAGGGGGAAAACAGTATGTACTCACTTATGCACTTTTATAATATTAATAAATTTCTTGTTTTGATGAAAAAAAAATTTTTTCATCAAAATTTCTTATTTACAGTTATGGTGAACGTAGGTAGGCTAGTTGGTAGCGTGCTAGCTTATCCAAAAATTTTTTTTTCATCAAAATTTTTTATTTACTGTTATAGTTATTGCCAAAAAAAAAAAATTCCCAAAAAAAGAATTTTTTCCCAAAAAAAAAATTTTTACCTTAAAAATTTTTTTTTTTCGTTTGAAAAGTATATTTTACCTTCCAGTCAACTTATAGGTATCAAACCGGTTCGCTTAAGATGTGCTTTTTTGATGAATTCGGTTAATTTAACTTAGTAACTCATTTAGTGAAAGGTATATAAAATTCGGTGCAAGCAGTTTCCGAAAATATTATTTTTTTGTGTAATTGCTAGCTGATTAACGGGAATTTTATTTGTACAATATAATTGAGAACGTTATTTTTTCTTGTTGCACTCCAATTGCATATCGGAAGTTAGTTGCTTGTAAGAAGTGGTTTATTGCAGTTGGCAAAGTTTATTAAAAAGTGTTGATCTAAATAGAAATGACTTCCAATAGAAGACGGTGTAAAAATTACGCTGGTGACCAAGATAAAAGCTGGGCTTCACACATTGTGTGCAATACTTGCTGTGTAAATTTGCGACAGTGGACTCAAGAAAAACGAAATATGCTTTAGTTTGGTGTGCCGATGGTTTGGAGAGAGCCCAGAAATCATTTGGACGACTGCTACTTCTGTTTAGTGAGTATTGCTGGAAAAATCGAAATAAATGGCAGTATCCCGATTTACCGTCAGCGCGCCGTCCAATTCCCCATTCCAAAGATGTTCACATTCAAATACTGAATGATTCTTCAGAGCTGAGTTCGGAGTTTGAACATAATACCGCTAATGATTTAAGTGATTGCGACAGTGTTTTCGAAGACATAGAAACTATTCCTCAACGTTTTAATCAATGCGAGTTGAATAACTTAATTCGAGATTTGGCCTTATGAAAAGAAGCGTCTGAAGTGTTAACTTCGAGGTTAAATGATAAGAAATTGTTAGAACGTGGAACAAAAATAACTTATTACCGCACTAGGGATAAAGCTTTTTAACATTTTTTACTAAAGGAAGACAATCTGGTGTTTTGTAATAATGAAAATGGTCTTATGCAGGAAATGGGGCTATCCAAGTATCTACCTAGCGATTGGCGCCTCTTCGTGGACAGTTCCAAGAGAAGTTTGAAGTGCGTCTTATTGCACAATGGCAATGTGTATGCATCAATTCCAATTGCGCACTCCACAACAATGAAAGAAGAATATAACAACATTGCATTAGTGATGAAAAAGATAAAATACCAAGACCACTAATGGAGCATTTGTGTTGATCTTAAAATGGTCAATTTTCTTCTTGGACAACAGAGTGGTTATACTAACTACCCTTGCTTTTTGTGTCTCTGGGATAGCAGATCCAAGCAACAACATTGGCGGCAGAAATATTGACCTACGAGAGAAAAATGATTGTTGGCGATAAAAATATTGTAAATGAAGCTTTAGTTCCACGTGAAAAGATCGTCCTACCACCGTTGCACGTCAAATTAGGACTCATGAAGCAGTTTGTTAAGGCTCTGAATCGCGATGGGGAATGTTTTGCATATATTTGCAGCAAAATGCCTAATCTAAGTATAGATAAGATTAGAGCAGGAGTTTTTGACGGTCCCCAAATAAGGCAGTTTATGAATGACAACGATTTTGATAAGTCAATGACCGAAACTGAACGAAATGCGTGGGCATCATTCGTGCAGGTTATAAAAAATTTCTTGGGAAATAATAAAGCTTCAAATTATGTTCAATTAGTGGAGAATATGCTGGATAAGTTCAGACACCTTGGCTGCAACATGAGTATTAAAATCCATTATTTGCACAGTCACTTGGACCGATTTCCCGAAAATTTGGGTAATTTAAGCGAAGAACAAGGAGAAAGGTTTCACCAAGATATCAAAATTATGGAGAATTGGTACCAGGGAAGGTGGGATACATATATGATGGCAGACTTCTGTTGGAATTTGCAAAGAGACTCTAATCCACCTGTTCTTTCCAGATTGTCTCTTAAAAGAAGCTTCACATCGTGTCACTAGAATTATATTCATATTATATTTTTAATGCTTTGTGAGAATTTTTTTTATTTTAATAAATCTGTATGAAACAGTTTTACTTCCTTTTATTTTTTTTTTTAAATTCTTATGAAAAAGTTTTACTTTTTAAATACTTAAAAAAATTTGGGAATTTTTTTTTGGCAATAACTAGACAGTAAATAAAAAATTTTGATGAAAAAAAAATTTTGATTAAAAAATTTTTTTCCGGAAAAAATATTTTTTTTGGCAACTACCATAACTGTAAATAAGAAATTTTGATGAAAAAAAAATTTTGAAAAAACTGACAGACGGTCATAATTGGTGGTCATAAGTGGAGGGTATAAAAAAGTTGATAAATTCAAAGAAGCAAAAATCTTTATAATTTTGTCGGGCTGTGTAATAATTATAAAATTTTTTAATAAAAAAATGAGAAAACTCTCAAAATCTATTGAGGATGATATTGTCTCTATGACACAAAATGGTTGTTCTTCAAGGAAAATAACTAAACAGAAGCAATTAAGTCAGTCGGTTATCATACGAGTACAAAAAAGAAATAATGTCCACAATAAAACACCGATTCGTGGTCGCAGGAAGTTAATTTCTGATGCAGAGGCACGTCTGATGATAACCAGAATGCGGAAAGATAAAAACCTAACTCCAAAGGAAGCTGCATTGGATATTGGAAAGAATGTTAGTCGTTAGGCTGCAAGAAATGCGCTTCACAGAATTGGATTTATTTCTGCAGTCAAGAAAAAAAACCAGCTTTGACCAATAAAAATGTAAAGGCCCGTTTGAAGTTCGCCAGAAAGCACAAGGATTGGTCACCAGAAGATTGGAAGCGTGTTATCTGGTCGGACGAATCCAAATTTAATCGCTTTCAGTAGGACGGAAAACAATACTGCTGGCGTCGACCACATGAATCTATTAAAATACACCATATAAAAGAAACATGGTGGCGGCAACATAATGGTATGGGGTTGCTTTACATGGTGGCATGTTGGTCAGTTGCAAAAAATTTAGGGAATAATGAAGAAGGAAGATTATTTAAAAATTCTGCACACCCATCTTCCAGATTTTGTAGAGAGGAGCGCCTATCCTGAAGAAGAAGTAATTTTTCAACAGGATGGCGATCCTAAGCACACATCCAAAATAGTGACAGAATGGCTGTCTGGACAAAAATTTGAGTTGATGAAGTGGCCAGCTCAAAGTCCCGACCTCAATCCGATTGAGAATTTGTGGTCAATCGCGAAAGGAAGGTTGGGACAGTATTCAAGAGCACCAAAAAAATTTAGACGAACTTTGGGGCAGGGTTAAAACAGAATGGCGAAGTATTCCAAACGAAATTATTCAAAACTTGGTTGAGAGTATGCCAAAAAGATGTAAAGTAACGTTAAATTACAAAAAATTTCTTAATTTTATAAAAGTGCATAAGTGAGTACATACCGTTTTTTTTATTTCGTTAAATTTTGTTTAAGTAATTGTTATTGTTTGGTCAAGTGTTATACCTCTATCAATTAAGAAGACAATAAAGAGTAAAAAAACATTATTTGATTTGCACTATTATTTAAAAAGTTATGCATTGTAAACGATGGTAAGTACTAACATGTACTCATTAAAACTCCCCACTGTACATCGTTTATTTAAGTTTTAAACCCTTATATGAAAAAACATCTTATCCAAAGTGACAGGATACCTTCACACAAAATGAATAAAAATGTCACTTTTACGATTCGATATGTACGAAAAATAGACAACCAGCAAAAAAAAAAAGCAGCAAAAGAGGAGAAAAAGAAGCAATGATTTTGATTCCGGTGTTGTGAAAATTTGGATCGGTAGGGTAAAAGTTTTATTTTATGATTCTTTTGCATTGCATCTAAAACCCTTCTTATGGTTTAGTAAAAAATGAGATGTTTTGATGTTTCCAAATAAATTTTGAATTTGTAATTTAGATTTTAATAGGGCATCATTAATTAGCCTCATTTTTACAATCTTCCGCTAACTTCTACCTGGGAATTTAACTGACACATTTGTTGTTGTTTCCATATAAAGTTTGAGTTTTTGGTTGGTTAAATTATAATGAGACATTCAGTAATCAGGCCTTATTTTTCAAATTACTTTATTCGAAATTCTTGCAATATTTACTACAATAAACTTTTTACTTGTTGTAGCAATAATAACCACGATTTTAAAAATTTAAAATATGGTAAATTGTAAGTTAAATATTGAAACAAATCACTTAAACTTTAACCATAGTTATAAATGTCAAATTTATATAGAAATATGATAAATGTTTAACTTTGGTTGCTTTAAAATAAGTTACCCGTCATAAATTTGAAAAGTGTTTCATTAAAAATCACATTCTTAGTAGTTGTAAAAAAGAACTGCCTTAGAAGAGGAAAATCAGAACTAAACGTACTTTACAATCAATGAAAAATTAATTCCTTAATAATCACTTCCATTTATTTCTGCTGCGTATTGAATTAAAATTTTATGATTCTTTTCAAATATACAAACTTTAATATTGCACTTGTTATTAAACTTGTGCTTAATAATAATTAATTGTGGGGTATATCATGAGCCAATATGGAGATGAGGTACACAAGTGCCTCATTTCTAAAACATACCGGTTTCGGTTTATTTTTTTTTTAAATTCGAATAAACCGTAAACCGAGTATTTGGTGTCAGTTAACCGGTTTTTTATTCAAACACATATGCTTCAACGTAAACCTTACTTTTTGCTTAATTTTATTAATTCAGCCCCTTTGGTACCACTTGTAGGATTAATTATAATTTATTTATTTTATTATTATATTATTTTTTTTAAACAACAAAAACAATTATTATAATCAAAAGCAGTTGTTTTTATATTTTCCTTTGTGCTCTCTTTGTTTATAAGCTGTGATTTACATGCGTACACACACAATTACAAACATACATACCTAGATACTGTTTTTTGTAAAAAAAGAACACCCTACAGTCCGTCAAAGTCGCGACCTATATCGTTTGTATCGTGAATTTTTCGTTTTGAAGTTTTTTTGAATATTTTCATTTTTTATTCATTATTTGAAGTTTTTAAATAATAAAATGCCTGATAACGCTATGGACAATTTTATTATAGGCCGACGCTCTCATTAAATTCGAACTTCGCGAAAATGTTCACACGGTATTTACCCTCGAAATACGCGGAGAAGAACTAAGCGAATTGGAAAGTGTTAAAACGTCCTATAAATCGTGTTTAAGTTTTTTTGGAAATGCTGAACCAGCTGATGTAGATGCTGCAGAGGCGAAATATGATGCAAGCTTTAATGCGTACGTCAGTTGTTTAGCGGCGATTAATGAAAAATTACATAACTTTGAACCGCAAAATAAGGATAAAACGAAAACCAGCGATTTTTGCCGAAATTTTAATATTCCGCCGTGAAATATACCTGTTTTCGACCGTAAGGTTACTTCTTGGCCCACTGTTCGCGATCTTTTTACTGCGGTTTATGTAAATAACTCGTGTAGGGTACTACCAATTTTTAGATGAAAATTATGTTTTATATATCAAAATTTATAAACGCAATAGAAGTTTAAAGTACAATATCAGTTTTAGTAATAATAAAATTTTCTTTTTATAATTCGATTTTTAACAAACAGAAAGTTCAAATAAAACTAAACAAAAATTTATAAAATATAGAAAGAAAAATACAGTAGGGAACGTTAGGGATTATGAGCTGTAAACTGTCACGTTTGGTGATAATTGCGCTCCGTATCTTGCTATTCGCACTTTATTGCAATTGGCAGATGATTCTGAGGTTGAGTACCCTTTAGCATCGCACATTCGGTGAAAGTGTACGTAGGTTGACGACGTATTAACCGGTACCCTCAACGTTTCTACTGCGCTTATCACTCGTGATCAGCTTTCAGCTTAGAAAGTGGACTTCTAATGATCGAAAATTTTTAGAGTGCTTTCCACCAGAACATTTGGTTGACGCTAAACTTTTAACTTTTGTTGAGTCAAGCTGTTCCAAAACATTGGGCATTCAATGGAATGCTCAATTGGTCTCATTTTACTTTATTGTGAGTACTATTTCACTGAAATCAAAGTAAAAGGGAAGTATTGTCTACCATAGCGAAATTATTTGATCCGGTTGGTTGGCTAGGTCCAGTGGTGATTGCGGCGAAAATGATATTGCAGAGGGTATGGCTGGATAAAATCGGCTGGGACGATTCACTTCCTCGCTCAACGGAAGATGATTGGCGGAAATTCGTAACTTCATATCATGAAGTTAATAATATTCGAATTTCTCGGTGGGTTCATTATACTCTTGAATCTTTCGTCGAATGTTTTTTCTGATGCCTCGAAAAAGGCATACGCGGGGGTAATATATATTCGCATCGTCTCCACCAGCGGTATAATTCATACATATTTGTTGTCTTGTAAGACAAAAGTGGCTCCTATAAAATCAATTTCAATTCAGACACATCCTATTATTTTGCCATACTCTAGTAGATTTACGCTACTTTTAACGGACATAATCTTACAGACAGATTATGTCCGCTTTACCTCCTGAGAGAACTTCTCTTGATAGGCCTTTTACTACAACTGGCGTAGACTTCGCAGGACCTTTCGAGATAAAAAGCTTTATTTGTAGGGCTTGCAGTATAACCAAAGGTTATGTGTGCATTTTTGTATGCTTTTCTACGAAGGCAATATATTTGGAAGTGGCATCCGATTTATTTTCGGGTACCTTTTTGTCGGTATTTCAACGATTTATTTCTCCTAGACGTTGCCCGAGCATTATATTTTCCTAAAATGGCACAAACTCTGTTGGTGCTTCTCGTGAACTTGAGAGGGATTTTATAACATTTCTTAGGGAAAGTCAGGCCACAGTGTGTTCGGCTTATGGCATTCAGGGTCTTACCTGGCGGTTTATTCCCGCTGGAGCTCCGTATATGGACGGTCTCTGGGAAGCCGGGATAGAGAGTTTCAAGCTTCACTTTAAAAGAGAAGCCCAGGCTTTTAAATATCTTTTTGATTAATTGTCTACCCTTCTGGCGAAAATACAAACTTGCCTTAATTCGCGTCCGATTTGCTCTGTTACTGATAATCCCGAAGAACCTGTTGCTCTAACTCCTTGTCATTTTTTAATCGGTTCTTCTATTCTTGCTCCTCCTGAGCCGCAATTCACGATTCTGTAATTAGATTAGTTAATCGATTTAAAGAAATCAAAGCTCTTTTCCAACACTTCTGCCGCCGGTGGAAAGAGGAATACTTATTGAGCATGCACAAACGATATAAGTGGAAATATCCGGAACGCGAATTACAAGAAGATGATTTGGTTGTCATTCGCCACGAACAGTTACCTCCAACTTAGTCGTGAAATTATATCCGGGTAGTGACGGTCATGTTAGGGTTGTTGATGTACGCACTGCGAATGGAGTTGTAAGGCGACATATCGCGAAACTGGTGTTTCTTATTTGCTAATGTATAACTTTCCCTTGCACTATGGACTCATTACCCATTTTTGATGATGCTCTTTTGGAGGACTTGGACGAAACAATGGAGATAGCTGTACCTGTTTCTGCCGCAGTTCCTTCGTCTGCACCCACTACAACCCCTGCCATAGTGGACACTGCTGCTCCTGTTGTTGTACCTCCTCCAACGATTGCGCCCGAATCGGACGTAATACCACCACCATCGTCGGTTTCCGAATCTTTATCGGAAGCTTAAGGAACCGCGAGCTCGATTGTTGATCCTAACAAAAAGATAGAAGTTCAGAAGTGTAAAATTTGCGACGGAAAACATCCTTTTCGGAAATGTAAAACTTTTCTCAAATTCAGGGTGGAGAAAAATTTTCGACAGGTGCTTTTACACGGTTACTGTTGTCGTTGCTTGGCTTGGTGCAATGGAGATCACCACGTCCTTCTCCATGGTGATCGGCCCAATCTTTCGGTCACTACGAGACATGCTCAACAATCGGCACAATCTTCTAAAAGGCACTTAGCGAGGAAAACTACGTCCGCTAAATCTACGGCGTTGTTCGTAACACAAGCTTGCCTCCTTCCAATTCGTCATGTAGTCTCCTTTTCGCCGACACTCATACTGAAGCTCCAAACGCCGAACCGTTTTATTCTGGTCCGAGCAGCTTTGGACCCGTGCTGTGGCATTAGTTACGTCTGTAAGTCATTAGTGCATCGACTTCGACTTTCTGTATCCAGCGTGGATTACAGTAAATACTGTCGTTTAACAGTCTGCTCGACTTATGGTGCCTCGCAGACGATTACGGTCACAGCCAATGTGACGAAAATTAAGAGGGTGAACACTCCTTCGGAGTCCGTTTCGGACACAATAAAGGAAAACTTTTCTGGGTTTCAGATGGCAGACCCCAATTTTAACCGTTCGTGTCGCGTCGTTTTGGTCCAGAGGTTTCCCTTCAGGTCATGAAGGGACAAATATATTCGAGTCTTCCATTAGCTTAATATACTATTTTTGGCTGGGTTATTACTGGCCAATCCTCTCTATAGAGGAATGATAATTTTAGATCAAACTGGCTCTTTTGAGATCATCCGGCTGCCTTGAGTCTATCCGGCACCCTTTTGTCCATCCAGTTCCAATGGATCATTACCGATCAACTGACTCCCTTGAGTTCATCCCGGTCCCGGTGGATCACCCGGTTACTTTTCCGGTCGTCGCAAATCCAGTCTACACTGGGTGGTCCCTTTGACGAATTAGATTTAAGTGTTTTTTGAAAAAAAAAAGAATAATTATCTGAACTAAATAATTTAAAATTTTATTTACTTTTGTAGTACTTAATATGAATTTTTATGAATAATATTTTGTTGGAACATATCTTAATGTTGCAAGATGGCCGGCAATGTTTAAACGTAAATCTTACTAAATGCCTTTAAATAATGTATTACTTTATGTAATAAAAACAAGATTTTTTAAATATAAAATATTTTTTTTTTGCTTTAAATATTAAATTTAAAATGCATGAGATCAAAATATTATTTCAAATTTAGGATTTATAATATTGCATTAAAACTGAGAAAATAATTTGTTATTAATTTTAATTTTGGTAGTAATTAATTAAATTAAATTAAAATTAATTAATTTTTTTATTTTAAAGTTAAGTTAAAAAAAGGCAAACCTCCCTTTTTACCGAAGAATGTTCATATAACTACACAGCAAAAAAAAAAATTGGTAGTCCTTCTGTGGCTATAACTTATTTCATTGCTTCCTAAACTTCAATTAACATTCTTTTATGATTTTTTGGTGTCATTCTAATGAACTCCCAAAAGAATTCATATATTCAAATTTCAAATTTAGTGATTTGGATATAAAGCAGATGCATATCATAAAAATCGCTCTTCATTGCTTCTAAAGCATAAATGATAGTATATCGTATATTTTCTAAATCCAAAGCATTTATTCAAAATATTGCCTTGTGTTTATTCAAGTCAAAAATTTCAATGTGAAAATAGTTCTGAAGACCTTTTATAATTTTTTTTTTATTAAATCACTGTATTTTATTTAACACTACACCATCTCCAGCTTAAATTCAGAATTTTCCAAAATAATTTTAAAATTGTGTAAAAATGTTTTAAAATTATCGAAAATAATTTTAAATGTGTGTGTTGTGTAAATAATATTTCAAATTGTCCAAAAGGGCCCAAAAATTATTTAAAATTGTCCAAAAATATTTAAAAATTGTGTAAAATGTTTCAAAATTGTCCAGCCAGTTTTTAAATTATCCAAAAATATTTTAAATTTGTCAAAAATTCATTAAAATTTTGGAAAAAGTATTTCAAAGTGTCCAAAAAAGCTTTTTCATTAATGCAGAATTATGTCATTTGTTCTAATAAAGAGTATTTCTATATCAGTGCATAAAGTTCGCACTGAATTAAATTTTCATCAAAGCTTATTACAAAGTATATGAACATTTTCTGCTCATGCATCAAAATATCTAATCATTCCATTGTCATTGCTTCCTTAGAGTAAAGTATGAGTAATGCTAGTAGCTACATTAGAATACTTCCATCCTATGATACGCAAATGTTAAATTCATCGATGAAACCATCAGAAAAGAAGTGATGCCTTTGCCATAGTAGTGATGCTTTTGTTGCTTCTTTGGCAGCTTTATTTTTGCTGGGTATAGTTGTATGAACATTCTTTAACAATAAACATATATAAATTTTTAACTAGTAATTGAATTATGTTTACGTTTACTATTCTCGTACTATTAATTTTTTATCAACTATTGCTACATTATTTCTTAAATCCAGTTTTTTTAATTTTACAAGGTTTTATAAGGTGTTCCCATTGTGATGACGGTATGCAGTGGAGGCGATTTTCTTCACCGCATAATTCCATTAACATAGAATTCTTGTACTCTCCCCATACCTGAAATAAACGTCTTCATTAAAAAAGTTATTCAGTATTCTTAATTGGTACATATATACTGGGTTTTTATTTTGTTGATGCCGATTCTTTATATTTTTATTTTTTGCATATTTTGTGTCTTATTACTCAGTGACCTCGTAGTTATTGGAAGTATGTTTTCATTTTTAATATTTAATTTCTTTGAGTCATTTATCGAGATACGAGATAATGCGTCTGCAACATAGTTATCTTTATTTATTTGTTTATTATCTTGATTATTTCCTGTACAACAAGACTACATCTTATATTTATTGTACAGGGTAGCGATTCTAAATGTGTGAAGCTTTAAAGTGATAGAAATTTTCACTTCTTCTCTTTATCCGATTCTTGATTTAACTTTTGCGAAAACTATCTGTCAAAATTTTATCATATGAGTTTTTACTTCACTAAATAAAAGTTCATGAAAAAATGTGAGTGTTGCAATATTTTACAAACATTGATAGCAATTATTTTTTAAACTGATTGTTTTTTAACATATTCTATATATTCTAATATAGTTTTTTTCAATTTTATTACAAAATTTATAATTTGCAAAAGATTAGAGAATTTATAAAAACAACAATTACAATTTAATTATAAAAACAAAAAACGCTCAAATCGCATTCGAAAAATCCATGTTTTCAACACTACCAAAAAAAATTAAAACATAAGAACCAAAATAAAAAATTGCCTCTTGTTTCTATTCCAGAAACATAAACGCACATAAAGTAATTCGTTATAATTTATTTGTTAATCCATATTGTAATTGTAATATAATATTTTTTAATAAAAAAAAATATTTAATTGATGTTTTTTTATTAAATTTTGCTTTAAAATTTACGGAACGAGTGGGATGACATAAAATTGAGAGATATTCATCATAATTGCATTGCACTAGTGATTGCAAAAGGCCTAGATCCGATACGACCTCCAAAAAATGTAGCAATTGTGGCGGAGGCCACACAGCTAATTTTAGGGGCTCTCCTGTATACTCTTCGGAGAGACAGTTTTTCGTTAATAGAAGACAAGTTGCACAGATGCAGACGCGGACTTTACATACACCCTTCATACAGTCTAATGCCGGTACAGTATCATTCGCAGACGTTCTACGACCCCGTCAACAACCCTTTACTCAATACACCCGGCCAAACCCAAACCCTACCACAAGCTCAAAATGTTAATTTTAGTAGACTCGAAGCTACTATTGATTCTCTTGTGCAAACTATAAACAACATTGCGAACTCTATGAACAACATGATGCAGGAGATGATACGGATGCAATCTACTTTGTTGCAGGCTGTGTTAGGCAAACCATGAACTGTCTAAAAATATGCTATTGGAACGCAAACGGCATTCGCCAGCATAAGGACGAACTCGATTATTTTCTCAGAAACAAGCGAATAGATATAATGCTTGTTTTTGAAACTCATTTAACCCCTCGTAGCTCTTTCTCAATCCGAGGATACACGTTGTATGATACAAAAGATCCCAGAAGCAGAGCATGTAGTGGCTGAGGCATATTAATTAAAACTCGATTAAAGCATTATCTTATGTGTGATTTTTGCGAAGATTATCTTCAAGCTACTACAATATGTGTAGACCAGTTTGATATGAACCTAGTTATCTCACCAGTTTATGCTCCCCCGAAATTTAAGATATCTAAAAATCAGTTTACATCTTTTTTTAACTCATTAAGTTCACGCTTTCTGGAAGCTGGCGATTATAATGCTAAGCACACATTCTGGGGGTCACGCCTCATTACCCCGAGAGGCCGTGTTTTGGTTGATACAATTTCTAAATTGGGTATGGATGTGATTTCAAGTGGAGAACCGACATACTGGCCATCAGATCGTAATAAGATACCGGATTTAATAGATTTTGGAATATCAAGAAATATCGCAAGGAACTTAGTTTGTTTAGAATCATCCCTGGAACCCTCCTCCGATCACACACCCACTATTGTTACTCTTTTTAATACCCGTGAAATAGTATCCCCATCTGGTGACTTAGAGCTAGCAGTTAAAGGAACAAATTGGTTCAAATTTAAAAAATTTATCAGTAGACATTGCTCGGAAAACATATCCCTAAGAATTTCGAATCTAATCTCAAACTAGCTGCTCGACTTGCTACTAACACCGCCGACGATTCAGACAAGAACCAGTTATTTCTGTTGATGTCGAACGACTCTTGAACGAAAAAAGAAGAGCTCGTAGAGAGTGGCAACTGTACAGATCTCCACCACTCAAAGCTGGATTGAATGAAAGCTCAAGAAATTTACGTAAATTACTTGAATCACGGAAAACAAACTCACTAAATAGATTCTTAGAAAATCTCGAGGCTCCAGCCAAATCAGACTACTCGTTATGGCGTGCAACCAATGATTTAAAAAGGCCTGTCTTATGTAAGCCTCCTTTGCGAAAACCAAACGGAGGTTGGGCGAGAAATTATACTGAAAAAGGAGATCTGTTTGTTAAACACATGAGAAATGTATTCACGCCAAATGATTCAAGTGTTATAGTTGAGTTGCCACCAATTTTACCCCAGCGCAGAGCAGTACCCGTTCGGTTTGAGGTGCGAGAGGCGAAAAGGCAATTTTTGATTTAAACCCCAAAAAAGCATCTAGCATTGATAATATCAGTAATAAAATGCTCTTGGAGTTACCCCGGATAGCTGTAAAAATAATTTTGTTTATTTTTAATGCTATATTACGCCTTGAATATTATCCCCCAGAATGGAAAGTTTCACTCGTTAAAATGATACCCAAGCCAGGTAAAGATCACACGAAAGTTGAATCATATAGGCCTATCAGTCTGTTATCAAATCTATCCAAACTTTTCGAAAAGCTACTAGTGAATCGATTAAATGTAGCTGTTGCTGAAAACAATTTAATACCCGCACACCAGTTTGGCTTCAGAAAGAAACATGGCACAATTGAGCAAGTTCACAGCAAGTTCATTGATGTCTCACAAGCTTTTGAGAAAGTTTGGCATGAAGGACTACTCTTTAAAATCAAGAATATATTGCCATCTAATACACACAGTTTACTCGAAAGCTTTATTACAAATCGAAAATTTGTAGTTAAGGAAAGCGATTTTATAAGCACTCCACAAAATATACATGCCGGTGTTCCACAAGGTAGTATATTGGGACCACTTTTGTATATCCTATATACCTCTGACATGCCAACGAATAGTGACACACATACTTCCACATTTGCTGATGATACGGCGATTCTAAGTTGCCAAAGTAACCCGCTCGAGGCTTCTCGAATTTTACAGAATCACGTTTGTCAATTAGAAGTGTGGCTAAATCAGTGGAAAACAAAGGTGAATGAGCAGAAATGTGTTCATATTACTTTTACGTTAAGAAGAGAAACTTGCCCTTTAACACGAATAAATAATGAAAACATACCCCAACATACAAGTGTCAAATATTTAGGCATTCATCTTGATCGTCGACTCACGTGGAAGAATCATATAGATGCAAAATCAACTCAGATGAAATTAAAAATCATTGAAATCAATTGGTTAATCGGAAGAAACTACAGACTCAGCCTCGATTGTAAACTATTGCTGTACAACTCGATAATAAAACCCATTTGGTGTTATGGAGTTTAACTCTGGGCAACGGCCTCCCATTCTAATGTTTAGAGAATTCAAAGAAAGCAGAACAACATCTTACGATTAATAACAGGCGCTCCCTGGTATGTAAGAAATTCAAACATACATTCAGATTTGAATGTTCCTCTAGTTAAAGATGAGGCAGTGAAATCTACCCAAAGCTATTTAAATAAACTGGAGACTCATCCAAATGAACTAGCGCGTAATCTACTTGGAAATCGCTGCCACCAGCGTCTGAGAAGGAGTGCCACAGCCGACTTGGTATACTAGTACAAAGGACCTATGCTTTCAGAAGGATTGAGATAATACATGAATAAATGATATTTCGTCTGGCACTGGCTGGACTAAGTAACTTAGTTTTAAGTTTTTGAGATTTGTAACACTTATTGTTAGTTCACTATTTTTAAGTGAAGATTCAATAAATAAATGAATTCGAAAAAAAATATTCATCATAACAACAATCGCTCAAAATAAAAACATGAAGTGAAAAATAACTGCGAAGTGAAAATGATAAATTATTTATCACTTCGCAAAGCAACTTTATTCGGAATTGTCCCTCCTGGGGGTAAAATGTTCTAAAAATATACGGCAACATAAAATAAAATAACTAAAAATTAAAAAAAAAATAATATTAATTTTCGTCTAAATACTTAAAAAATAAATATTACAATAATTCTACAGATATTTAAAATAAATAAAAATTTCGAGCAATAAAATATTGTCATTATGAAAAAAAAATTAATTAAGTTTAAAGTTTTTTGCATTGCTGTTTAGTTGATTCTGTGGAAGAATATTCCAAATACGTATAGCATTTAGGTAAAACTGCGACCCAGACACAAGACATCGGTGTCTTGGGAGTATAAGTCTCCTACCCCTTCCCAGCAAAATAAAATGGAAGTGATTCTTAAGGAATCAATTTTAATTGATTCCAAAGAATCATTTAGTTCTGATTTTCCCATTCTAAAGAAAAAGAATTTCTCAACTTCCAAAAATGAAATTTAGCTCTTTTCAAATCTATGACGGGTAACTTATTTCAAAAATGATAAAAGTTTAACAATAGATATTTTCATATAAATTTGATATTCATAACTATGGTAAAGTACTAAACTTTGGTTATTTTGAAACAAGTTATCAGGTTTAAATGATTTATATCAATTTTTAACTTTGAATTTAGAATAAAGTAATTTAAAAAATAAGGCTCGATTACTGAATGTGAATTAATGAAAGCTTTGTAAAGTGCCGAAATGCACTTTTTGTACTTTGTAGCTTTATTTCTCTATAAATATATTCAGTTGAACCCCGATGGTTACTTAAGAAAAAGATGCCACATGACTTTTATAAGATGGAGAAATTGATTAGTATGCTTAACTAAATTTGTCAGTTTGTTGTCTGTTACAAATTATCTACTTATGGACCATTGATATAGAAAATTTTATATTGATCCTACAAAATTGTTTCTATATGCGTTAAATTTTAAATAAAAAATTAAAAAGATCTCATTTTTCACTAAACCATAGGAAGGGTTTTAGATGCAATCATAAAAGAAAACTTCTACCCTATGACACCCCTATGTAAAAATTATTGCTTCCGATCCAAATTTTCATAACACCGGAATCAAAATCACTGCTTCTTTTTCTCGTCTTTTGCTCCTTTTTTTGCTGGGTTGGTGATCTAGCAAAACTTTAATTAGTATAAAGATAATGCGGATTTTTAGTATAAATAATTTTATGTAAAAATAAAAGCACCCGAATCCTCTTCGCCGTTTGGACTTCCCAGCAAAAACAGATATTACCAGGTAATTAAGGGAGTAAGTAGCACACAAAGGGTTTCACTAGTTACTAGGCTATTTACTCGCTTAATTACTTTTGTTCGCGATGTCCCAAAATTCATGGGTTGTCATTACCGTCTAACTTACAAAAAAAAGTGACAATAATGAATTACCAGTATGGTTACTCATAGTGAAGAAATAAGGGCTACAATAATAAAGTAAGTAGTTATTCTTAATAAAGCAGTATTTTTTATTTTATTATTTATTTATTTTTTTATTTAAAGAAATCGACAAGAATAATTTGTATTTAAATTACAAAAAATCTTTAAAATATCTAGTTTTTGAGTTCAAAATTTGAGTTCATACTTTAATGCTATTTCTCATAAAAAGGCTTTAAAATATTAAAATTTAAAAAAAATCGATTTTACAGCAGATAATTTTCTATTTTGTTGCAGTTTTTCAAAACAAATAATTTAATATTATAGTAAAAACAACCAGTAAATCTTTATTTTGCGTGTACATATAAGTATTTCTTTCACCCATTATCAGTAGGTCATTATTTTGATGTTTAAAGTAATGATAAAGGTAACGACCTATCATTACAAGGTAATCTACATAGAAATGACCTGTCATTACCATGTTTTTGCTGGGTTGAGCGATTCTTTCGCCATTTATAATGAAATCATTTTCGGTAACTGTAGAAGTAGTTTTCCTATGAATATATTTGGACTTTTTCGAATTAGAAGAAAGTCCGTTTTTGTTGCTTACTCATCATTTATTTTCTCAATACTCTCTCTAATTGATCTCGCTGGACTACTCAAAAACAACTGCACATCATCTGCATACATATGAATTTTACAATGCAATGTAATTAAAAAAAGAGGTGTAATTAAAAAAAGAGGTGACCCTTGCGGTACTCCTCTTAGGTAATGGTTTTGACCAAGTGTTGTTTACAAATACAGATTGTGTACGTTCTGTCAAATAGAAAAATAATAGCTTAGTTGATGTTTAAGAAAAATTAAAAAAGGTTTTTAGTTTCAGGCATAATGTTAATTAATCTACCGTATTAAATGCCTATACCATGGTCTAGAAGCACTAAGAAATTAATTTAAGGTAATTTAGTTCACGTCGCAAACTTTCCGAAACCTCAACTAGCGCTGTAATACAAATGTGACTAGCACGAAACTCTGATTGCTTATCAGAAACAACAATTTTTCAATGATATATTTATTCATTTGCGTGTGTAAAAGCTTTTCCAAAATCTTCGAAGGAAAGCAAAAATGGCAACTCTATTTAGGATTTAGGAAGAGCTTGACATGATTAAAGTGTTATACAAGTGAGAGACAAACGGCAGAAGTAAATCAAAAGTGTATTTACAAATTTTGGGTGCATATTATCATAACCAACTCTTAGATTTAATTGAAGAAAACCTTACAAACACATCTGACTGGCTAAGACAAGTAAATTGAAACATGTTCTGATTATCAACAAGTGAGTTATTTGAGCGGTCCATAGTTGAAAAATTAATAAAGTAGTTGTTAATCTGAATTAATGGAATATTTAAGAAGGAACTATTAAGTTAATTAGAATCAGCCTGACAGTTATTTAACTTGATAAGCTTACCAATCCCAATTTCACGAATGGTTTTCCAAGTACGTTTCGAATCAATAGCAGAACCAAAGCGTTTTGAATAATATTTCGTTTCCCCAAATCTTATACTATTACTTACATTATTACGAGCAATTCTGTATACAACTTTTAACTCTGTTGTCCTAAATCTTTTCCACCTTAAATAAGCAGCATACCTCTTCTCGATAATATGTTTGATAGCTGCTAAAAACCATTGTTTAGTCCTTCCTGAAACATTTTTAGCTCTTATGTAAAGGAACAGAATTGTCATAAAACTCTGTACATTATTCTCAAGAATCATCAATTGTTCATCAACAAAAGTCATATAATACATATCACTCCAATTAATTTCGAGAAAGTTTGCACACAATACATCAAAATTCAAGTTTTTGTAATCACGATAGAAATACATAAATAAAAAATAAGTTAAGTTGAAATTAGTCAGAACTAGTAACAATTATAAATACCCATAAATAAAAACGTACTGAAGGATTTTATGTTACATTTTTTGTAATACTGACCATTGCCAAGCAATGTGTTTGTTGAAACTGGACCTCACATAGTTCAAGTGCATGTGACACTTTGAAGCGCTGCGACGACAGAAATCTGGCAGATGTTTGAAATGGGTCCATGTTTGTTTAGACGTTTACTCTTTGTTACTGTATAAGCAAATTTAGTATATAAGTACAATGTAAAATTAGAAGTAGGTTAGAATAAAACGAAACATAAAAGAGTCAGCTACGCTGAAAAATAAAAATATCAAACAAAAATGGTAACCAAGTCTTTTAAATAAATCGCTAATAAGAAGAACATTACACATGTTTCCAAAAACGAATTCATGAATCATATGTTGAAGAGTACAGACGTGTTTATATTATCTTCGCTCGCAACATCAGTTATAAAAACTTTTTTTATATAGGTTTATTTTTTAATAGGTTTATTATTGAATAGGTTATTTATGTAATTAATTGGCAAAATTAATTAACAAAACAAGACAAAAAGTAAAACAAAAGATAAACATGCTACACAACAAAACAAAGTTGTTTGCAATTTACAACGGTATTATTACTTTAGTAATTTAATAAACTAAACTTTAGTACGAGGGCTCATTTATGAGTTTTTCAACTTTAAATAATACAAATGTAAATGAGAACAGTGAAATAAATAAAATCAAAAAAACTGACGCCAATTTTCATTTAACTGCTATGCCAGTCTATCGTTCCCGTTCATGCCCACCTTTTGATGTTAAGTAGCGACAATAAAAAAACTAATATAATACCCAAAAGCCCAAGGTAGAAGTGGAAATCGATAGATACGTTACTATATTAAAACGAAGACGAAGCCTAAAATCTTCTCAAGAAGCTCCAATGCCAAAAGTACCCAAGATAGGGAAAATAATGGACTAAGATCCCAAATTCGTTTTGCAATCTTAGATAGTGAAAAAAATGAACCCACAATGTTACCCAAGTCGTTCAAACCGCCTCCAATTTATTTGAGAAAGCAAAACTCAAATGAGCTAATAAAAAGTTTGATTTCACTGATTGGTGATTGTCATAAAGCGTGGCAACATTAACGAAACAAAAATACAGGTAAACAATGAACAATATTTTCGTTACGGAATTTGAAAACCAAAAAAAGAGTTTTTATGCGTACCAAAGGCCTTTAGGTCATCATTAAGGGTTTGGACCAACCACTACTTCGAGTTAAATTGGAATCCGGAGACATCAGGCTAAAAGAGAACGAAACTTACTTACTTGTGTGCGGCGAGCTACATGATACAGCTAAATGCGACAAATCAAGGAACGACACAAAAGTTAAAAGATGTAGCAATTGCGGTGGAAATCACACTGCAAACTATAGAGGCTGTCCTGTTTATTCTATGGTAAAGAAGTCTTCTCAAAAATTATATAATCCTTCCAAGCAGCCGAAATACCTACCAACTGTTCATTACCTCAAATTGGTCCAGCCAAACACACAACAAGTTTCTTATGCTAATATGTTAAAAACCAATCGAATTCCAGTACAAAATGCGCCACCTACAGCTACTCTGAACCAATGTTTGCACCTGAAAACTAAAGAACATATTTCATCCATTAACTGCAGCCGTTTTGAAGCAACCATTGAGGCACTAGTGCAATCGTTAAACAACTTTATGAGCTCTATGGGCAATATTATGCAAGAAATAGTAAAATGCAATCTACGATATTACAGGCCGTACTTAACAAACCATGAACTGTCTTAAAATATGCCAACATAAAAATGAGCTCGAGTACTTCCTTACAAATCAACTAATTGATATAATAAGGACCCTCGTGGTAGAGCGTGTTGTGGTTCGGCAATACTGATTAAGGCCAGACTCAAGCAATATTTACTGTGTGATTTTTGTGAGAATTACATAAAAGCAACAAACATCTGCCTTGAAGACTTTGAACAAAACATAGTTATTTCCTCAATTTATTCCCCTCCTAGATTTTCGATATCGGAGAGTCAGTACCGAGATTTCTTTAAACTACTAGGACCCAGATTTATAGCAGCTGGTGACTACAACGCAATACACACGTTCTGGGGATCTCGACTAATAACTCCCTATTTCTTCAGATCTTGCTGGTAAGGTTATATCTTTACTACATGTACATATTGGTGATTTGTATTATTATCTGCTGTGTTATACAATGTAAGGTATTGGGAATTCACCATCTACCACGTATGTATTAAAAATTAGGTATGTACTGTAATTCTGTAATTTTAGGTAAAGTTTTGTCAAATGAGGGTAAGCAAAATATTCTCACACAAAACAATATAAATGCCCAAAATACTGCAAACGAAAAAAATTACATTTCATAACCAAAAAAAAACGTCAAATTTATTCATATTAAAAACCTGAATTAATAAATATATTTGAAATAGCAAATAACTATTTACATTTTCGAATGTATTTTTCATTATTAAGTAGAAAAAGTTCTTTATAATTTAAGTAATTTTTCAAATTTAATTTTTTTTCACAAATGCAACAGCTGATTTATTAGCAGCAGGTGATGATTTTACCCAAATGAAAAGTACGGGGAAGTTCTGGTAAAAAGAGAAACACCATTTCTCTTTCATGAACGCTCTCATTTATCCAACGCTTTCTGTAATAATGGGATCCCGCAACAAAACAACATCTCCAATTTGTTTCTACATGCATTAAAAAAACTCATTTTAATTAAAATTTACATTTTTTTGTAATATTTCGACAAATAAAACAAGGGTAAACGTGAGTATGTAAGATAAAAAAAAAAACAAAACATTTGTATTATATTTATTAAACTATTTATATTTAAGAAATTTCTATTTAGATAAAAAAATAAAAATAAAATATTTAAATATTACAAAAAAATGGAAATGTATATTGAAATGGGTTTTTAAATGCAGGTAAAAAAAACAAATTGGAGATGTTGTTTTGTGTTTTTTTGTCTCTTTTTATACTCACGTTAACAGTTGTTTCGTTTGTTGTAAATATTTAAAAAAAATGTAAATGTTTATTAAAATGTTTTTTTTTTAATGCAGGTAAAAAAAAAACAAATTGTAGATGTTGTTTTGTGTTTTTGTCTCTTCCATACTCTCGTTTACCCTTCAAATATAAATTTGTTTGTTATAATTATTAATAATTTGTTTGTAATAATAATTAATATTGTTGTTTGTTGTATGTTAGGCATAAAAAACAAACAAAAAATTCAAATATGTATACATTCACATTACAATCGCTGTACTTGCGGTACACCCTTGCTAGAGGGATAGTGTTTCTGTAAATCTTCTAGGAATTTCATGGTGTCGGCTAAGATTTTTGTTGCAGTCGTACCATTTGGCATCATGAGTGGTTAAAAAATTTCTAGTTTGCACATCCTGGTATCACACAGTCCTTGATATACCGCTTATGCGATCAGACGTGTTAATATCATTTGTGTACAAGTGTATAAAATAAAATTGAAAATTATTAAACAATAAAAACATCTATTGGCTTAGCAACACAATTGTTTACAGCAAGTGTCGCAATAAATATTAAAAAAACAAAAAAAAATAAAAACAAAATAAACATTTAAAAAAACAATGATAACACAACATCCATGGCTAGTTCTAGTGCCTGCAATGGATGATTTCAACGAAGACAGTGAAAGTGAAATAGAATGGCAAACCGTTACTTATACAAGAATTATACAATACTAATAAACGAAGACAAATCTACAACAATGATGATCCCACCAGCTCAAGCAGCAATAGATTTATCGATCTCGATAATATTGAACCAGAAGATGTTAATATTTCAGATTCTTCGGAACCAAAACCTCCACCTTTGTATATCCCAAATGTATCAAACATTAAAGAAATTACCCAATATTTTTCCAAAATTATTTCCCCAAACCAATATTCCTTTAAAGCTTTAAGAGACGGACAAATTAGAGTTATGGTTAAAACCATAAGTTCATATAGAACACTAGTTACAGATCTTAAACTTAAGAAAATAAGCTTTCATACATACAAGACAGGGCTTACCGCGTAGTCATTAAAAACTTACACTACACAACCAACATTAATGATATTAAAATGTTCAATATTACTTAACAACCACTTTCCATGTTCTTCCTCGATCTTGAACCGAAAGACAACAATAAAGAAATTTACAATCTGACCAAAATAAATAACGCAATTATAACAATCGACCTTCCACAATGCCACCCCTGTCAACAGTATTGCCGTATTGCAACAAACGATACAAATGCGTCAAATGCGGAGAAAGTCATATTACTGCAGAATGCACGAAGAGTAAAACGTTGCCAGCAAAATGTGCAAATTGTAATGATTCTCACCCTGCAAGCTACAGGGGTTGTATTGTCCACCAAGAACTTAAAAGAAAATTGCAACACAAAATTTCGGCATTTCAACAAACAAGAACACAAGCATCGTACATTTCAAATAACTTTGCTCAAAACAACAACTCACAACCAACACCAAATTTAACATATTCTGAGGCCCTCAGAGGTAATTCTAATTCAAATAACGATAATACTATTTTACAAAAAAATTAAACACTACTCGAAAAACAAATGGAGTTGACAAATACCTTATTAAATATGATGTCAGTTCTGTGTTATAAATTATGTCAATAGATCTTCGATTAGCAACATGGAATGCCAACGGCCTGTTAAATCATTTTCATGAGGTTGAAACTTTTCTACAGTCAAACAGTATAGAAATATTTTTAATATCGGAGACACATTTTACTAAGAAATCATATTTTAAGATAAAAGGCTATGACCTCATTAATGCAAACCACCCTAATGAAAGAGCTCACGGGGGCTCTGCAATTTTAATCAAGTCCTGTATTAAATACGAGCAGGAGGAAGCATACAAGCTTCATGTATTAAAATTAAATCTAACAAAATCACAGTATCTCTAAGTGCAATTTACCTTCCATCTCGTCACAACATTACATGTGACGATTTCAAAAGTTTCTTTCAAAAACTCGGTCCAAGATTTATTGTTGGCGGGGATCTAAATGCAAAACACCCTTGGTGGGGCTTGCGTCTTATAAATCCCAAAGTAGAGAGCTTTATAAATGTCTAACTGCTAAGAAATATTCTGTTCTCTCAACGGGCAAACCCACATATTGGCCCAGTGACCCCAATAAAGTTCCTGACTTAATGGACTTTTTTGTATATGCTGGTATACCTAGCAGTCAATTTGGCATTATAGACAATTATGGTCTTAGTTCGGACCACTCACCCATAATAGTAAAGTATAATACCACGCCTTCATTAATCAATAAAAATCCAAAACTAATTAAAATAAAACTGATATGGAATCTTTTTCATATTGGCTAGAAACAAATCTGAACTTAAAATTACCCATAACTAATAACTTGGAGTTGGATAATGCGGTAGAACTTCTAACGAACTTAGTACATGAAGCTGCTTTTTTATCAAACCCATCAAACAATTTGACAGATGCTCAAAATAAAGTTCAAATTTCATCGGAGACTCGTGAACTTATAAGAACCAAACGAAGGTTTAGAAAAACATGGCAATTAAGCAGAAATCCTAATGACAAAAAATTTCTAAACCAAGCTACAAAAAAACTTAAATTCCACTTATTGAACATAGAGAACAAATCTATTGGGGATTTTTTCGATAACATAAACACATCTAAGGATAACAACTACAATTTGTGGAAAGCTACTAAATTTTTAAAACGTCCAACAAAAAGAAGCCCACCGTTTAAAGACAATAATGGCACGTGGTGTAGATCAGATGCAAACAAAGCTCAAGCATTTGCTCAGTATCTTTATAATACTTTTGACAATCACCGAATTAATAATCCCGCCGAAGACACAGAAATTTCTCAATTTTTAGATGTTCCTAATCAGATAAGCTTACCAATTAAGCATTTTTCACCTTCTGAAGTCAAAGCCGAAATTAAAAAACTTAATCCAAAAAAATCTCCCGGATATGACAATATTGACGCCAATGTTATACAAAATTTTCCTAAAAATGCAATCCTGTTTCTTACAGTAATATATAACTCAATTTTACGACTAAGTCACTTTCCATTCCAGTGGAAATGTGCCGAGATCATAATGATAAAAAACCAAACAAACCAGAAAACGAGATAACGTCGTACAGGCCGATAAGTTTATTATGTATTTTTTCAAAAATTTTTGAAAAAAATCTTCTTAAGCCGTTTGTCACCAGCTCTTGAAAATTTAAGAATTATTCCCGAACATCAGTTTGGGTTTAGACAAAAACATGGCACACCTGAACAGTGCCACAGAGTTATAAATGTAATTCGACAATCATTCGAAGAAAAGAAATACTGCTCAGCGGTCTTCTTAGACATCCAACAGGCGTTCGACAGAGTTTGGCACATTGGTCTATTGTCCAAAATAAAAAGGTTTCTCCCAGCACCACTTTATTTAATTATCCAATCTTTTCTACACAATAGAATTTTCTACGTCAAGATCGCTGACGAAAGATCTTCTCTTTTTGATATAAGAGCAGGAGTTCCTCAAGGCAGTGTACTGAGTCCTGTCCTTTATACAGTATTCAAGGCTGATATGCCAATTTCAGAAAGTATCAGTATATCAACATATGCTGATGATACCGCTATACTATCCACAGATGAATCGTCATCCATAGCATTGTTAGAATTGTGGTTGCGAAAATGGAAAATTAAAGTAAATGCAGAAAAGTCAGTACACGTTACATTTGCACTAAAAAGAGGAGATTGTCCTAATCTTTTTATAAATAATATCCAAATTCCCAAAGGGGATTGCGTCAAATACCTTGGGATGCACTTGGATGGAAGCAACATATAAAAGCCAAACGTCAACATTTAAATATACAAAATAAAAGACTTTTCTGGTTGATTGGACCAAAATCTCAACAAAATATTGAAAACAAGTTATTTTGAAACCAGTTTGGACATACGGAATTCAACTGTGGGGGACTGCAAGCCATTCGAATATCGAAATAATCCAAAGATATCAGTCGAAGACACTTAGACTTATAGTCCAATCACCTTGGTATATAACTAACGAGGCAATCCATAATGATCTCAAAGTTCCAACAGTGAAGGAAGTCATAAGACATTTTAGTGAAAAGTATTTGACTAGACTAAGCAATCACGTTAACCCTACGGCAATTGCCTTATTAGACGAAATTAAAAGACTAAAGAGATACCACATCCTAGACCTTCCTTTCCGAAACTAGTTAAATTATTTAATACAAAATGTCATCAACACTTAAATTTTTCTTATTTATATAATTTGTTTTTCATTATTGTTTTTATTTTACTTAAATAGCGTAGCAAATTTTTTTTTTTGTAAACAAACTATGTATTAGTAAAATCTTTGTTAAAAAATGTAAATAATTCTTTGAATTTACTGCTGAATTTAAATTTAATTATTATCCTGCCCATATCATGTAAAAATATATTTATTGTTAAATTAAAGATATAATTATCTGAACTTATAGTTGTACTTATAAGAGTACATCTACCAATGTAATTTTAACAATCATCAAATTTGCTTATTATCTTAATGTATGTGGATAGCTTGCAATTAAAATAAAGATACCTAAAAAAAAACATCCTGGTATATACGGTCCTTGCTTCAACTTCAAGGTTAGCAAACCCGTTGTTTGTTGAGCTGGTGGGTGAATCAATTGGAACTGTCTCTTGCTTTGGAATTGTTTTAACGGTTTAGTTAATAAACAATTCACTTGTTTAGTATACATACGGACAAAACAGCATGCAAGATGTTGGTTTGTTGTTGTTATATCTCATTTTTAGTTAGACAAATTTTTTTAACTAAATGGGAATAAATTAAGTTCTAATTTTTTTTAACTGAAAACTGATATGTTTTTTTTTTAAATCGATACATTTTTATATATACTTGTTTTTTTCCTAAAATCAAGAAATATTACTTAAGAAACGTATGAATTATTTCTGAGTATATAAACTATTTCGTTAAATATATGAACTTTTATTCATTTTAAGAAAATTTTTTTAAGTTTTAATAAAATTTTACTTAAATTGAGGAAAATTTTTAAACTAATATAAAGGAAATTTTGGATTAATTTTTAGTTCATGTATTTTATTTGAGTGTATTTAGCGCCCTCTAGTGGTACAAATAAGAGTCATATATACATTTTTTTCACACAACGCTTTATAATCTCTCTGAAAATACGTTTTTTTTATAAATATGTTATCGGGGAACTTTATTTTATTTGAGATCATTTTAATTTTTAACACTACAAATTTGCATCAAATTTATAAAAAAATCGTGAAAATAGACATTTTTAAAACTTAATTTTTTAGTTTTTTTCGTGAAACATCTAAAACTTTTTTGGGTGTTTAACTATTTTTGCTTTCAATTCTCTAAGTTTAGCGCTCTCTCGTTGCTCCAAAAAAGGTAAAACAAATATATTCCCATACACGGTTTTAAGCTACTTTATAATCTTTCCAAAAATATATTTTTCATCCATATTTATGGTAAATATTTATTATTTTGAACGTCATTTCAAATTTTATTATAAATTAAGAAAATAGACATATTTACAAACAGTTTTTCTTTGTAATTTGTGGCAAAACCTTGGTTTTATTCTTCTTATAATCTTTAAGATAATAGTATAAACTTTGAAAAACGTCAAAAAATACCCTTTTTTCTTATTTTTACTCCATCAAAGTTTTGTAAATTTTGATTTTGTAACAAAAAAATTGTACTAAAGATTTATACTGAACAGTATATTTTAGTCGATCAAAAATATATTACGGCAAAATAAAAACCAAACTTTAAAATAATTTTTTACAAAATAAATTTTATTTTTTTTTTTCGTGAAACATATAGGCCATATTTTTATTATACCATTTTTGCTTAAAATTGTCCAAAGAGTTAAACCAATTTTTTTTATATCTTTTAGTTGCTTTTTAATTATTGCGTCGTTTCCTGATGATTCCCTTAGGTAAGAATTAAATTATTTGCTCAATTTGTTATAAGTTTTGTGGGATTTTAGCACATTTAATTACTTTAATGCATTTAGTGTTTTTCCCGATATATATAAATTTAAATTTATAAATATGCAAGTGCTTGTGGAAATTTAAAATATAACTGACATAGAAACATGTTTTTCTATTATTGTTACACAGATATTACTACATTGCTAGAAACAACAGAGTAATATTTTGGAAGATGACAAAGCAAATTGTGATAATACTTTCGTTGTTGGTTTTATTTTTCTTTAATATTTTAGGATTTAAATAATGCTCCTAGACGAGAACATAAAATTCTCATTGAGTTTGTAATTTAATCTACCAAATCTCTAGAAATTCTAAAAACGTTGTCTCCTGATGATTTTCTTAGGTAAGAATGAAATCCGGATAGAGACCAGCCTACAACTAATTATTTTCACAATTTGTTACAATTTTTGTGGAATTTTAGCACATTTAATTACTTTAATGAAATTAGTGTTTTTCCCGAAAAATATGAATTCAGAAAGTTATTATTTAGAGGTAGTTAAAAGCTGATAAAAATGATAAAAAGTTAAATGTTAGGCTTGGTCATTTTATTTCTTTCTATAGAGCGCTCTTTATAGTTCAGCTCCTATATGTGACCTAGTTTGCTATTCTAGTTTAATCGTTCTTTCAGCTCAATCGCTCTTCTAGTTTGATAGCTTTTCTTGTTCAACAGCTTTTCTTGTTCAACAGCTTTTCTAGTTCAACAGCTTTTCTATTTCACCAGCTCTTCTAGTTCAAAAGCTCTTCTAGTTCAATAGCTATCCTAGTTGAATTGTTATTTTAGTTAAATTGAATTGCTTAACAAGAACTGCACGATCTAGACACAATTTTATGCAAAAAAAAAAAATGCCCAGCTGTCTTAAAAATTTAACGTTTTTAAAGTTTTCTTTCCCTTTGGTCATTGTCTTCAGTAAAAATTAAGATATTTTGTAAAATTATAGTCGGTGTAACGAATAGTTGGTATAACGAAAACGAGATATAACGTACGACCTAGTTGTTTGCATTACCTACCTAATATAATGAATATTTTTAAAAATTAATATTGGATATAACGAATAATTTGTAAGAAATTTAGAAAAAATATAAAAATCTAAATTAGAAAATAATTTTATAATTGTTTCTTTTTGAACTTTCTAGTGTAAGCGTAAACTATTATTGCAGAAAAGCGAAAGACCTAAAAGATCTGTATATCTAAAAAACCTAAAAGTGTTGGAGATTACGAACTAGATCCCAAGTTCAATGTAAAAAGTAGTTTAATTGAACTAGTTCGTTTACGAACGACACAACTCTATTAAATGTTGAAGAATGCGTAATTTTTATACAGAATAAAAAAAAACTTTCTAGAATAATAAAAGCGGTACACCAAATTAAATAAATACACGTTGTTAGTGGGCTCCGCGTCCAGGAGGAGACTTCCCCTTTTTGGCACTCCACTTAGGAATTTTCAAAAATTTTGTCTGAGTAAATGTCTACGCGGCAAGAGGAACCCACATGCAAAATTTCAGGCCGTCAAGGGCAAGAAGTTTATCAAGTGTCTACACCGGGTGTAGCCAAAGAAACTTCCAAAAATATCGTCTGAGCCGGGAAAAAACCCATACCCTAAATTTAAACTTTCTAATTCAAGCGTTCTCGCAAGCCGTCAATGTGGAGAATTTAGGGGGGAGAATTTTCGACATTACTTTGTACCACGCCCATGTCCCGTAGGAATTTGCAAATACCCCACCTGGCTTTAGTCCTACTCCGTATAATGAACCTATGTATCAAATTTCAACTTCCCAGCTCAAGCTGTTTTGGCAGGCTGTCAAGGTAGGGAATTTGCCCCTTTTTTGCCCCTACCATCTTAGTTGCTGTGTACACTGGTCCAGCGGTTTGGGTGGCCATTAAGAGGGATACTTTCCATCCTTAGAACCTCTTTTTTGCCACGTCCATGGACGAAATTCTAAAACCTTCCATATCAGTGAGTTAGCCCACAATATACGGAAAACATATATAAAACTTCAGGTTTCTAGCCAAAAGCGTTTGGGCAGTCTTAGCGGATGTCTACGCCGGAGAGGGAACCTACGTAACATACATCAGCCTGACCGATGTTAAATGAGTCAGTAACGTTATTCCTTTATATATAGAGATATGACAAAATAAAATGACAATATGTACAGAAATTCGATTCATCATTTCATTTACTCATAGAAACAGAAATTCCCATGTGACAGCTCTGAAATGTAAAACAGCTGCTATCAATGGGAACTCTTATGTTTAAACACCTTGAACATGGTTAGAATATTTAGTAGTTTTATCAATTTTCATCTTCTTAACCTTGAAGATAGCTTAGTTGTTTTATCAGTTTTATCAGTTGTACCATATATTTTATGTTTGTTATGTTTAAATAAAATACCAATGCATTATAGGAATAAAGGTTAAGTTTTATGTCTAAGCGACAAATATAGTAAATAGTTCTCTAGGTTTTATGAGTAGCTGGTTGTTTGTTTGTATGTTAAGGACGGTTTAGGTATTATGTCTAAGCGTAAGATAAATATAGGGTCTGCCAAATAGCTTTTTTTTTGCAAATGCTATAAAAAAAACTACTGAATATTTTCTCAAATTTCTTTTTTTATTTGAAAGTACAATCCTTCCGGTTAATAATGGAAAATAATTTCATTCAAATGGCTGGCCATGCAGTAGCCTACACGATCGGTCCACTTTTTAAGCACATTATCGATTGTGTGCAGCTATATTTCACAACGAGATCACCTATCTCAAAAACTCTTTGGGGAAGTTTCCAATTAACACGCCTATGGAGCTCCTTGATATACTCTTTCTTCCACCTTTGGGCAAATTGGTGGTGAAGAACCTAAACCTTTGGTATCTATTGACAATATTCATTAACAAATCATAATGATCGGGTTCTGGGGGTGCCAGGAGAGGCGCTCCCATCAAAAAGTGCCCCGGAGTCAAAGGGTTTAAATTAGTGGGGTTTTCACTCATGGCCGTTAGGGCTCTCGAGTTGAGACAATCCTCAATTCGGGACAGCATCGTCCAAAATATACAGCAAGTCATCAAATAGTTCAATAGAGCAAGTAGTTGAGTTCATTTTTATTAAAGTCTTATCTTTTGGAAAAGGTTATTGGTGGGTTGCGTTTATGGACCAAATAAGAGAATACCTTTAACCGTTTTTAGTTAACATTATAAATTCAACACACTATACATCCACAACAAGCACGCTGATTGAACTCTTCCTTGTTGAGTATATCGAATAATGAGGTTTGGTTGGATGGAATCTAGGGATGAGATGCTTCGGTTACCTTTGAACTAAATCACCAATTGATTTACTTTCGGTAAATGCCAGTAAAACAAATTCAAAAGAAGAGAAATAAAACAAAGACGAAATGGAGTTAGAACAATCTTTGAATTTATTGAACAATTTGGAGACACGTCTTACCAGTTGAAAGAATGATGCAATAAGAGACAGTATACTTTTTTGTTCGGACGGAAATAGTATTTACGACCCTTGACTGTCTGATTTGACGTTTAATTTATACCATATTTGACGTAGCAACAGTCAAATATGGTATCAAATTCTTTTCATAAAGTTTGGTAACGCGAAGAAATATTTGTAGGGATTTCATGACGGGGTTAATGAATTGTGGCATTAACACTTGTGTCTAACACTACGAATATAATTTTATATGAACAAATATCTGCTCCATGTTTTTCTAAACATGACTTGATTTTTCTAACTTATAACTTTCGAGTTTCAGTGATTTTAAACATTTAGATCTTAATAACTTATATGAATATGCATCACATATTGTGACATTTATTTTATGTCATCCGTTGATGAGCAATCTTCATTTTTGGAGCACAATATTCAACATCTTTTTGATTTAACTGTACCACTGAAACATAAGAGAACAATACATAAACAAAAACCTTGGTTTTCAAACGCTGTTAAGAATGCAATTCTTCAAAGGGATGTGGCTTCCGCCAGGTGAAAGCGATTCAGAACCTCTCAGCTTAAAATACAATATTCAATTGCCAGAAAAAATTTTAAAAAACATATCAAATATGCAAAACCGAATATTATTCCAAACGGTTTAGTACAGCAATCAATTCTCATCAAACTTGGAATACTATTCCGGAAATAGGAATTGGCAATGTGAATAACAATATTGACTGCCAAGTAAATGCTAATATGCAAAATATGCTAAACAGAGCGTTTACTAACACCCCTGTAATCCAAGCAAATCCCACTTTTTAAACTTTTCCTCAGATACGTTAAATACAGATAACGCTACAATTGAGGAACATTTTCAATGTTCTTACGTTACTCAATATGACTTTATTTCAATGTGCTCTTTAATAAAATCAAACGCAGTGGGAAGTGATAAATTACACCCAAAATTTCTAAGATTGCTTTTGCCCTTGATTTTGCCGTATGTTACTCATCTATTTAATACAATTAACATATAATGTCGTGTATATACCCGTTTAACTGGAAACATGCAAAAATTGTGGCATTGCCTAAGTCGAATGGAGAATACAGACCTATAGCCATCTTGTGTTTCCTATCCAAAGTCTGTGAGGACGATGTTTTTACGATCCCTGGAAAACGTACCGTTTTATTATTGAAGTTTATTTTTTTTTTGAATATTTAAAAAAAAAAAAAGTAAACTTTGGATTTTCTTGCGAGAATTGAAAAAAATAAAAATGAAAAAAGAGACTGAAACAAAACTGAAGTAAACGTTTGAAAATTGAAAAAAAAAATATTTAAGAAAATTCTGAGAAGGAAAAGGGAAAAGTTGACTAGATATTTATGCAATTAAATCGTATGTTGGGCTGAAAGAGGTATTATTTCTTGGAGTCATTGTCAAATCTGTTTAATAAGATCAACATAATTTGAAAAATAGATCCGTAGCCCAGTAAAAAAAAAAAAATTGGACATCAACATTATTATTGGATACATACGTTCATCAATTTATTATTATTATTATTATGGAATGTGTTTATAGCTTCAAAAACAAGAGTCCAGTTGGAAATTTTGATGGAACCTTTTTGATTTAACTTCTGGCATAGTTTATCATCGAAAGGAAAAGAAAACAAGGTTATTAGTGACCAAGTAATCGGTCTGATAAAATTAAATACGTGAAAACTTTTAATGATAATTCCGTTTCTACATGAGGAAAACCAGCTTTAAGTACGAGTAATTTCAAGGACATTTATGGGAAAATATTTCGGTAGTACAAACGTCAATTCTTACTTACCCAGATACATCATTACACTCATGTCCATATGCTAATATACATATGCCAATGGTCATACACTCTTAAAAAAGTGGAAATTTGCCAATAACTTAGGTACTAATTTTACAAGTTTTTTTTATCCAAATTCCATTTATATAAATTTCAATAACGTAATGGGTGTTCGCATAATTCAAGACATCAGGCCTGAAGTCAACAAGGGACATAATTCTGGTGAGTTTTAAACAAAGATTTTTTTTCTATTCCAATTAAGCAATTTACACCCAAGAAAAATATATAAATGGTAATTATTTCTTTTCATATCTAAATATATGAAAGTTGAAGCTAATTAAATTTTTTAGTAAATAATTCCTTAAAGTTAACAATAAACTTTACCTAATATCACTTTCTTTAATTTTAAATCTTACTTTACTCTGAACAACCAAAATAAATATTTTCTAATAATTCTAACCGTTAAGTTCAAATAAATCGCAATAAAAAAAAATTAATTAAAATACGCCACAACACACTCACAGGAAAATATTAGTTCAAAATATAATTTTTACACCGTTTACACTCACAGAAATACATTAGCAAAAAAATGTATTAGTTTTACCCGTTATACCTTCATAAAAAAAAGTAAAACATTTTTTTTAAATTTAATTTTTTTACCCTAATGAAAAATTGTTAATATATCTTTTAAATAATATTCCAAATTGGAAACCTTCTGAATTTAAAATATTATGAAATAATTTAAATTACTATGCTGCAAATAAGTTTCTTTTTACTTTTCTCTACAGATTTTTGTTAAAGCTTATTTATTATTACATTGATACTTTTACATTAGATATCATTTAAACGGATATGAAAATTGTCCCTTAGCGTTCATTTATACAACATATATCATTTCAAATTTTGTTGTAGATTTAAATTTTTTTATCATTTTATAACGTATGTTAAATAAAAATTTTGATTGATAAATATGCAATTTTAAATCTTCTTAACCATTAATTTCACGAAAGGTATGGTAGGAGTTTAAACCAACAACTCTTTGGGATGGCTAAATAATATTCCATTGCCATCATTGGAGCGAGGGTTCTGACTTCGACTAGTTTCCAGCGATAGTCGATACAACGCATCACAATTTCCCTTTTCTTCCCCCTTCTTCTCATTCCACGTCTTTTCTATTTTCCTTTATTTTCTTCCCTAAGAGCTATCTTACTTTTTTTACTTTTATGTTTACAATCCTTTACTTGTCTTCAAGGGAAAAAGAACCAGCCTCAGATTGAGCACGGCCGGGGCCAGAAGATAGCCATCTTCCCAAGAAGATAGGGCCGTCAGGTGGGATTCGTTACATAAATTTAATGGCGCCCAACGTGGGGCATCAGCAGCAACCAGCACTTACGAATCATTTGCTAATTTATAATTTGGTTTCTTTTTCTTGTTTCCATCTTAATGCTGATGCTCCTTTTTAACTTATTTTCATTCCTTCTCCTTTGTATTTCGTTTGTTTAATTTTTAACACTATCAAATTTTTTGTTATTGATATCATTTCATGCTATTTCGAATTTTAGAAATTTTGTATATGCGAATTCTATACGTCGGTATTGATTTGACACCATTATTTTCACTGATCGTGAATAGATTTTTTTGAGTTAATTTTGGTTCATGGATTATTTCGTGACCATACTCATTTTATATTCTTTCAGATAGGTGGTTAAACTTTTGTACACTTTTGATATAATTGAGATACTTTTGGTTCATGGATTATTTTGAGACCATACTCATTATATTTAATTTCTTGTACTCATTATTTCTCCTATAATTTGTTTCCATTTTCTTTAAGGGTATTCTTGCTGGAGACTTTTGGCTCTTGGGTCATCTCGGGACCATACTCGAACTTTATACCTGATTTTTTTTTTATTTTTATGAAACATTAACTTTCCTTCTTCAATCCTTTTCACCTCATCTTACTTTCTCTTTATAACCTAATGAGTGAATTGTGATTCATTTCATACACTCGAAAAATAAATGTGTCAGTCGATATTGTAATTTCTTTTGGTAAGATTTTGTTGAATGAATTAAATTTCGGAAACAACACTTTGGACATTTACTATTCGACTGATTTATTTTGTTATTGTGATGCTTATAGATAACTTTCGTTATCGTTGTTGGTTATAAAAATATAAAAAACTTTTACCGTACTGAGTAGTGAAAATTTCGATATTCATTAATAGTTTTGTAATTAATTGATTACATTTTTGATAGTTTTTACATAGGTTAGATTTTCGTTTTCTTGAGATTCTCATACGATATTAGCATTTAATACTGCTTTGTTTTATCATTTATTCCTTTTTTATTTTATTAACTTTTATTTTTTTTTGATATGCCTGTTACACGTAGTTGTAACGATTTAACTGTCGTGGGCCACGATAACGACTTAAATGCGACGTTTGAGGCACAGGGGAACGTCCATAGTCCTTCTGTTGCAAGACCCTTGACGAGATCTAGAATCGGATTAGGTGGAACGTTGGAACCACCGTCGGGTAATGGTGGTCGTAAGAGAGGTCGTAGGGAGCGTGCCGCTCTGGTTGATGATACTGGTGATCCAATAGGGGAATTTCCTAGGGACCCAGTTATTTCATTAGGTGAAAACAGAATTCAACAGTTGATTGAGGATTCTCTTACCAGTTTTCGTAGTGAGATTTCGAATTAAATAGGAAATTTGTTGGGGATTATTGAAATTTCTACGGGTGTTCAACGATCTCGAAATTCTGATGAACAGCATACATCTCAGCAGTTAAATTCGAGGGAAATGGGATTTCAGCTGGTTCAAAACCAGTCCGTGAATCGTGATGTAAATGGTAATTCAGATAAGGTTTTAAATAAAGGGTGTCCCAAGAAGAACGCAATTTTTAAATCTGGCAACATTCGAAGTGTCATTGTTTGACATTTGAACAATTGTTATTGTTTGCTAGTAGAAGGTACGAGGTTAGTAAAAATGGAGCGCTACACGAATGAACAACGCATTCTCATTGTGAAATTGTTTTACCAAAATGGTGAAAGTTTTGCGGCTACAGTTCGCAAATTGCGATCAATTTGGGGTCACAATAATGCTCCAAAAGAGTCAACTGTAAAGAGATTAATGGATAAATTTGCCGAAACTGGGTCTGTTAGTGATGTAAAGACAACAACGCGCCATCGACCAGGTCGATCGACCGAAAATGTCGCAGCTGTACGTGATGATGTCGCTCAAACTCCATCCACCTCAATTCGACACCGAGCTCAGCAAATTGGTGTCTCCAAATCCACTTTGCAGCGAATTTTGACGAAAGATTTGCATCTTCATGCATACGAAGTTCAATTGACTCAGGAACTGAAGCCAGCTGACCATGGACAGCGAAGGGAGTTCGTTAATTGGGTATTGGAGAGACAACATGAAAATGCTGATTTTGCCGATAAAATCATCTTCAGTGACGAGGCCCATTTTCATCTTGATAGCTTCGTCAATAGGCAGAATTGTCGCATTTGGGGTGAGGAAAATCCTCGAGTGATTCACGAGAAGCAAATGCATCCTCAACTTGTCACTGTGTGGTGTGGTTTTTGGGCTGGAGGAATCATTGGACCTTTTTTTATGAAAATGAGGCAGGTCAAGCGCAAAAAGTAAATGGTGTTCGGTATCGTGAAATGATAACCAGTTTTTTCTTGCCTAGAATTGAAGAAATGAATGTGGAGGGCATGTGGTTCCAACAAGACGGCGCTACATGTCATACAGCCAGAGAAACAATTCAATTGCTGCATCAGTCGTGTTATTTCGCGTTTTGGAGATCAGAATTGGCCGCCTAGATCGTGCGATTTAACACCATTAGATTTTTTTCTTTGGGGTTTTTTGAAGTCGATGATTTACGCGAATAAGCCGACGACGACTCAAGCCTTAAAAGAGGAAATTGGACGCTGCATTAATGAAATACCGCTGCATTCATGCAAAACGGTCATTGAAAATTTCATTAAAAGATCGC
This sequence comes from Eustalomyia histrio, assembly GCA_949748255.1. Taxonomy (NCBI): domain Eukaryota; kingdom Metazoa; phylum Arthropoda; class Insecta; order Diptera; family Anthomyiidae; genus Eustalomyia; species Eustalomyia histrio. The sequence continues at coordinate 159,893,546 of OX456523.1, forward strand.
GTGCATGCCAGCAAAGCCGCGGCGGCCATCTGCACGATATATTGTTCCATACATAACCTCATTCTGTCTTCTTTACGATATAATAAATTTTCACGATTTTTTTTTTAAATATCTGTGTTTTATTTAAAATTTAAAAATTGCGTTCTTCTTGGGACACCCTTTATAATACGCAATTGGCGTCTTAAGTTTAGTGGTCGTTCTGACGACATGGATGTAGATGAATTCATTTATAGGGTGAATATTTTGGCTTCCAATACGTTAAATGGAGACTATGAGCTATTATGCAATCATGCATATAGTATTTTTGAGGGAAAAGCGTTAGAGTGGTTTTGGAAATATCATCAACGTAATAACCAGATCAATTGGATGTCTTTAACTGCTTCCCTTCGAAGACAATATAAATCGGATTATTCAGATTTTGATATTTGCGATGATATTAGAGGACGTAAACAGAGACAGAACGAATCATTTGATGATTATCTGGATTCAGTGGTTACCATTGCCGATAGGTTGAAATCTCCCATGACTGATCAGGAACTTTGTGAAACGGTGCTACGTAATCTTAAACCGGAGATTAGACTTGAGTTGCTACACGTCGATATAACTCAAATTTCGCAATTGAGACGCGAGGTTCGAAAACATGAAAAATTTATGTCAGATATGAAAGGATACAACGTATATATATGAGTTCCAATGTTAAGCGACAAGTAGCTGAATTGGATTTTGATGTACACCAACTAGATAAGGAGCAAAAATTGGAGGCTGTCGATATTTGTGCCATTAACAAAACACTAACCTGTTGGAATTGTGATGAGATTGGCCATATTTATAAGGATTGTTTGAAAGAAAGGAAAGTCTTTTGTTATGGTTGTTGTACGGATACACGGGGGTTAAAATAATTAATCTCTCTTCTCCTTCTGGGCGGTTGCTCCTCGTTCTATCCAGTGGTTGGTGGCTGCGGCTGCTGTTGTGGATGGCAAACAAGGCTTAAAGATGTTCAATTTGATATCAGAAGGAAAAACACCTTCTAGCATAGATATATGCATACAAAAAGATGCTGATGTTTGGTTGGGTATACGCCTTACATATGAGGCCAAAAAATCACGTTTTATTATTTCTTTTTCTTTATTATTTCTTTTTCTTTCTTACCTTTTATTAATTTTTCTTTGTATTTTTAATTGAACTGAAGATTTAAAGCAAAAATTAACTTTAGATTTTTATAGTTCAATATAAAATTTTGTTTTTCTTTTCTAATAGTTATCTTAACACTTTATTCACTTCTTCAGCACTAATTTTTGTAAGATCTTTGACAATGTTATCCAAAGGAAAGAGAAATATGCTCCACAGGAGATTTTGATCTATAAGGCAAATTTATCAATTTATAAAAAAACAACCCTTCAGGAAAAATTTTCAACGTAACTTTGTAGAATTCGCAACTGTTTTTATGATGTTGTGTTAAAGGGAAAAGCGATAATCCTTTAAAGACAAAAACACTTTATAAAGTTTGTTGTTGTTGTACGTGACTTTATTTCTTCTAATAATATTTAGCACTTTATTATTTAACACAGTTATTTTTAAATTTTCGTAAATTATGTTTTTTTTTTTGTTTATTCACACTTCCTTCACATTCAATGGTTCACAAACGAATGAATGTTGTAAGGAAAAAAGTGTACATTCAATTGCTTGTCGATCATATGACAAAGCAGAAGAGGAAAAAAAAACAAACTGCATGAACATACCCTGTTAGGGCTGCCATGCATTAACATCCCGCCCCCCCTTGTTATCACCCAGGATAACAAACGAGGGTAGGTTCTCTAGGACAAGCAATTGGGTTCCAATATGAGTAACCAACTAGGTAAAAATAATTCATAGGGTGAACAATTCAATAGTGTTATAAATAATATACATAAGCATAAGTTGAGGTTTAATGTATAATTCATTCAATAAAGTACAATAAATGTGTAAAGTTTATAAATTTAGGTTAGATATTTGGCTAAATTCCAAATTTGCCAATTATGACCCAGCCTAGGGCAGTATCCTGTGCTAGTGGAGAGCCAATGGATGCCAGTTGAAGACCGCTTCGGATGAGTCGTGGGTAGATATCGGCTCCCAATATAAAGTTGATGGTGTTACTCTCATAAAAATCTGGATCAGCCAATCTTAGGTTCCGGTAAGCGTCTTTGACGCTACGATCGAGATGCTTAGGCGATGGTTTCTTTGGCAAATCGCTTGATATTCTGGCTTTCACCGTAAAAGAGCCTTGTTCTTCCTCAAAACGGGTCCGAAACGTGAATTGACACCATTTATCAGTATTGAAGCGCTCGAACGGCAAGTGATACCGTTCGACCACAAAAGCGGCTATGGCACTGGTTGAAGCGCACGGGTCCAAAAGGCCTCGTACCTGGGTCCACTCTTTGCTAAGTTGTATCCTGATGATCACTGTGGGGATCACGGTGGTGTCGTCTGCTCGGCTCAAACTCTCGGTTACCCTGGGGATGGCAGGCGGATGAAGGAGAGTATGATGCTGACCATTGCAGTCGTGACAGCGCTCACGGCTGCGGCAGTTTTGCAGGCTGTGTGAATGCGCGAGGCCGTTGCGGCAATAATTGTGGCGCTTCACGACGTCTTGCCTGGTGAAGACGGTCATTTGTTGGATTTTGACGCACTTTCGTAGAATGACCTTTGCGGCATAGACGGCAATCCGGGTTTTTCGGCTGAGGTTTTCCTTGCCTCTTCCTCTCCTCAATGGGAGAACTTTTATCTCGGCTGTGATGGCGCATAATTACTGCAACGAGGAAAAAATAAGAGAAAATAATTAATTGTCATGCCGCCAGAGGGAGCGGTAGTAAAATCAGTTTTACTATGGGCCGGGTGACGCTGCCGTTAGCGGTTCGGATTTCGGCAACTCTAACTCTATTGTCAGGGCCGTGAAAGATTTTATTAATGCGACCGAGACGCCATTGATTGGGGGGTAAGTTGTCCATTTTAACGACAACAAGATCGCCGATAACGAAATTTCGATGGGGGTATTTCCATTTATTTCGCTTGTGAAGTTCGGCTAGATATTCTTCTTTCCATCTAGGGGCCAAGTAATGGTGAAGTACTTTAAGCTTTTGCCAACGGTTGACGTAGCTGAGAGAATGGCTTGATAAATCAGGCTCTGGGGGGGATAAAAGGGGGGTTCCTACGAGAAAATGACCCGGCGTCAGAGCGCATAAGTTGGTTGGGTCCTCACTCATAGGACTTAAGGGTCTGGAGTTTAAACACGCTTCAATTCGTGCCAACATGGTGCTGAATTCTTCATAAGTTAAGCTTTGACTATGGCATAGTTTCTTAAAATGGGATTTGAAACTTTTGACGCCTGCCTCCCAGAGGCCACCCATATGGGGTGCCCCAGGGGGAATAAATTGCCATTCGACGGGAGTAAAACAATCCTGAGAGAGAAGACCCTTTTTAATCGTGGACAAGAAATGTTGTTTATCCTCATGTAGGATGTTAGCGGCGCCGACAAACGCGGTGCCGTTATCCGAATATATATCGTTGGGGGTCCCTCGAAGCGAGAAGAAACGAGCGAAGGCCGCTAGAAAGGCTTGGTTGGAAATATCGCCTGTGGCTTCGAGATGAATCGCCTTCGTCGAAAAACATACGAAGACTAGCACGTACCCTTTGGTAACCTTGCAGCCACGACCCGCATAGGATTTTATGTCAAAGGGTCCCGCAAAATCGACGCCGGTGTGGGAAAATGGGCGTGATAAACTTGTACGCTCGGGGGGTAATGCCGCCATGATTTGTTGACTGAATTGGCGTTTATGTCTCACGCAGGTTATGCATTGAGATAAAATGGTTTTTATAATCGTTTTAAGTTTAGGGACATAATAACGTAGTCTTGTCAAGCGGTATAAGAGGGCGTTTTGACCATGTAGGGAGTATTTATGTAAATATCTGAGAAATAATCTTGTAAAGCGCGCATGGTAAGGCAATAAAATGGGATGACGTTCATCATAACTCAAAGTAGGGGAATCCGCTAGACGACCATTTATTCGCATTATTCCTTTGGAATAAAGGAAGGGGTTAAGTGTTAGAAGTGAGCTTTTCCGGGATAGTTGTCTTTCCTCAGATAACTGTAAGTATTCTTTGAAAAAGTGTGATTTTTGACAGGCGATTATTAAGCGATTTCGGGCGAAAATTATCTCTTTGGCCGATAGCTCCTCTCGCTGGATCTCCTCCGCTTTCAACTTGGCTCTCATTCGTTTGTAAAAACGGAAAATGTAGCATATGACTCTTAACGCGCGAGGCAGGTCCGAAAATTTTTCAAGGATATCGTCCGGCTGTATTAAAGTTGTAAGTGCACGGACTGGTCTGATTTCTTCTTCCGTGTCAAACTCCTTTCCACGTGACGGCCAGTCTGAATGGGAACGTCTTAGCCAAGCTGGCCCATGCCACCACAGTTCACTGGATGACAAATCAGATATTGTAATGCCGCGAGATGCTAAGTCGGCGGGGTTACTTTTGGATTCGACATGAGACCACGCGTCTATTCCGACCTTTTCGACAATAGATGAAATTCGATTTTGTACGAACGTTTTCCACTTATGAGCTGGTTTTTTCAACCAAGCCAACACAATGGTGGAATTTGTCCACAGGAAAAGTTTATAGTCCTTGAGATTGAGCTGCGCTTGAATAGAATCTATCATTTTTGCAAGCAACTCTGCTCCACAAAGTTCCTTGCGAGGCAGGGAAACAAATTTAATGGGGGCAACTTTCGATTTTGCTGCCAAAAGGTGGCTAGCGACAAATCCTTGGTTCTCAGAGCGAAGATAGATGGCGGCTGCGTACGCCTTTTCCGACGCGTCGCAGAAACCGTGTAACTCGATTTTGTAGGAAGGATCGTAATCAATGAAACGGGGAATTCTCACTTCCTCAATGTTTATGTAGTCATCGAGAAATTCGCGCCACTTGTTCATCGTAGAAGGATGCAAATCTTCGTCCCAATCACTGCCATCTTTCCATATTTGCTGCATAATGATTTTTGCCACTATAATCTTGGGAGATAACCAACCAGCTGGATCGAACAACTTTGCGATTTCGGATAGAACACATCTATTTGTGGTTAACTCACGATTGGGCTTAGACGAGAGTTTTCGTAATACTGGACTCAGACAGTTGAAAGAATTCTTCGCCGCGCAAGTGTGTTGACGGCAGACCTTGCAGCAACACTTCGTTATTTGATGTCCATTTTCGTAACGGGAAACCCGCTGTCTCCAGAACTGCTATAAGTTCGTCGCGAGATTTCACTGCCGACGATATTGTATGGGCTCCTGATAGGACATCATCGACATACATGTAGTTTCGCAAAATTTCTGAAACCTGAGGGTACGCGGTTTCATTTTCTTTGGCAAGTTCTAACAACGTCCTGATAGCTAGATAGGGGGCACAGTTGACACCGAAGGTGACTGTGTTTAACTCAAAGTCCTGAGTTAATTCGTTCGGAGAATTCCGGTGTAAAATTCGTTGAAAAGGTACACCAAGATTTGGCGATACATTTTTTCGATATCCGCGTTAAAAACGTAGCGGAAAAATCTCCATCTCAAAATGAGAATCATCAAGTCCGCTTGCAGGACTGGACCGGTGTGGAGAAGATCATTGAGGCTTGTGCCATTGGATGAGGGGCTAGAGGTATTGAAGACCACGCGCAATTTAGTTGTGGTGCTGTCGGGTTTTATAACAGCATGGTGGGGCAAGTAGTTTGTGCCGCTGTCACCATTCACGGGGGTTACCTTTTTCATTTGGCCCAGAGTAAGGTACTCTGTTATGATTTGGTCATACTCAGTTTTAAGTTGTGGGTATTTTATTAATCTCATTTCGTTTCGTAGAAACTGCGAGAGAGCGATTTCTTAGAGTGGCCTATATTTAATTTTTTGGGGTAATCTTTTTTAAAAGGAAGTGAAACGACGTATCGACCTTCCTTATTGCGGAACGTAGTGGCTGTGTACAAATTTTCGCAGTATGTGTCCTCCGGGGAGGATAGTTTCCTTTTCGGGAGGTCCTCGAGTTCCCAGAAGCGCTGAAGTTGATCATTTAATTCGATGGTGTTAAAAAATTAAAAGACTGCCCTCCCACACGGGCTTGCTGGTATCTTGCCAGTAATAATCCATCCAAAAACTGTCTTTTTGGCTAACAAAGATTGATGTGTGTCCCACTGGAGACCGTCCTGAATTATTTTTGGGTACACATCACCACCGAGCAGTAAATCAATTTCAGAACAGTTACGGCGATAAGTATCAGCCAATTGTAGATTAGAAAAACTGTAATTTTTTAATGCTGACGAGGGATAGTGAGGCAGGTGACCTGTAAGGCCTTTGATGACTAAGGCATTTGAAAAAAGTTCAAACGATTTGTCGACGGGGGACCCGATTCTGATGTGACAGCTTTGAGTTGAGGTGGCGGTCACCGAGTCACTTAACCCGTGCACTCGGGCTGGTGAAGACCGAGTGTAAAGACCGAGACGCATTTGAAGTTTTCTCGAAATGAACGTTGCCTCGGATGCCGAGTCGATTAGGGCACGAACAGTACACTTGAGATCACTATTGTACACGTCGACTAGCGCGGTACCGAGTATGAAAATTTTGGGTTGGGTTCAAGATGAGTTGAAAAAGATTGCAGCGTTCGATTTGCTGCTTGTGACGATGTAGATCTGTCCGATTGGGAAGGTTTTGGGGCATGTGAGCTTAAAAAGGTGGATCGGATATCCGCAACTGACTCTAAAGTCTGGAACCGGGATGCTAAAAATTCATCCAGCGCTTTCCATGTAGGCAAATTAGCTGTATTCGGTAAAGATTGTTCCCATAAGCTGAGCGTGATCTCAGGTAAACACGTTGAACAGATGTAGACGAATATTACATCCCAGTTTGCGGTGTCAATTTGCATTAAACGAAGATTTGTTATACAGTCGTTAATCGTGAGCTGCAAACGTCTGAGATCGGAACCGGTTTCCTTTGATATAGGTCTTAGGTTAAAGAGCGTCTTTAGTTGCGCGTTTACTAAAATTCGTTTATTTTCGTAGCGGTGCACTAAATTCTGCCAGGCCATGTTGAAACCATCGTTGGTCATAGGGCACGTTTTTAAAAGTTCGCGGGCTTTACCCTGCGTTTTCCTTACCAGATGGCACATTTTTTCCACGGGTGACAGGCGCTTGTTGTTGCGGTAGAGGGCTGTGAACATGTCACAAAAAGTTGGCCACGATTTATATTCACCGTGAAATACTTCGGTGTCACATGGCGGTAAAGATATATGATGGGTTAGGTCACCTGAGTGGTCAGTTGAGGAGGAAGCTACTTTGGCCTGAAGCGCTTCACGAAATTCGTGAATTTTTGCGATCACAGTTGTATGAGCTCCAAAGGTGGATTACAAACGTCCCTTTAGGGCTTCTAGATCGATGTCCTCTTGGATAGTTTCATATTTATCCAACGCAGCTTCATAAGAATTCTCGAAACTCGACCAGAGTCGCTCGATTTGTTTCTCATGAGCCTCCAGGGTGTGTCGCGTGTGCGACTCTACCACCAGGTCATCAAAGTAGCTTTTGAATTCGACCACACGATCCGAAGAACGAATTAAATTCTTTAGCAAGGTCATCTTGCAGGTGACTTGTTTATAATTTATGAAGATGTGAAGAAATTATGAATGGCGCTTCGTAAAAGCGACCAGTCTATTTAAGAAAATTTAATAAAATTCTAAAAAGTGCTTTGAAAAAGCGACCAATATTATTTATGTTTGAAAATTTTAACGAAATTTTTAATGGTGCTTTGTAAAAGCGACCCTGGTTATTTTGTAAGAGAATTTATGCAATTTTATATTTTATTGAGGAAAATTTTATGTGAGAAAATTTAAGAAATTTTCAATGGTGCTTCGTAAAAGCGACCAGTATTATTTTGGGTTAATAAATTTAAAAAATTTCTTACTTTTATTCACGTAAAAATTTTATTTAAGAAAACTTAAAAAATTTCCAATGGTGCTTCGTAAAAGCGACCAGTATTATTTTATTTAAGAAAATTTAAGAAATTTTCAATGGTGCTTTGTAAAAGCGACCAGTATTATCTTATTTAAGAAAATTTAAGAAATTTTCAATGGTGCTTTGTAGAAGCGACCAGTATTATGGTATTTAAGAAAATTTAAGAAATTTTTAATGGTGCTTTGTAAAAGCGACCAGTATTATGGTATTTAAGAAATTTTCAATGGTGCTTCGTAAAAGCGACCAGTATTATTTTAATTAAGAAATTTTCAATGGCGCTTCGTAAAAGCAACCGGTATTATTTTAGTTGATAAAAATTTTAAGAAATTTTCAATGGTGCTTCGTAAAAGCGACCAGTATTATGTTAATTAAGAAAATTTTATTTTATTTAAGGAATTTAAATAAAAAATTTTAAGTGTGCTTCGTAAAAGCGACCCGGAATATTTTTTTTTGGGGAAAATTTAAAAATTTTATTTTATATCTGGAAAAAATTTTATTTAAGAAAATTTCAATAATTATTTTATTATGTGGCTATATGATTTAAAGCCATTTGGAACCAATGGGTAACGTGTGTAAGGGTATTTTTCTTAATGCTGTGACATTCCTAGGAAATATTCATTATTTAATAATTGTTGCCCAAAAAATTAGCATATGACGATAATGTTAATCCGATGACTTATCCAACGTCCTACGTAGCCACTGTACATATATAACTTCTTATATACAACTCGTTATTGTGCCAGTGACCTACTTATGATTTGTATTAAAAACAAAAAACTAGTACATACATGTACTTGTTTGTTTTCTTATAAATACTTGTTGTCTCATCGAACATCAAACCAATAAGTTGTGGTATATGCGTTTGATTGATGGATGAAGCAAAATGAAAACAGCAACAAAAAATGATCCCGTTGTCAAGTAAAACAAACACATGAGGTGTTGACTTCTATTGCCCTTGAATATTTAACAGCAAAATGCAATGTACTTATGACCCCTCCGTTGTCTCTTGTCTGTTTACCAGCTACCGTGTATAACGGAAAAAGTACTGCGGGGGCAAACGTATGTTATTATGCTTGCTGTTGTTTTCTTCTTTTGGCTGCTCTTCCTTTGCTTTTTCTTTTTATATTATTTTTGTACAGTTTAAAATGTACAAAAAATGTGCAACAATGCCGACCGTTGGTAAGCCTAATGATTATGTAAGTTGTTTCGGATTTATTTCCTTATGCCTTAATATTTGGTACAGTTGTACAAAATAGTGTACAAAAATTTGCAACTAGACCGATAGTTGCTAAGTTTGTTGATTAGGTATACCCCTTTTTTTTTTTTTACTTTATGTAGGCTGACTGTACTACTGAGTTTTGTCAACAGTTATTTCATGTTGTTTTGTTCTTTCGGGGTACCGTTAATTTATCGTATGATAAATTAAAATATGACGCATGTTATGTTGCGGGGGGGGTAAATTACATTTTCTTCATTTTTGATAGAAGTTAATGTTTTCTAGAGGAGAAGGGGGGCAATATGTATTAAAGGGGAATACATATTGAATCGCATGGGGTTTGAATGTGATTATTGACAAATATGTCGAAGTTTATGGGGTTTACCGGGTTTTGGAGGACCCGTATCCGGTTCGAAGGACCAAAATGTACGGATACACGGGGGTTAAAATAATTAATTGGGGGTACTTACTGGTTCGGATGTCGAATACCTGGTTTTTCTCTCTTCTCCTTCTGGGCGGTTGCTCCTCGTTCTCTCCAGTGGTTGGTGGCTGCGGCTGTTGTTGTGGATGGCAAACAAGGCTTAAAGATGTTCAATTTGATATCAGAAGAAAAAACACCTTCTAGCATAGATATATGCATACAAAAAGATGCTGATGTTTGGTTGGGTATACGCCTTACATATGAGGCCAAAAAATCACGTTTTATTATTTCTTTTTTTTTCTTACTTGAAACAAATACCTTTTATTAATTTTTCTTTGTATTTTTAATTGAACTGAAGATTTAAAGCAAAAATTAACTTTAGATTTTTATAGTTTAATATAAATTTTTTTTTTTCTTTTCTAATAGTTATCTTAACACTTTATTCACTTCTTCAGCACTAATTTTTGTAAGATCTTTGACAATGTTATCCAAAGGAAAGAGAAATATGCTCCACAGGAGATTTTGATCTATAAGGCAAATTTATCAATTTATAAAAAAAACAACCCTTCAGGGAAAATTTTCAACGTAACTTTGTAGAATTCGCAACTGTTTTTATGATGTTGTGTTAAAGGGAAAAGCGATAATCCTTTAAAGACAAAAACACTTTATAAAGTTTGTTGTTGTTGTACGTGACTTCATTTCTTCTAATAATATTTAGCACTTTATTATTTAACACAGTTATTTTTAAATTTTCGTAAATTATGTTTTTTTTTTTTTTTTGTTTATTCACACTTCCTTCACATTCAATGGTTCACAAACGAATGAATGTTGTAAGAAAAAAAGTGTACATTCAATTGCTTGTCGATCATATGACAAAGCAGAACAAACAAACTGCATGAACATACCCTGTTAGGGCTGCCATGCATTAACAGTTGTGGTCTAAAAGATAGCTATAAACCTAATTGCTTAAAGTGTAAGCTCCAGGGAAACTCAAAGAGGGATGTCCCTTTTCAGAAGAGAGGACATCCGAATGTTCCACGAAGAAACTAAGCTCGGAAAAAGAGAATTCCGCAACTAACTCGATAACAGGATTTACTTCACCGGCTATGACTAATAAAAATCAAGATTATATACGAATTTTAGGGAAATGTCGTAAGAAGAATCGTAGTTCTGTTAGGATGCGTAATTATTGGCGTAAATTAAAATCATTTAATAGATATACGATTTCTACAATTGTTAGTAAGGAGTCTGACTCAAGACCTTTCGTGAATCTCACCATAGGTGGTAAATTGTATTTTGCGTTGTTGGACAGCGGTGCTAACAAAAGCGTTTTTGGTGGACAACTTGCAAGAGAAATTTCGAGTGACCCAGCATTTACGAGATGCCGTGGTAGTGTAAGGACATCAGATGGACAGCGACAAAGTATTGCAGGAACTGTATATTTGGATATAACTTTTCAGAATCAAACGAACAAATTTGAATTTTTAGTAATACCCTCAATTACGCAGGATGTCATTTGTGGAATTGACTTTTGGAGCAGATTTGGAATTAAGATTGCAACTAGTAAATTGATTAACGAAATTAATAGTGTTGAAATAGAAATGGATAAAATACCTCTTACGGATATACAAAAACGGAAATTGGATATGATTATTGATACGTTTCCAAATTCGGAACATGATGGCCTTGGTTGTACAACGTTGATTGAACATAAGATTGATACCGGGGATGCAGTCCCGATTAAACAACTTTACTATCCTATAGCTCCTGCTAGGGAAAGAATGTTATGCGGGGAGATTGATAGAATACTGAGATTGGGAGTGATTGAAGAATGCCGAGTTCTCCTTGGTCATCGCCAGGAGTTTTGATAGTCAAATCCGAGCAGGTCAGATTTTGTGTGGACAGCCGAAAGTTGAATTCTGAGATTGTTAAGGACGCATATCCAATACCTAACATTGATGGACTAATTTCTAGACTTCCACCAGTTTATTTCATATCTAAGGTGGATTTAAAAGATGCCTTTTGGCAAATAAAACTGGAAGAATCTTCAAGACCTAAGACTGCCTTTACAATCCCTAATCGGCCCCTATATCAGTTTACTAGAATGCCGTTTGGATTGTGTAATGCACCACAGACTATGTGCAGACTAATGGACATTGTTATACCGTATGATCTGAAGTCCAATGTTTTTGTTTATCTTGATGACTTACTTATTATATAAAAAGACTTTGACGAACATTTGGAACAATTAAATAAAGTAGCGACCCAACTCAAAAGAGCAGGTTTGACTATCAATGTCAAGAAAAGTTGTTTTGCGATAAAAGAGGTGCAGTATTTAGGGTATGTAGTCGGTGGGGGATCGTTGAAAGTGGATCCCGGAAAAGTTAGGGCCATAACCGAGTTTCCAGTACCAAAGTCTATTCGACAATTAAGGCAATTTTTAGGAATGACCGGATGGTATAGACGGTTCATCGACGACTACGCTACATTAACATTTAATTTGACGGAATTGCTTTCGAAAAAGAAAACATTTAAGTGGAATGACGATGCTCAGAGGGCGTTTGAGACACTGAAGACTAAACTAACATCCGCTCCAGTATTAGTTCATGCAGATTTTGAAAAGCCATTCATTGTACAGTGTGATGCGAATGCGTATGGTGTAGGTGCCGTTTTAGCGCAATTCGATGAGGAGAGTAATGAGAGACCTATTGCGTTTATGTTTATGTTTTGCAGTTATTCTCGCGATAAAGAAGTTTAGAGCATACATAGAGGGTCATGCATTTAGGGTGATAACGGATCATTCTAGTCTCAAATGGTTGATGGGACAGAAAGATTTATCTGGTCGTTTGGCTAGATGGGCTCTAAAGTTGCAGGGCTTTAATTTCACGATCGAGCATAGAATGGGGAAAGATAATGTGGTGCCGGATATTTTATCTCGTGGATTTTATACCGCGAAGGATAATGTTGTGGCTGAAATGGAATTGGAAATTTTACCTTCCATTGATTTGAGTTCAGAAGCTTTTGATGGAATAGAGTACACACAATGGAGGAAAGAATTCAATAAGGATCAGATTTCGGATTATAAAGTAAGGGAAAAATATATTTATAAGAAAACAGAGTTTTCCAAAGGTGATAAGGAGGAGGAAGAAACTTGGAAATTATTGGTTCCTACCGATCTAAGAAAGGATATTTTGTATGCTGCTCATGATATTCCAACATCTGCACATATGGGTATAGCCAAAACGTTGGATCGTATACGTCGATATTTCTTTTGGCCTGGACTCACTGTAGACGTGAAGAATTATATTGGCAAGTGTGAGAAATGTAAAACATCAAAAACTCCTACAACAATCTTAAGGCCACCAATGGGCAAAAAGGCAGAAACGGAAAGACCTTTTCAGCGCTTATACTTCAATCTGATAGGACCATTGATACGTACGAAAAAGGGCAATATCGGTATATTAATTATACTAGATCATTTTTCAAAGTTCATCTTTCTCAAACCACTTCGGAAATTCACGTCGAAAAATATAATTGATTACTTGAAATCAGAGATATTTCATTGTTATGGGGTGCCGGAAATCATTGTTTCGGATAATGGAACTCAGTTTCGATGTTGAGAGTTTGAGCGATTTCTTGAAGGAAATGGTATCAAACATTTAATGACGGCTTTATATAGTCCTCAGGCTAATGCCAGCGAACGTGTCAACCGGTCGGTTAATGAGGCATTACGTTCTTATGTACGCGATAATCATCCAAATTGGGATATTGTTTTAAGCAGCGTTAACTGTGCTTTTCGGAAAAGTATACACCAAAGTACTGAGAGAACACCATATCAAGTTGTATTTGGCCAAATCATGATAACTCATGGCAACGATTTTGTTAAGAAATCTTAGTTTGCTAAAAGAATCCGATAATAGGTTACAACGCCAAGATGAAATTTCGATTTTAAGGGATTCTATTCAGGAAAAAATGAGGAAAGCGTATGAGAAAAATGAAAGAATCTATAATTTAAGATCGCGGAAAAGAGAATTTGAAGTCGGGGAAGAAGTCATACGAAAGAATTTTGTGCAAAGCTCACTAGCAAAGAAGTTCAGTGCAAAACTTGCTCCAATTGGGGTTAAGGCGATAGTACGGAAGAAGGTTGGTCAAGTGTATTATGAGCTAGAGGATTGTAATAGTAAAAACGTCGCAGTTTATCATCTCAAGGATATATGGAAGTAAATTAAAATAAGTATTTTGGCTGCTGCATATTTTGGATTTAGATCGCCTTTTTCAGATTTAGTTCTTCTGGTGAACATTGAACTAAATCTGCTTTGTGAGGGCGATGTTTTTACGATCCCTGGAAAACGTACCGTTTTATTATTGAAGTTTATTTTTTATTTTTTTTTTGAATATTTAAAAAAAAAAAGTAAGCTTTGGATTTTCTTGCGAGAATTGAAAAAAATAAAAATGAAAAAAGAGACTGAAACAAAACTGAAGTAAACGTTTGAAAATTGAAAAAAAATATTTAAGAAAATTCTGAGAAGGAAAAGGGAAAAGTTGATTAGATATTGCAAAAATAAAAACAGACGTAATAATTTGAGAATATGCAAGTTTTATTTTACGTCTGGAAAAATTTGCTGAGATATTTTTATTAATCAAGAAGTTTATGCAATTAAATCGTATATTGGGCTGAAAGAGGTTTTATTTCTTGGAGTCATTGTCAAATCTGTTTAATAAGATCAACATAATTGGAAAAATAGATCCGAAGCCCAGTAAAAAAAAATAGGACATCAACATTATTTTTGGATACATACGTTCATCAATTTATTATTATTATTATAGAATGTGTTTATAGCTTCAAAAACAAGAGTCTAGTTGGAAATTTTGATGGAACCTTTTTGATTTATCTTCTGGCATAGTTTATTATCGAAAGGAAAAGAAAACAAGGTTATTAGTGACCAAGTAATCGGTCTGATAAAATTAAATACGTGAAAACTTTTAATGATAACTCCTTTTCTACATGAGGAAAACCAGCTTTAAGTACGAGTAATTTCAAGGACATTTATGGGAAAATATTTCGGTAGTACAAACGTCAATTCTTACTTACCCAGATACATCATTACACTCATGTCCATATGATAATATACATATGCCAATGGTCATACACTCTTAAAAAAGTGGAAATTTGCCAATAACTTAGGTACTAATTTTACAAGTTTTTTTTTATCCAAATTCCAGATTTTAACATGCCATCAATATCCTGGAATTTTTTGGATGATGATAAACATTATGTCCAAACCAATATACACGAGAATTGGAAAGATATTTTTAATATCTTATATGACATGAGTCTTTTTCAAACAAACGGCATACTGAATGATTATTCTAGAATTCTGGATTTAGTATTTGTAAACGATAGAGAAGATTGCTATATAAACCGGACAACACCGATTACAATTCCTGAAGACCGGTATCACCCTGTTTTTGAATTAATTATATCTATCCCATCAGAACATTTATTAGTATCATCAAACACTACCGTAAAATCCTTTTGTTTTGAGCAAGCTAACTACTATGGGTTAAACGAACTTATTACAAATACAAGTTGGAATAATATTTTATCATTTTCTTCTGATTCATACGTTGCTATGTCTCATATATTTAATGTTTTTTTTACAATAATATGTTTTCTTTTACGGATTCCTGTATTCCTAAAAAGATAATTAAGCCATTATGTGGACCGCCATGGAATAACAAGGAACTGTCCCGTGCTAAAAATAAAAAGAGTAAATATTACCATAATTTAAACGATCTGGATCTTCTGTAGATTCTCTAAGATATTCTGTGAGCCGTGCTGAATATACGAGATTAAATAAAGTTTGTTACACACGTTATTTAAATAAAATTAAAATCAATTTAAAACACAATCCAAGGCCCTTCTATAAATTCATTAACTCGAAGAAAAAGACATCTGGATATCCTGCTACAATGACATTTCAACAAACACAATCTAGTGATGATGCATCTATAAGTAACATGTTTGCTGAGTTTTTTTCTACTACCTACTCAAATGCAACTTATGATAATTCAATCGCGTACCCGTTTGCTTTAGTCGAAAATCAATCGATATCCTTGCCGTTTTTTGATACGTACACAGTTTCAAATGAAATAAAACGACTTAAATTTTCATTTGATTTTGGTCCTGATAAAGTTCCTAGTTGCATATTAATTAACTGAGCTGAAGCCTTAGCCATCCCTCTGACACTTATGTTTAATATATCAATTAAATATGGGTTTTTTCCAAAAATTTGGAAATAATCTTATATTGTGCCACTGTTTAAATCAGGCAACAAATCAGATATTGAAAATTACAGGGGTATTGCAAAGCTAAGTATAATACCCAAGCTTTTTGAAAAACTGGTTACTGAACATTTACGTTATCAAGTTTCAAATCTAATATCTCCTTATCAACATGGATTTCAAAAACATTGTTCAACAACTTCAAATCTTCTACAACTTACGACCAACATAAATCGCGGCTTTTTTCAAAAAAAGCAAACTGATGTTATCTACACCGACTTAAGTAAAGCATTCGATAAAGTAAATCATTCACTTCTTATAAATAAACTACAATAAATGGGATTTACAAATCATAGCATAAAGTGGATATATTCGTATTTGTCAAATAGGTCACAAACTGTTCGATTTAACAAATTGTTTTCGAAAAGAATAAATGTACTGTCTGGTGTACCACAGGGAAGTCACCTTGGGCCGCTACTATTTTCATTGTTTATTAATGACTTGCCAAACGTAATAAAGTTTTCAAATGTTTTAATGTACGCGGATGACGTCAAGGTTTTATTAAGTTATAACCAATTTTTAGATCACTATCGCCTTTAAGAGGATTTGGATTCATTTTACAAATGGTGCAACGTGAATTTAATGGAGCTTAATTTGAAAAAATGCAAACTTATGCGATTTGTAAGAATTAATCAAATTACCGTAAACTATTTTCTGGGAGGTCATCAACTTGATTTGGTCGACAGTTTCCTAGATCTAGGTATTTTGCTCGACCCTAAGCTAAATTTTATTGCACACACTACAAGTGCAATAAACAAGGCTAGGGGTACACTTGGTTATATAAAAAGCTGGTCAAAAGAGTTTTATGATCCGTACATTGCGAAAACATTGTTATGTCTCTTGTGCGCCCGATTCTGGAATATGGTTCGGTAATATGGGATCCTATTTATCAAACGCATTCTGATGCAATTGAATCCGTGCAAAAGCAGTTCCTGTTGTTTTGTCTTCGAGGATAACAGTTTAGCCCGAATAATTTGCCTTCATACACCGCTCGACTTGCTCTTATTAAGCTTCCTACTTTAAAAAGCCGTTGAACTATGCTGAATGTGTCATTTATTTTGAATATAATTAATGGTGATATCTGCTCTGGATTTTTGATTAATGAAATTTCATTTAACATTTTTTTTTTACACACACTCACACATGCTTACAACGGCCGGGATTTACGAGGGCTCCATTAGTCAGTTTATTTGTTGGTTAAAAAGCCAATGACTTGTTAAATTTTTGTATTTAAAAATTTATTGAGTCATTTCTAATAAACTTATAAAATAATAAGGCCTTTTGTTGTGGTTACTGTAATATTTAATTGTGCGTTAATTTTATTGTTTATTATTAATATTTACATCACTGTGCAATAATTTTTTTATTTTTATCACTTCGAATTCCCAAAACAAAAAAGAGAGTTTTCTGCTACTATTTTTGTTTGCAGTTATTCTCCGTTTATAGTAACGTGTTTAGTAATTTCTAGTATTTTATACGTTTTCTTTTCTCCAGTTTATGGGGTGGGGTATGATTTTTTTGCATAAAACCCTCTTTCCTTTCGTTTAATCGTATTTTTCCTTAATGATTGATATTTGTATTTCACGTGTTAGAATTGTTTTTGTTGCAAAATTTATATTTAAATTTTATTTGAAATATTTTCTTAATTTCATTAAATTTTATAAATTTATTTTAATGTATTAAATTTAATATTTATTTAAATTTTAAATGTTATTTTCAATAAAAATTTTATAAAAACTTTTTACGTCACCATGCGTTTTGTAAATTTTTTTCTTTCTTATAAATTTAATAAGAATTTCTAGTTTTTAACCTTTTCGTCCGCTGTTTTGTAGCTTATTATTTTTTTACGCGTCTGAGAATATCAACTGCCTCGTTTTTTCCTTCTTTTTCTCCTTTTATGTATGCCGCCTACGTGACGAAATTATTCCTGATATTGTATCATCCAAATGAAGAGTAACGGTACTTTTCCAATTGTATGTTCTAGAAAAACCGTAATAAGAGGAGAGAACGATAGAAGGAGAGCGATACTGAGAAGAGTGGGAATAATCAAATGACAAGTAGAAAGTTAGGGATACCGGCACTACCTATAACACCAATATGAAAGGGAAATATACAGGACGTCAAATAAAAACACATATATGTTAATGAAAAGATTCCCAACATTTTATACATCAGTAACAGACTAATTGATGAAGAATTTGATAGTGTTACCAGTATTAATAAAAAATAAATAAACATACCATAAATAAATATTCATACATAAAACTTTAGTACTTTTTTCAATACCTTATTTTGAAAAATGTTAAAAATAATTAAGAGTCATATAATAGATACAGAAATATTAAAATAAATTTAAATAGAGAAAAAATTATAAAAATGGGGATCAAGATTAAAAAAATAATAAACTATTCGATTTAAATAAAGTTCAATATTAATTATTATTATTTTATAAAAAGTACCATTGATTTTACATTTGGTTAAATTTGAGTATTATTTAAAAAGTTCCATCGCTGACAGTACTTGTTTTGTTTTATTATAATAACATTTTATTTACCGTTATTAAAATTTATTAAGTTAGGTATGCGAATGACATAGTTTTTTTTAAGTTTCATTAATTTTAATTTTTTTTTGTAACATACGAGGTAGTCGAAATAATGCCTGGTTCGGTATTTCGGTAACGAATTTTTGATAATTTCAGTTTTTTAAGGGTAATAAAAAACAAATTTATTTAACTTTAGTGTTAAAAATAATGTTCAATGACTGCAAAGTAACAGTATTTTAGGGGTAACGCTATTTAAAAATATTACAATACTTGTGGGGTATTGTTTGTATTAAAAAATATACTAATGACTTTTTAGTTACAAAACCGAAGTCAACAAATTTTAGTATACATACATGTTTGTAATATTTATTTAAATTAATTTGATAAGTTTGAATGCAATCGGTCACCTTTTAAACGTTTTATAGCATATGGGAACAAAGCACTGTGCGACGATCTTATAAAATTTTAGAGCGAATGGTTTTCTATGACATTGCGTCTTAGAGCTTGGCAGTTTTGAAACATATTAAGAATTATATGTGTTCCTAATGTATAAAAAATCAAATTTTCGCCTGCGGCGCCAAACATATAATTACACTGATAAGCTAGCACGCTACCAACTAGCCTACCGGGGCGCTCTTTATGAAATTAAAAGCTGTAAATTTTGTTTAAATGCTTCAAAAAGGAAAAAAATAGGTTTAGAAATCGCGAGCTTTAAAAAAAAAATTTAGAAAATATATTTCGCCCCCCCCCCCCACACGAAACAAAATCCTGGGCACGCCACTGCTCTCTGCTGTTCTTCGCATTATAGTTTTTAAGTCAACTAGTGCTGAAATTTCCGTTGAGATTATAGGTGGTATCAATCTTTTTTTCTCTTTGCGTAATACGAGTATATAAAGAAGGTAAACAATTTGGGTGCACTTCGTTTATTTGCTTTCTCCACTGATAAACATTTCTGCTCAGTATTTTTTTTCTCAGAAAGTGAACTAGATCTTCGATTTAATTTAATTTTGTCAGCGTATTCAATTTATTGTAATGAATATAGAATTATATCTTCAACTGCGGCTTACGCTTCTCCAAAGTATAAAATGTTGTTCGTTCACATTGCTTAATTGTGCGGGGGTTGTGGGTTCAATTCCCACCAGAAGCTTTGGTCTGTTTTCGCTACAACGAGCCGATATCCTTTGTTTCTAGTGCTCGGTTAGCGTATTAGGATATAATTTGTAATTATATGATTAATATAAATGAAATAAATATATCTTCAACTTTACGATTCTTTTTTTTTTGCTGAAGAATCATGAAATACTTTTTGTGGTCTGTCTTTCTTGTTTTATCATTTGTGTCGGATGATGTTGTTTTTTAAATACGTTTTATTATAATGGCTTTCTTTCTAAAACTTGTTCATTTTAGCATTAAACAATTTTACATGTTCAATAATTCTTTTATTGTTACAATATGAATCGCCCGTTTTGCTTTTTATATATTCCCAGCAAAATAAGAGCTGAGGAAGAAGTAGTTTAACACTACATCTACTGAACACGAAGTTGTGAAAATTTCGGTGAATCATTAATGATTTTAACATTGGCGTGTCATTGGGAGGAAGTAGTTTGGTTCGGTGCTATGAAAAATCGATGAGCAGATGGACTTTTTCATTAGTTTACGGATATTGTTAAATATAGAGACTACAAAATAAATATAGGGAGTGGCTTTTTTTTAAGTAAAACATTTAATTTTGAACACGCCAAGAATTATTATTCCGACCAGGACAAAGTGAATGTCACTGGCATGCAAAATATGTTATCGATAATTAATGAATTAACCATTTATGGACTAACTAAATAATTGTTTTTTTTTTACTAGTAGGGGTTAATATCAACATTTTGGAAGTTGTTTAAAATGACTTCTTACAAATCGAAGAATTTGCACTATTAACTTCTTTGGATGTTCTGAAAAACAGATTCGTAAAGAATAACATCCATTTTATTTTGCTGGGTTCATATAACGACGATATTTTTTTTTTTTTGAGATGCTGCGAACCAACAATCTACTAAATCGGAATTTTTTAATAAAGAATCCATCAGTAAGAAATTTTTACTTTTATCTATCACTTAATTTTTCAAACTTTTGTTTTTATTAATAGTGATGGACCCGTTAATGTTATTGTTCACACATTCTCTTGTGAGTCCTGATTATTCAAACTTAGATGCAATTTAATATTTTATTTTTTAAATTTTAATATTTAATACTTACATTTAGGTAATTTAATAAGAAATTAAAATCAAGTTTATCATTTTTATGAAATAATCATTAATACACATCAGAAATAAAATTTAAGCTTATCAACAATAATTATTGTTTCAAGATTATTAGTCACGCTATCATCTCCAATTTAAGATTTAAATAGTAAGTAAAAACAGAACAAATAGTAAAAAAAATATCAAAACAAATAAAACAAAAAACATCAGTCAAAGTCAATCAGCTGCTACACTTTTAAAGAGTAACGTTTAAATAATTTGTATATAATTTAAATGCTTAAAATTTTAAGTATTTCTGGTTAAATATATTATATATGAAGTAAATTTAAATTATCTAAAAAATTTTATTTTACTCAAGCTAGCTTATATTAGTGAAATTTATGAAATAATCTCTAATTTAGACATTTTTAAATTTAAAAATTTTTTAAGTTGTAGGACAAAGTTGTTTCTAATTTTTTTATTGGACAGAACAAAAACAGGAATAAAAAAATCCATTTTTTATTGTTATACTTCAGTTTGTTAAATTTTAATTTTTTATTGAAATAAGTGCGTTTTCAAAGCAGTAAAAATAAAAACAATAAAAAAAATTTAAACTTTTTTTCTATTTATTTTATAATATTGAAAAATAATGAAAAAATCAAACTACTAAAAATTTCTTAAATAAATAGAGTTTTTACAGTTATTTTCCTGAAGCACCGAAATCCGAAAATTACATAATATTTTTTATTATAAATTAGGGTCGTTTAGCGCCCTCTTGTGACAATATAAAGAGGAAACCGAAAAAAATCGTTCAGTTTTATTTCCGGAAAAAAATTAATAGTAATGGCGAGAAGGCACCGCCTTCAGGACACCCACTGGTCGCATTTACGGTCCTATATGTATTTCCTATACCAAATGTGAATACCCTAGACCCGAGCATCCCCAAAGTCTAATCCACTAAGACTCGAGAAATATCCTTTCTCAACATGATAAGCTGGCTAGCTAAAACCTTAACTAAATTCAAGTTTATAAATTTATATGAAATTTTAAAATTTTTTCAAAGAAATTTCAAAACCTTTCGTCAATTTGAATTTAGTTTAGAGTTTATTTAGCTACCTCGGACAGGGACTCAATGGAATTATTTAAAATAAAAATATTGTATTAATGCTTTTATCTATTAAAAATCTGAGATTCCAATACCACATAAAGTCTTAACTGGAATCCCCAAAATATCAGAATTATGAGATTATATTTATATTAAAACATATGTATAAAAAATCGAAAATATTTAATTATTAACTTCAAGTATTGTTGTATGTATTACCTATTAATATACTTTCACGTTTTTTTTTTGAGTGTACAGATTTTTTTTTTTAAATATGCTTTTAGTTTTTTTATTTCATTTGACAGTTGTAAAATTGTATTCAACTGCTCATTCAGCAAATCCATCTCTCCTTATATCTACGCTACTCGTGCTACACTCATTCAATCGTTAACCTTTAATTTAAGATTTGTTTTTTAGAACTATATATACCCGAGCATCCCCAAAGTCTAAGCCACTAAGACTCGAGAAATATCCTTTCTCAACATGATGAGCTGGCTAGCTAAAACCTTAACTAAATTCAAGTTTATAAATTTATATGAAATTTTAAAATTTTTTCAAAGAAATTTCAAAACCTTTCGTCAATTTGAATTTAGTTTAGAGTTTATTTAGCTACCTCGGACAGGGACTCAATGGAATTATTTAAAATAAAAATATTGTATTAATTCTTTTATCTATTAAAAATCTGAGATTCCAATACCACATAAAGTCTTAACTGGAATCCCCAAAATATCAGAATTATGAGATTATATTTATATTAAAACATATGTATAAAAAATCGAAAATATTTAATTATTAACTTCAAGTATTGTTGTATGTATTACCTATTAATATACTTTCACGTTTTTTTTTTGAGTGTACAGATTTTTTTTTTTTAAATATGCTTTTAGTTTTTTTATTTCATTTGACAGTTGTAAAATTGTATTCAACTGCTCATTCAGCAAATCCATCTCTCCTTATATCTACGCTACTCGTGCTACACTCATTCAATCGTTAACCTTTAATTTAAGATTTGTTTTTTAGAACTATATATACATATATTTATATATTCCATAAGAATTTAAGTAGATATAGACTTGTTAAGTAGTTATAGATATAGCTGCTTAAAAATTAAGGATTTATTAAAATTCAGCAAGTCTTGGAAATTCATGGCTTTTCTCTTTCAAATGAAAACAAAAATATTTTTTTTTGTTTTCCAGGCTTTTCATATACCACGAGGTTTTTGATTGACAAAAATATTTGCCATAACAATTTTTGAATTGGTAATTTGATAAAAAAATTAAAAACAAACAAAGCTCACAAAAAAATTATGGAGCAATTCCATATGAAAACGATCAAAATTGGCAAATTTTTGTACGACCCTTCTCCGATTTTAAAATAAATAGTCTCAATCGATTGCCCAGCAAAAAATAATGTACCTACATATTTTTTTGTTTTTATAGTGACTGGTTTAGTGGTGGTGTACACCACTGTCATGTGATAAAATTGAAGAATTCTTCATAAGGGACCTCATTGAAAGTTGTTAAAAAAAAAAAACTGCTAAAGCGATCGCAACGAGTGATAGCTCGTTGGAAAGGTATTGAATCAGGCTTTAATTGAAAAATAAAATTTTCCTAATTTTTCTCAGAAATTTACCTTTTTTCCCATGAAAATTAAATTTTCCCATGAAAATTAAATTTTCCCATGAAAATTAAATTTTCCGATTTTCCACAGAAGCTCCTAAATTTTCCGGCTAATTTTATTTTTTGGATTCCTCATAATTTTTGCTTTAAGAATCAGCAATAAAAAAATGGGCCCCGACTCCTTGTTTGGACAGGAGAAGAGCATTTAAGAGACCACCTTGTTCTCATTGTTTTTATATTTTTTATAATTGAATTATTTTTAATTATTTAACATTATTTTATTTTACTATTAAAAATACATTTTAAAAATTATTTTACAGTTAAAAATACATTTATGAAGAAAAAATCAATTTTTTTTAAGAGCCCCAAGTTGAGTGTGTAGTGAATATGG
This sequence comes from Eustalomyia histrio, assembly GCA_949748255.1. Lineage (NCBI taxonomy): Eukaryota > Metazoa > Arthropoda > Insecta > Diptera > Anthomyiidae > Eustalomyia > Eustalomyia histrio. The sequence continues at coordinate 159,917,424 of OX456523.1, forward strand.
TCTGCCTGCCTTCACAAGATCGGCCATGCAGTGGCATGTAATGGCACACCAAACCCGACTGAGGCTACAGGTCATAAAATGTTTTGTAAATTTTTTAAATTACCAGGTAATAAATATTTCGCCTAAAATGACACGTGCAGAAACAAGTCATAAAACACGGATTTTCCATAAATATGGCGAAATATTTATTACCTGGTAATTTAAACAATTTACAAAACATTTTATGACCTGTGGTCGGCTTATTGGCAGTAACCAATTAAGTCCCTCTTTAAAAAACATTTTATGACCAGTAGTTCACGCAAATTTTCCTATTAAAGAAAAGCAAATACCGCTTATTTTTTTTACCTATTTTTTACCAAAAAAATTAATATAAATACTTCACACACTCTGAGTCAAATTTCAGTTGAATATTAAACGTGAAAGTGTTAAAGTGTTTTTTTTTTTTGTAAAGTAAAGAGTGAAGCTGTAAAGACAATTTAAAGTAAAATGAATAAATTTTGCTGCAATCCGTTTAACAAGAGTGGACATCGTTCGAAAAAGATAAAAGTATTAAAATTAACTGGTGTTTCGAAGCGATACATGAATGAATTAAATATACAATACGGTGAAGAAGCACAATTCATTTGCCCCAAGTGTAAAATCGATTTGTCTCAACAAGCAAATGCATTGAAACAAATGCAACCACAATCCGAGAGTGAAATGACAATTGAACAAAATGTTTCATCTGATAGTGAGGCAGACATTCCGATGGTCAATATGTCTTTGAGTCCTTTGAATGAGGCTATTACCACTTTAGGTGAAACGCCTACTAGAAAAAGAAAGTTGCGAAGTGAAAAATACAGGAAAGATAAAAAAGGCAAGGTTATGAGTGCAATCGCGACAATATTTGATGAAGGCTCTGATAACGAATGCAGTCGAGCAGATGACGTTTATGACGGCAAACAAATGATTGAGCAGTTGAAAAGAAAATTCAATTTAGCGACCACTTTTCCGGAGAAATATCTCATTTTATCTGTGCTGCCTCGGCAATGATGACAACAGCCGCGCCTGCCCAGGTACACGTGACTATGTTATCACACGTGAAGATGAATTCATTGTGATAAGCGACTTTGCCGAGAATTACAGGCTTATCACTGGGCAAACGACCAGTGCACGGTGCATCCTTTTTGCATTTATTTCAAAAACGAAGATAACGAACTACAGACCGTAAGCCTTGTTGTTGTCGCGGAGAGTTTAGCTCATAATTATGTGTCCGTTTATTTATTTCAAATGAAACTGTTTGAATTCTTAAGATCAAAATTCGATTCAATCGACAAAGTAACGTTTTTCTCAGACGGCGCGGCTTCTCAGTACAAGAATAAAAAAAATTTTTACAATCTTTGCATAATTGAAGAAGAACAAAACTGCAAGGTCGAGTGACACTTTTTTGCGACGTCCCACGGTAAGGGCCCATGCGATGCGTTAGGGGGAACCCTAAAACGCATGGCGACTAAGTCAAGTTTGCAAAGGCCATATACTGACCAGATCTTAGATGTACAACATTTGTTTTCGTGGATTCAAAGCAAGGAAATTGCCATTAACACAGTTTTATGCACTCAAAAAGAACACGATGCCATGGAGCGACGACTTCAAAACAGATATAATAATGTCAAAACTATAACTGGAACGCAAAAGTTTCATTGCTTCATACCAAATATTTCTGATATGTCAATTAATGTAAAGCGGTACTCTTCGTCTGCCGACGTACTAAATTTAAAGTTACTTTAATTTCATAATGATGCCAAGACAATTGAAATTTTTAATAAATATTGTAATTAAGTATAAGCAGCAAAATAAGAAAGATTTTTTCTTCATAACTGTAAAATAATTTTTAAAATGTATTTTTAATAATAAAATAAAATAATGTTAAATAATTAAAAATAATTCAATTATAAAAAATATAAAAACAATGAGAACAAGGTGGTCTCTTAAATGCACTTCTCCTGTCCAAACAAGGAGTCGGGGCCCATTTTTTTATTATGAGGAATCCAAAAAAAATAAAATTAGCCGGAAAATTTAGGAGCTTCTGTGGAAAATCGGAAAATTTAATTTTCATGGGAAAATTTAATTTTCATGGGAAAAAAGGTAAATTTCTGAGAAAAATTAGGAAAATTTTATTTTTCAATTAAAGCCTGATTCAATACCTTTCACTTGTTGCGATCGCTTTAGTAGTTTTTTTTAAAACAACTTTCAATGAGGTCCCTTATGAAGAATTCTTCAATTTTGTCACATGACAGTGGTGTACACCACCACTAAACCAGTCACTATAAAAAAAAAATATGTAGGTACATTATTTTTTGCTGGGCAATCGATTGAGACTATTTATTTTAAAATCGGAGAGGGTCGTCCAAAAGGTGATCGCTTTCATATGCATATCAAATGAATAGAGGTCATAAAGTTTGTAAATTGGTAAAATTAGGTACGTTAGTAAAACGTTTTTCATTAAATAATTTTTTTTATATTACATTTTAAATATGTAAAAAGAAAATCTATTTTTCACTTCTAAAATAATATTTTAGAAATAATATTCAATTTAAATGTTTCGTTTTAAGACGATTTTTTTTGTTTGCTTTTGATAAAGCTACAAGTGGAAAATACTCTTTCACTAATAGTAGATGTTGGACAAATAGTCAAAAGACAATGATATAAATTTTCCAACTTTTCAGTTCCTTTGTCGCATTTATTAAGATATATGAAATTATAATATAATGATGAATTATTTTGTACAGTCTCTTTTTTAGGATTTTCAATACTGCTTATTGTGTTACTTAGATCAGAAATTAAACTATTTAAATTTGAAATATCCAAAGTTAGGTCTTCATCGCAATCTATCAGACTTACATCTAAATCTTCATAACCAAAAAAACGATTATTAAAGTGTTTGGAAAAAATAAAAGAGACCAAGTAAGCCAGTTGGTGATGTAATTAAAAAAAACCGGTCAACCGAACAAAAAAGACCGGTTTTCGGTTTTCTTCGAATTTACAAAATATTCGAAACCGATCGGTTTTTGAAAAAAAAGAAACCGGTTGACCGGTTTCGGTTTTTGAATACTCTAATTGTGTGCAGCTATATTTCACCAATGGCTTCACGAATATTGTCCTTTAAAGCGTCAATTGTCTCTGGCTTGTCGACGTAACACTTATCTTTGGCGGCACCTCACAAATAATTGTCCAACGTTGTCAAATCGCAGCTTCGAGGTGGCCAAACGACATCAGCTCTGCGGCTGATAATGCGATCTTTAAAAACAGGGCGCAAAACATCGAGTGTAGCTTCGGCTGTATGGCACGTAGCGCCGTCCTGTTGAAACCAAATGTTGCCAATATCCTCCTCTTCAATTTTTGTGAACAAAAATTCGTTCAACATGGCCCGATAACGATCGCCATTAACTGTAACGGCCACTCCTTGCTCATTTTCGAAGAAAAATGGCCCAATTATGCCTCTGGACCAAAATCCGTACCAAACAGTGACTCGTTTTGGGTGCATCGGCTTTTGAATGTATGCGTTCGGGTTTTCTGTGCCCCAAATGCGACAATTTTGCTTGTTTACATACCCGCTAAGATCCAAATGAACTTCATCTGAAAAGATGATATTGAAAAGATGACATTCTGCAACATTACCATGATTTTCAAAGTAATGTCGCAATATTTCACAGCGTTGTTCAAGCGTATACACAACCATATTCGTTCAGCGGAAGGATACAACTAATTATCTGTCAAATCTGACATGAGCTAAGTGTTACCATTCACGAAATAAGCACTAGTTGAAAAAAAAACGTTAGATGGCGGACCCTATATATATTTTTTTTGTTGTTAAATGCGACCGAAAAAGACCATTGCTTTTTCATATCCCAACAAAACCACACATTACCAAATAATGTGTAAAGTATTGTATAGCCATAGGGGACAATGCACAACTTAACACCTTTCTTCATTGATGAATTTTACAGGCGATGAGCCTCAAAGTAATGTATAAACCCATTAAGTTAGGGGTGATTCATTAAGTGGTTACTTATACGGTTACTAGGGTGGGAAAAGTAATGTGTCTACAAATAGATTTTAATAAAAATAATTATTTAGAAAAGGAAGTTATTACAAATATTTCAAACGTTATTAAATGTAATGTGGTCATGATGGGAATCGAACCTGGGAACTCTGGATGCCAGCCGAGAACTCTAGCCACAGAGCTATCGACGCTCTTCATGTTTTTGTTCATGATATCGAAACGTACATACATTACAATTTTGCTTACAAAAAAACAAAAATTAATGAGTCTTAAAATAGATTTTCAAAAACATTTATCGTAGATTATTACTTTACGTTTTTAAATCATAAAATACGTTATCAATGATCGGTAACTCATTACTTTATGCTTGCAAATAATTCAAAAGCTAACGAGCTACCATTAAAAAGCAATGCACGAGTATACCACACTTATCACCAAAGTTTTGCTGGGATTCATAAATGTGTTGTATACAAAATACTATATGCAGGCCTTTATAAACTAAAGATAAAGTTTATGGATTTTATAAAATTTATAGATGTTTATAAAATTTATTGATTTTTTAAAAAATTTTGTATTTTAAAAAAAATGTTCGAATTTTTACTTATTTTATGGATTTTTATAACATTTATGAGTTTTTATATATTCACCAATTTTTAAAAATTTTTCAATTTGTAAAAAATTTTTAGTTGTTTTACAAAATTTTTCGATTTTAAAATTTTTTTTTCGATTTTTAAAAAATATTTCGATTATTAAAACATTTTCGATTTTTACAAAATTTTTCAATTTTTGCAAAATTTTTCGATTTTTAAAAAAATTTTCGAATTTTTACTAAATTTATGGAAATTTTTCGATTTTCAAAAAAAAATTTCCGATCGTCCGGGTAAACCGGTTCTGACCGTAGGCTCTAGTTTCTATTTATTAATTAAAATATATTGCTAAATTTATATACTCCACGCCACTTCCCTGCGGGAAAAAAGGGGTCAGTTGGGAATTCGGACCTGTCCCGTGATAGGTGAAATCTTGACCGGTTCCGAAAAAACATATCACGAGATAGGTGAAAAGAGGACCGGTTCCTGAAGTACCTACCACGTGACGGATTTAAAGGTCGTGACATGTTCTTTTAGACTAGTCCTGTGACATGTGCCAGAGGGCAATTGACCCCCTCCTAGGACAAGCCCATGTTGAAGTGACCGCTCCCGTGACCGGTCTCTATCAAAATGAACCGGTCACGTGACGTGTCCTGGGATAGGTCATTTTCCCGCAGGGTCTCTACAACTTACTGCACACTAGAAAAAAAGTTTGCATCTTCGAGTCGAAATTATTTTTGAAAGACAGCTTCGAAATTTTTTTTGCAGCCGGATCTTAGAGTGTGATATATCGACCTTTTTTTCTAGAGGGAACCAATGTTTTTTCTATGGGCTATTGGCCTCAAGTATGCTGTTCTAGTATTGATCTTAGTTCCTACAACCCAAATATACTTTCCTAATATTAGATAATTAAAGCTCTCAAAAAATTATTATAACTTTTGCAAATCCCGAAGATATAACGAAAAATTTAAAAATTCGGCCACTACGTTCGGAAAAAAAATTTTCCAAATTGTCGCATTTTTTGCCTGTAAGGTGGTACAGTCTACTGCACACTCTTAAATTGTAATTCGGAAATCATAACTTAAATACAGTATTAATTCTGAATTTCAGTTGGACTTTTCAATAGTTCATTAGGAATTTTCTAAATTTCAATTAGGAATTCTTAATTACATTTGGTCTTTTCTTAATTATAATTACGCTTTTCTGAATTTCAATTGTATTTTCAATTACAAGTTGTATTTTTCGAAATTCAACTGGAAATGGAGCAGTACTTACTGAAACATATGTTTCATAGTTGTTATCATATAAATGAAGGTTCTTCATTTCGTGTTAGATTTTTTTATAATTATATTTTGTATCGGTTTGACGTTATAGGCCTTTTTTAAATATTTCGGTATAACTCAAAGTACAAGCATTTTAGGGCAAGTATTATAAGCCATCAGATAGGTCTAGTCTGTAAGGATAATATTGTATCCATTGACTTAAACAAATAAATAAATAAACATACCACGAAGTTGATATATTACAACGGTGGGCAAGTGCGGCCCTACATCGATTTTAGTGCGGCCTTTAAAGAAATTTGAATTTCGTCCTTTCATTAGGTTTTTCACAATTTTCTTTCGTAAATTTTTCGAAATATATTTTTATAAAATTTTTAGATTCAAAATTTATTTTTCACAATATTATTCCCCGTTGTTTGTTTACATACCAGTTTTTAATGCAATATTTTTACTAGTTTTTTTCATTCGTTTTGACGTGAAATTATAGAAATGTAACCAGAATTATGTGAAAAAGTTGACTTTTCATTTAATCAAACAGCACTTAAATATTGTCAAAAGTTCGCATCAATAACACTAGTTAACAAATTTTAAAAAATTATGTGCGACAAGCGTGCGAGTATTTTTTTGTTCTTGATTTGCGTCTACTGAATACGAAAATCAAATTTAAAAATTTTGTTTCTGGAGTAGTTTTTGAAAAATTTTTAATTTTTTGTTTTTATATTTTAATTTTTGAGTAATTTTACTATTTTGACTATATCTCAAACAAGGACCAAGATATTTTGATCAATCAAATTTCAAAAGTATTGTCCTTTAATGCTCAACATTAGAGTACGGGTTTTAAATTGTTTCGGTAGTTTTGGTCCTGTGGGTCAAAATTTTACAGAAAATTCTCTTTTTTTCAGCAAAAACTGAAATCTGAACATTTAAAAAAAAAATGGTATTAATCTTGAAAGGAAAAATATAAAATAATTTTTTGACCAATTATGTAAAAGTAAGGAAATTTTTTTTGCTTTATATTATTATGAAAGCATGCCCAATAATATTGTAAAGTTAAGCTCAACAGTATTAAAAAAATTAAATTAACTTTTAATTTATTAATATTGATTATTGAGTTTCTTTAAATTTATTTGTGTTTTAGTATTAAAAATAGTTGTTGGACCTTCTTTTACGTTTGTTTTCGTTGGGGTCCGTTTGTCTTAAGAGAAACAAAATTTAATATCCCATCATTCTCTTATTCCAATATCTCTGATACTCCGAGTTTTTGTTGTTTCCCAGGAACCACCAATTTAAATGATTTCCAAGCTGCAGTCTCGAATTTTTATCTTGTATAAGTTTTTTTTTATTTGTGGACCATTAAAATTTCCTTCCTTGATTTTTGCAAAAGAAATACTCTTAATAATTTTACTCAAATAGGCGAAAGCTTGGTCTTCATTATTCAATGCTTTGATGAAGTTTTTAAAAAGTCTAAGTTTTATTATAATGAAAATCACGAGCTCGACTGTCCCAAAGGCCAATAAAACAACAATATTTTGTGTATCCACGTTGCATTCTACATAACATGCCCACCACTTTAAAATCGGAACAAACTTTCTAATGGTGATCTTCTAAGTTAATACATTTTAGCAATTTAGCCATTGTTTCGTACGATTCCTTAGTGTTTAGTGTTAGATGGTTTCTTGTTTTCGTTATGTAAAAGAACCGCGTTCAAACTTTCTTTACTACTATCAACAAATAGTCTCCAAGCTCCTCGAACAAACCGGGAATGTCCCTGCAGAATCATATCTCATCTTCGGTTGAATAATACCTCGCGTAAGCAGAATCGCGGTTTCTGTAGTATGTTACTTTTACATTTTTACTCCAAAAAGTTTTATTGTTGTAAACGACATGCAAGTACTTCTGCTTTTTCTTTTGTGAGCTCCAAGTCTCTGACCAAATCATTTAATTGAGCCTGAGTAAGTAAGCGGCTCTCCCCACTTATGTTATAATTGTCTTCAGGTGAATTTTGATTTACAAATGATGAGTCGAAACTTACGTTGGTGTTAGTTGATTTTGGATATTTAAGAATAGGCAATACATCCGAATGAGGAACTGGAAAACTGACAGAGTGTACATTAGCATAAAACCACTTTTTTTGGCTCAAAATTCAGAATTCTTGCATTGACAATCGTCGATATGATTAGATGGTTTTCTCCAAATCACTCCGAATTTCATGCATCGGCTAATAAAAACAAATTTTAATACAGAAGCCCATCCTCTGTCCATCTTTCTTGCAAAGTATTTTTTATAAATATCTTTGAGTAAATTGCATACGACCAACACATTCTCATTTTTGTGTAATATAACTAATGCATTCTCATTTTAAGACTTCTCTTTTTGGCAATTTTGTCATTTAGATTTATGAGGGCACTTGCTTTCTTGTCTACAATAAAATAAATATAAAAAACGGATTCTCAGTACCTGCTAAGAAGTACAACAATTTCACAATTTTTCCTCCCAAAATAGATTTTTAACTGCCCAATTTGAGTTTTCTTTAAAAAGAATGATTTTTGTGCAGTAATTCTGTAAAAAAATAGTAATATAAAACAAAAAACAGAAAAATTTAAAATTTGAGTACCTTTACATAAATGATCATAGCTTTGGTATTTATCCATAGATTTTCTTTTAAAATGGCCTTTTTTCTTTGTAGAAGTACAACATTTAAGAACGAAATTATTTCTTATTTTACCATGTAAGACGAACATCTTTATTATTTGTTTGAAATTTCAAAATTTGTGATTTTATCAAAATAAATTAATTTTTTCGCGAAATTTTGATCCATATCTTCTACTTAACCGATTTAAAAACCAAACTAGATATATAGTCAAAATGGTAAATTCACTAATAAATTAAATTAAAAAAAATTCAAAAACTAGTCCAGAAAAAAAAATTTTAATGCGATTTTCGGCTTTAGGAGACTCTAACACATAAAAAATTAGTCGCATGCTTGTCACATTTTGGCTTTAAACTAGTGTAATCATTGTCAACAATATAACAAGCAAAAAATTTCTCATGACGGAAAATGAGTTGACCTATTTTTTTTTTGCTGCTTAAAATTAATTTCGACATGCTCCACTGTTGCCAAATCTTATCCAAAAATATGGTTAAATCCAAAATTGCTTAAAAAATAGTTAAATTATTAAAACTTAAAATATTTTGCAATAAATTTCTAAATATTTTCATATCTGTTAAAATTTACAAAAAAAAAAAAAAATATTTAAAATTTTCCGAAGAATTGGTAAATTAAAGGATAATAATAATTTAACAATATTGCCAAAAAAATAATGTATTAAAAATTCCTAAAAAACAACACCGCCTTACAAAATATAGCTAGATTTTTCGCTAAAGCAAATTATTTTGTTCATGTTTCAAGTGGAAAAAACTATTATACTGGGTTATCCAGATGAAGTCCATTGTGATACCAGATGAAGTCCATTGTGATACCAGATGAAGTCCATTGTGATACCTCGGGAGCTGGCAGAAGCTCCCCCGTCGAATCAACCTGATCGCCGCAGGAAACTCCTAAGTCGGCCAATATCGACATCAGCTAAATCGCCCAGATCTCACCCAAATTCAGTCCCCTCCTGTGCGCCAGGGCGGGGCAAGTGCAGAAAAGGTGCTCCACAGATTCTTTCTCTTCATCGTCTCCACAGCTTCTGCAAATGTCAATTACCGCAACCCTCAACCTAACTGCATGTTTTCCAATTAGACAGTGCCCCGTCATGACGGACACAAGTAGAGATATATCGAGCCTTGATAATGACAGCAATCTGTGCGTACGCTTCTTATCCAGACGGGCCACATCTGTCTGGAACGAATACAACCGCGGACAGTGGTCCACCTATCATTCGCTACCTCCCCAATGGCCAAAATTTCAGCCTGAAAACACTACAGTGATCCGGTAGTCTCCGCGCAATATTCAGTCGTAGGTCCTTGGAATAGACCCCGAAGCCTACCTAATTGCCGAGTTTAGAGCCGTCAGTATAGAAATCTACCGGCAGTTCCGTGTTTCCACGTATCCCTATGCGGTATAGATGTATGGTTTCTCTTGTCGAACAGTGGTTCGATCGCAGTGTAATCAATGGTGCATGAAAGGTCCGGCATCATGTTAAGGATTACACTGTGTCCATAGCCATTGTCCGACCATAGTGACAGCTCCCTTAGTCTAACTGCTGTCGATGCAGCAGTTTGTGAGCCAATTATTTCCAGACTTTGTAAATGCAAAATAGCATTTAGTGCATCAGATGGGTTGGTACGAAGCGCACCTGTGATGCACATACTAGCCATCCGTTGGACCTTTTCTAGTATCGGTACGTGGATTTTTGGACGGCCTTCCACCAGACGATAACACCATACAGCATTATCGGTCGTACCACTGCCGTATACAGCCAGTAAACAATTCTAGGTTTCAAGTCCTATTGTTTCCCAATTGCCTTTTTGCACGTATACAGTGCCACAGTGGCCTTTTTTGCCCTGTCTATGATGTTTGGCTTGAAGTTCAGATACTTTAAACAGTCCGCGAAAGGAAATTCAGTGCCCCCAAGGAGATGGGTTCCACTAATGGAACCTTTTATCTCCTGGTGAACAGGACTAATTCAGTCTTGCACGGATTCACCGCAAGACCCTTGTCACGCGCCTACCTCTCCACAGTGAGAAGAGCCTTTTGAAGGATGTCCCTACGTGTATCAGGAAACCTTCCCTTACTGCCAGTGCCACATCATCCGCATATGCGACAACTCTGACGCCAACGCTCCTTCTATGCTAAGAAAAGCCACCATGGTGCACTTCTTAACGGCGAACTCGAACCCGACAAGGTCTTGCAGGGCTGTCTCAGTGGACCTGCACCTGCAGTAGGCATGCTGACTATTCGACAGCAGCCTCTAATCAATATTGTCCCTAAGATACCTGTTAGTCTCTCCACTGTTTAAAGAAGGATCGAAGACAAACTGATAGGCCTTAAATCTTTAGGTTCAGTACGAAAGGGTTTTCCCGCTTTGGGAACAAAGACCACTTTGGTCTCCCTCCACATAATAGAAACATTGCTTAGATCGATACAGCATATGTATAGATTCCTGAGACACGGAATCAGCATATCCGCCACCATTTGCAGTTCACAAGGTGAGATTATATCCGGCCCGGGTGACTAAAAAGGTTTGAAACTACAAAAAGCCCATGCAATTCTGGATTCGGTCACAATTTTTCTGGCAGCGGTTGGAGGTTGACTTGATGCAGTGCTGACCGCAGAAGTCTCATTACGGTAGTTACCAGGGAAGTGAGTATCCAGGAGAAACTCCAGCGATTCCCTGCTGGATGTTGTGTAATCCCAATGCGGTTTCTCAAAATATCCTACCGTGCATTGTGTGAAAGCCAATATCCTCCTTAGCCTCCCAGCCTCCGAGGTGTCCTCAATGCACTCTTGTATACTCTAAGTTTTTCCTTATACACGTCTCAGTTCTTATACACGTCCCGCTAGCACTAGCGACCACCATTGCGGACATAAAGCTAGCAGCGAGTCATTCATGACCCTCGTGATCTGTTCCACTGTTTCCTCAATGTCCCCTATGTCCCGAGAATATTTCCCACAGTCAGCTTTCCGAACAGTCAGTGGTAAAGCAGACTGTGGGATGCTATCTACCTTACTTAAACAAAAGCCTATATAACGGTGAGCTGAGCTATGATCCTCTAAAACATTCCAATTCCCAATCCTATCCGCTAGTTCCTTTGAGACAAGGGTAACATCCAGAACATCTTGTCTGTCTCTATTAATGAACGTTGGTTTATTACCCCTATTACATATAGTTAGGTTAGTATTCAAAATAAATTCAATGAGTAACTCACCCCTATCATTGATGTCCGAGCTCCCCCAGATTTGATGGTGCACATTGACATCACTGCACATAATCAGGCCACATACAGAGCTTCTAACAGGGTCCACCAGTGTCGCCAGAGTGACCGGAGGTACCTCGATTTCATGCGCTATATACTTTGAAGCCAGCCAAATTTGAGAGTTGTCATAGTCAAGGCTGACCACTAAACTAAAAGGAGAGGGAAGAAAAATATTAAGACTGTTCCTTACAAGTAAACAGGATCTGTGCCTACCGTCTCCCGTACCTTGGAACAGCTTAAGCCCGGAAGTCCTTAATCCACAAACCTTGCCTCTATTCAGCCAGGGTTCCTCAATAAGGACCACGTCGATCCCTTTTTGCGTCAGGAGGATTACCAAGGCTGCGGCTGCAGCCTTAGGGTGCTGTAGGTTTATCTGAAGAAACCGGAGGACCATCAAATTTCTCCACCAAGAAGCTCTTCCTCACAAAACTCCTTGCTTGGTTTTGTGATGAAGAGATTCTCCACGACCCCGAGTGCATCAGAAACGGACGAGACACTAGTGTCTTCCAGATGCTCCTCAGTAACTTGCGATAAGGTACTCTCTCCTTCTTGTACAGCATTAGTGTTATCCAATCTGATGAAATCCATACGAGAGAAAGCCCCTGGACTTGACAGGACCTGGTAGAGACTTGGAATTCAGTATGAATACCGCATGCCTGCGAGCTTTGTAGGTTGGAAAGCCGGGATTATAGTCCCTGAGCCTAGTTAGTATGGATTACCTCTGGGATTATCAGAGTCCAAGCGTGTGCCCTTGGAAGATTCGGTATGTCATTTCTGTCAATGACATCCAAGACCGGCCACACCTCACCAACAGAGCGCTTGTCACCTAAGGCGATGAGGTTTATACGGCCCTGACACCAGCCTGCATCACCACAAGAGGAAGGTGTATCTGGCTTCTCCTTGAGGACTTTGGAGTTCACTGAAGACAAAGCATTTCTCACCAGTGTCACCACAGGCTTTGGGTTTTTTGGTGCCGGCGGATTATCACGTGATCGCAACCTTTTACCGGTTTGTTCTCTAACTGCCGTAGCATCCTGTTGTTCAGAAATGCTACGCGCCCATTTTAGGGCTCATTCTGTTTTGCAGAGACAGTCTTAGGATCGGCTTTATCATTGTACATCATCTTCGAAGGCATGTTCCCAGTCTTGTAGGAGAACGTTGGATCGCCGGACCTGTTGTCAGGCACAGTCTCCGTTTCACTTGAAACTACCTTTTCTATTTTTGTTTTCTTATTTAATTTATTTATTTTGATGCCACGAGTGTAGGGGTATAGAGTTTGATCACGTTCATGATCCCATGTGAAGATGTACTAAGAACCAGTACATCAGCACAGGGGATCAGAAAAATAGAGTGTACTTAATCCCTCACATCTCGACAAGTTCGTTACCCAGGCGGGGGAATATTTATCTTTGGTGCTTTAGAATTTTACTACTAGATGATAGTAATAGATTAACGTATTCACAAACATAACCGTAGTCTTATACACGTAATTGGAAGCAATAGATACCTACCAGCCATTCATTTCTTAAAGAAAGAACTTAGTAGGAATTTTTTTTCAATAGATGGCGCATTTATTTTTTTTGAGAGAAGTAATTAACATAAATATGCATTTTCAAACGCCTCAATACTGCAAAATAATAAAAATTTTACGAAAAAATACCATTTTGATCTATGAAAATTTGTTTTTAAGATAAAAATATGAAACAAATGCTTTTATCACGTCGAACATTTGTAAAATTGACTTTGGTATTATGAAATAATTCGGCTAGGGACAGCTTAATGTACTAGAATTTGAAATATGTATTAAATGTCATATTTGTGGTTACTAAAATAATTGAAAGCCAAGTCCAAGGCCATGTCGACCTAGGCATGGCGCAGGGTATTATTTTTACTTCCTTGAGCGTCATTTATTGCTAAGTATAGACACTAAAGCAATCATGTAGTTTGCTCTTTCTTTATATCTAAATGTCTTTGCCTACCAACACTTAGATACCTACCCTGTAGACGAATCAAAATCAATAGATATCTAAAAACTTATAAGTATCGATTGCATGAAATTACGGGAAGTATTAAGAGTTGTCACTATTACCATTAAGATGACACTTAATATTTTAAATAACTTAATTAGTTAAACAAAATTTCACGTCGCGATGTCTGTTGTGTAATATTATTTTTTATTTCTTTTCATCGTTTTGTGGGGGATATATGACCCTCATCCTCCCCCCCCCCCCACCTCTGGATCATGCCTGCCCAGACACATCACGTTACAGGTTCATTGTGATAGGGGCCGGTCACTGGACCGTTTTTTTTTTATATGAAAAGGACAGTTCACTTTAACATGGGCTTGTCCTAAGAGGTGGGCAATTGCCCTCTGTGGCATGTCACAGGACTGGTCTAACAGAACATGTCACACAACTCACCCTAAAGAACGTGTCATGACTTTTAAACCGGTCACGTAGAAGGTACTTTAGGAACTAGTCCTCTTTTCACCAATCCTGTGATATGTATTGATATTTTTCCGATTGATTTTGTTACGATTTTTTCTTTAAAATCGTTGATTTATTTTCTTTAAATAAAGCTAGTTCTTTTTTAATTGCAAATAATAAGCACCGTTAAAATACTTTTGTAGCTACTCTTTATTACACTTTCACAAAATACACAATTCAATTAATCGCCAATGCTTCTTCTTTAGTGTTTTGATATCAACTCAACTCATGCCATAATGCAGGCGTATTTATACCTGCGCCGTAAAATAGCTAGAATGTATAGTATTCCCCTTTCCAGCTAGTCGTTACAGATTCACAACCTTCATCTTAGACCTTTTTTTCGTTGCGGGTTAAATAGCAGAACCAGCTGACCCTCCTTAAATCCTACCGAAGTCGCTGCTTGATCTTACCTCGCCCTGATTTTATCGCTGACCATTTTAATTCGATTGTGGACGTTGAGGTCTTCTTGTTGCTCGGAAGTGTTGTCGTTTTCACTGTCTGTTGCGCCAGGCTTAACACCAAATTCTAAATCGCTGGACAATTTGCGTTCCGTCCTGAAGATAATTTTTGCAGGTGTTTGGGAGGTGGAGTCGTGAATGGCCGATCGGTATGCCAGCAGAAATTTTGGGATGGGTTCGTCCCAGTCCTTCTGATGTGTACTTTCCTTAGGTATTCCTCCAGAATGCGACTGAATCTTACGCTGGAGCGGGAAGTTGGAATTTGGTACTTAGGTTCCTCGTCCGCCATACTCATCCACCGAGGTAGGATTTTTGGAAATTCCTACGGAGAGCGGCAAAAAGAGCAAAAGTTTCCCCTTTAACGGCCTGCCCAAACCGATCTAAAATTTTAAATAAGTGTTACCTGGAGTATTGGATAGCTCATTGATAAGAATTTTGGCCAGGGAAGTGGTATAAATTGGGGTTCAAGTAGCGAAACAATTCTGTCTTAACGGTCTCCCCAAACCACCGGACCTGGGAAGTTGAAGTTTGGTGTGCATGCTCCTTCTCTAGTGTACACACATCTCAAACAGAATTTTTGGAAAATCCAACGGGGAGGGGCAAAAAAGAGGAAAATTCTCCCCATCGACGGCTTGCCAAAACCGCTGGAGCTGGGAAGTTAAAATTTGGTTCATATGTTTCTGCTCCGACTTACAGGATTTTCAGAAATTCCTACGGAGAGGGGCAAAAAGGGAAAAACTCCCCTTTAACGGCCTGCCCACACCAATTTAGCTAGAAACCCGATATTTTAAATACGTGTTACCTGGAGTATGGGCTAACTAATTGATGAGGCACGTTTTAGAATTTTAGCCATGGACGCGGTAAAAATTGTGGTTCAAAGGACAAAATGCCTCCCTCTTAACGGCCAGCTAAAACCTAAGATTCTTTCTCCAGTGTAGACAACAGCTAAGAAGTGACTTTTGGAAAATCCAAAGGGGAGGGGGAAAAAGTGGAAAATGCTCCCCCTGGACTGCTTACCAAAACTGCTGGAGCTGGGAAGTTAAAATTTGGTATATATGGTCCTCCTCCGGCGACCAGTGGAAAATTTTGCCCATTTTCGGATCAAAAATTAGTATGATTGTTGAATAGGTGGGACTTTAAGCTTTAATTTGTAATTTCAATCACAAAAATCGAATCATAACAAAAAAAGTTATGAACGATTAAAAATACAATTTTGATTTTTTTTCTTTTCAGTTTTTGTATAACGGCAACGTTCGGCCCGTAGACTTTAAAGCCTCAATATTTACAATGGTCAAAGGTTGCATTTTTTCAAAACATGTTCAGCTGCTGTAGAGTTAAAAGAAAATTTCAATGTTAGGAAATGTAAGACCATCACCCATTTTGAGACCCAGCATTCATTATTGGATAATATTTGATCGAATAGACCACGTTCAGCACGCTGTGACAAAATATAGCGGCCGTAGCTGAGAGTGTACACGAAGACCGGTGCGAACGTAACCGTCAATGGCGATCGTTATCGTGCCATGATAACCGACTATTTGATGCCTAAAATTGAAGCTCGTGATCTCGGCGACATTTGGTTTCAACAAGACGGCGCCACTTCCCACACATCGCATCAATCAATGGATTTATTGAGAGAACACTTCGGTAAGCACATAATTTCCCGTTTTGGGCCGGTCGATTGGCCACCAAGATCGTGTGATATCACACCGTTGGACTTTTTCCTGTGGGAATATGTAAAGCCTAAAGTTTATGCAGACAAACCCGCTTCGATTCAGGCCTTGGAAAAAAGCATCACGCGTGTCATTCGCCAGTTACCAGTCGAAATGCTCGAACGAGTCATCGAAAATTGGACTCAACAGATGGACTATATGCGATATAGCACCGGCCAACATTTGATAGAGATAATTTTAAAAAATTAAATGCCAAAGAATGTTCTTTCAAATGATAATAAACATTCCCCATTAAATTTGAATTTTCTGTGTTTTTTTCTTTAAGAAAGTAGGGAACCTCGAAATGGATCACGCTATCGACAGTCAGCCGAGTGGACTGCACGTGATGAACCAACTCTAAAGCGTGGAAAGACAGTCGGCTGGCGGGGTTATGGCATCTGTATTTTGGGATTCGCATATATATATAGATACTGAAAAGGGAAAAACCATCAACAGCGACTATTACATAGTGTTATTTATGCGTTTGAAGGACGAAATCGCCGAAAAACGCCCCCATTTGAAGAGGAAGTTGTGCTGTTTTATCAAGACAATGAACCGTGTCACAAGTCAATGAAAACGATTGAAAAATTATATGAACTGGGCTTCGAATTTCTTCAGTATTCGCGGTATTCTCCAGATCAGGCCCCCAGAGACTTTTTCCTGTTCTCAGACCTCAAGAGAATTCTCGCTGGAAAGAAATTTAGTGCCAATGAAGAAGTAATCGCCAAAACTGCCTATTTGAGGCTAAAGACAAATCGTACTATGAAAATGGTATCGAAAAATTGTATGACCAATATAATCATTGTATCGCCCCCTTGATGGCAACTATATTGAATAATAAAATCAAAGTTTATAAAAATTTATTTTTTTCTATATTAGCCTTCGAACTTTTCAGCCAAACTGTTATCTATGACTATTTCTCAGAATTTTACATTTCGTTTACGCTTTAATGCGGGAATGAGATAGATAGAAAGTTAGTTTGCTAAATTTCCATCTTTCATATTCTTCACTTTTTAAATAGAATAGAACTACACATTTACCAATTCTATTAAGGGAGTTAATGTCAAAAACCTTTTAACACTTTTGATATTAACATTTCTGCGCGCCTTGGAGTGCATATGCAATAAAATAAATTTTGAAGTGAAATGTTGTAGATATGCGTTTACAAACACGACATAAAAATGAGTTGTATTTATGTGGAAGATCGGATTGCATTTTACGACGGCGTGGTTGTTGATCATTTTATCTACTGGATGTTCTTTTAGGAATTATGATCTGTAAGAGAATATACAAATACATTATAATTAAGTTACCGGTGATCTAACTACAAATTAAGTAACTGGTCGCGTAATAGTCTCCCTTTGAGTGAACAGGATTATCCGATTCTAAATAAAGTTTTTTGTACTCTGCCAAGACGCCATGAGTTGGGAGGAAGATTTTCATCTTTTATAACGACAAGTGAGTTTTCCCTCATATTTTCCTACGGTTTTTTTCCATTTTATGCCTTTCTGGAGGTCCTTTAGATATTCGGGTTTCCATCGAGAACAGAAATTTTGATGAATCAACTTAAGTCTTTGCTAACGATTTCTAATATACATAGGATATTTATTTATCTGAGGATCTATCTGGACTTGGATTCGTAACCAATGAGAAAATGTCCCGGAGCTAAGGCGCACAAATCCGAGAATCATGGGACATAGTAGACAAAGGACGAGAGTTTAAACAAGCTTCAATCCTAGATAACAATTTGGAGAATTCCTCGAATGTGTATTTACAGTTGGCAGAAATTTTTTGAAAATACGCCTTGAAACTTTTTATCACAGCCTCCCACAATCCACACATATGTGGTACACGTGCAGGTATAAAGTGCAAAGATATATTATGATGAGCGTTAGAAGCCATTATGGCTTGATACGATGTCTGAATAAATTCTTTAGCAAGAACCTTGGAAGCACAAACGAATGTTATACCATTATCAGAGCGCAAGTGAATTACAAAACGGAGAGTTACAAAACGGCTATAAGCAGCTAGAAATGCAGATGTGGATAAATCTGAGGTGGTTTCAATATGGTTTTTAAAGAAACACACAAAGATGTATATATTCTTTGGAGATTCGAAATGTTCTACCAGAATAGCTCTTAATGTCAAAAGGACCAGCAAAGTCTAGTCCCGTGTGGGTGAAGGGACGGGAAATTTCTGTTCATTCTGAAGGTAAATGGGTTATAAGTCTTTAACACCTTTTCTTGTAGAGAATACAAGGCTTTCATTTATTTATAGTGACCTTGATAAGATTTTTAAATTTAGGAATCCAGTAATTTGATAGGACAATTCGGATGACAAGTTGGGTTTCCGGCATAAATACTAATACCATGCACAAATTGTACTAAAAGCCTGAAACCAATGCAGGACAATTATATGAAACTCTAATTGAATGCTTTTCATTAAGGAATAAACCGAGTGAGGTTCAATAGCGAACTTGAAGAAGATATCTCTTGTCTAGATGACAGAGGTTTATACTCATTGGGGTACATGGCTATTAGTGGGTTACGAACAGCTGAAATCTTCGAACTCGTTATGACAGTCTCTCGCGAAATTGGATCGGTATTTGGGGTGCGTGCGGTGATAAAATCTATAAACGTAAGATATTACGCACAATACCCTTGAATAGGAAGAAAATCATTTCAACACATCATAGAAATAAGTAAAACAAGTAAAATTAACTTTAAATTGACTTCCTTTCTAATTCAGTTCCACTCGAAATTCGCACCTCAAAGCAAGGAAACGATATGTTTGGGCTTTGAAGCAATTTTGGCCCACACCACCATAGTTTGTTATCTATTTACTCTGGATGAGGAACCCCTCGGCAACGACGGCCAGCCACGAACAAGGTTGCTTAGCGAGCCAAGAAAGAACAATAGTGGTGTCAATCCAATAAAATACCGAATATTTTTCAATACCTAGCTTTGGAAGTAGACTATCAATAATCTCAGAAAATAGAACAGCTCCAAAATCTATAATCGTGGATTTGATAGGGTCCTAACAGGAGCTACTTATGTTTTACCGGATACGAAGTGAGTGGATATAGAGTTATGGTTTGCTTACAATGGTTTAGTAAAGTTTGATTCTGGATAAGGTTTAGCTACAAACTAAAATAAATCTGATAGCGCGTTACAACGGATGTTCAAAGTTTTTGCTTTACTGCTATCGTCGAAGTCTAGAAAATTTTTGTTCAATAAATGCTCAGGAGATAGTTCTAAAAGGACTTCTTTGGATTTTGCTGTCCACTTTGTCATGAAAATCACGCTGGTTTCTTGCTTTTATGGCACCTGAAATGGAATGAGCTCCAGCTAGAGCTTTATCAACATACATCGAGTTACGAAGAATATCGCTGGCGAGTGGATCTGTCAATTGAACATCATAAGCCAATTGGATCATTGTGTAGATTTCAAGATGTGGGGCACAATTTGTTCCAAAGGTGATTCCTGGACAAATCACTTGGGTCTTTTCTATACAAAATTCTTTGAAAGGAAGGGTGTTCTGCAATGACCAATATCTGCCTGTACATCTTTTGAATGTCAGCATTGAACACATATTGGGAAAAACGCCATTTAAGTATTAGAAGTGTAAGTCTTAACGCGTTGGACGACCTAGACGAGGCATTAAAAACCACAAGCACCTTTGAGGCTTGTATTATCAGGTTTTATAACCGCATGGTTAGACAAATGATAATGAAGAGGAAACTTGGACGGGTTAGGAGGAGGAACTTTATACATATGATCTAATTGAACATATCCTTGCAACCTGATCATATTCCTCTTTTAATAATGGTGTGCAAAGTAATCTGCCTTCATTTCTATAAAACTGTGCATTGAAGTTGTGCTAGACTGACTAAATTTCACCATCCAAAAGCATGAAAGCTCTTTTTCTGAAGAAATTTTATACATATATGATGCAATAGGTGGGTCTGAATTGAAAGCATTTAGGGGAACGGGACGAGTTAGAATCCATCTGAAGATAGTTTCTTGACCAATAAAGGATTCACACACTTCATGATTTTTGGCAAAATGTTTTATAGATGGCACCACTTCTCCACCATCTAGTATGTCGGCTTTAGAACAACGGTAAAACTAAGGATTAGGGAGTTGAATTTGTCGGAGATTCAACAAGTAGGAAACTGACACAGGTTGGGAAGGAAGCTTATCAGTTACCTGTTGAACAGCTAATGCATCAACCGGTATTTTAATACTATCGTCAACTGGCGAACCAAGAATAATAGAACACTCTTGCTGAGTAGATGCAGAAACAAAGTCACCAATTATCGAAACGTCCCATACTTTTTTCGACTATTCGGCAACTTAATTTGCTTGAAAAAATCTCTCGAAATAAAGGACGAGACACGTCAGCCAAAGCGCTACCTAGCAAAACACCCGTATAGTTTCGAGTGAAAAAACTTTAAGCAATCCCATCTCCCAAAGTTTTAATGGACAATATATTAGAAGTAACTTCTACAGCATCAAAGAAAATCGTTCAAATTTGCTCAACGCAATGAAGATGGATTATATCCAAGTTTTAAAATAAATGTTGAAAAAACAACTCGAATATATACAAAATTATAACCAATATGCGGCAAAGGACATTTTTTTGAAGGAATAAAACGAGAAGATATGATGTGGATATTTAAGGCCAGAAGTGATTTGATATCTCTTAATGGCAATAGATTTCAAACAAACGTGTTAAACCTGTGATCACTTTGTAATCTTAATGAAACTAAAAACATAGAACATTTGGAATAATGTATGTTATATTAAAAAAGGTATGGTAAGTGAAGAATAAATTATTGATATATTAAATGGTACAACAATAAGTTGGAAATGTTTGGGAAACTATATAAAAACTTGTATTACATACAGACTGTTTCTAATAACGGAATTGAATTTTTGAAATTTTTAACTCTTACACTATCTCATGTGTTTTTAAAAAAGTTAGTCGACTAACAACATTTTGTCAAGATCGCTTAATACATTTACTATTCTTTATTTATCTTTAATTATATTATTGTAACAATATGTATAAAGCTAATTGAAAAAATAAAGAATAAAGAAGGCTGAGTCTATAATTCCTTATCTACACACGGAAAGTTGGCCAAGCCGAGTATAAAATAGAAATTATTTCAATTGGAGTTTCTGGAGGAAGCCGAGAGTCAGCCAATTCACGCAATTTCTCTAAACAATTACAGTAAATAATGTAAGTACTTCGGTATTTGGCCTTGAATAACTCTAGTTTAATTGGATACCATCTGTCTCTTGTTCACTTTCTATATCGAAAGTAATAAGTTACAAAGGACGAAAAGGAAAGGTAAAGGTTTCGTTTGAGCTAATGAAAAATGTAAAAATTACTTAAATACAAACTATTTGAAATAGGATAATTTAGTACTTTAATCGATTTCGAAATCGTTTGACTTGGACAAAATAATGAATTAGTCAAACTGATTAATTTAAGAACTCACACACGTGAATGATTTTTACTAAATACGGTTGTTTATGGTTGTTCTGTAACAAATTTTAAGTAACTTTTCCACGGGGGTGAGGTTTGACTGACAACATAACTGAAAAGTCACAATATCTGGACGCTAATTGACTGATACCAATCGGTTTCACTAGGCAACAGCCATTTTGTTATTTGGTTCTAGCATACTTTTTCTCATGGATTTGGACCTACTGAACACGAAAATGAATTTTAAAAATTTTTCTGTCGATTGGTTTGCGAGATACAAATTTTTTAATTTTTTTTTTTTAATTTTTGGAGGTACACTTACTATTTTGAGCATATCTTTAGTCTTCTTTGACCTATTTTATCCTACTACTACTCAAATTAAAGACAATTGAGCCGTCTACAACTTATTCTCAGAAAATTTTCAAATCGGGTTAGTAGTTTTGATGTTGGCGGCTTAAAAAGGTTAAAAAACTGCGTTTTTTTAGTAAAAATGTGGCTGAAAAATTCATATAAAAATTCATATAAAATGTAAAACGCGATGTTAACAGCGATTTTAATTTTTTTACGTATAGCTGACACTTTTCCAAAGAAAATAAGCCCTTACTTAACAAAATCTGATGACAAATGGCCGACTTATTATTTTTTTGGTAAACGACCGAAATTCCGCTATTTCACGGTTTTTTGATTTTCATTATTTGCACAGCTTACCTACCCAACGCAAACGAATAAATACATTTGAACTTAATTTAAAATAAACAAATTAGTCTTCGTATATTATTTTTTAATTTATTTACAGCACTACATGCTCAATGTATCGCACAATTAGCTAAACTAACGAAATTAAACTAACTAATTAAATTAAGCAAATCAACGCACAAAAAAATGAGTAAAAACAAAGATATAAGTGTACATTTTATGCCATGTGGAAAAACTGCTGACTTCTTCTTTGTTTTTTGTATTCGCTGCAATCGGTCTCACGTATTAGGGTCCAAATATAGTCACCCATCATAGCCGTGTCATAGTTGCCCTGATAGCGTCGTTCCATAGCCTTCAATTCCTGATGAAAGCGCTCGCCGTGTTCGTCGCTCACGTCTCCTAAATTCTCAGGGAAAAAATCCAAATGAGAATCCAGAAAGTGTATTTTAAGTGACATGTGCACTCCCATGGCTTCATAGTTCTTTACCAGATCCTCAACTATGTCCTTATAATTCGGGCTTTTGTTGTTTCCTAAAAAGTTTTCCACAACAAGCCTGAAGGAATTCCATGCTGCGGCTTCGATGGGTGATAACAGCTTTGGGAATTTTTCATCTTTCAACATTTTTTTTATCTCGGGTCCTGCGAAGACTCCTTCTTTAATTTTTGCCAGCGAAAGGTAAGGGAAAATTGACCGTAAATAGGCAAAAGCTTCACCTTCTTTGTCTAATTTTTTGGCAAAATTTTTAATCAAACCCAATTTTATGTGCAGCGGCGGAAGTATTATATTTTCACGGTTCTCTATTAGTGGTTTGCGCTGAACATTCGCTTCTCCAACTACAGGTTTCGTTCGTACCGGCCATTTTTTTTTTATATAATGCTGATCATCAGCGCGGCTATTCCAAAGGCACAGAAAACAGCAATGTCGCGTATAGCCTCCTTGGAGTCCACACAGAATGGCCACAACTTTAAGGTCGGCGCATATTTTCCAATTGTATTTCCTATACTCTATGCATTTCAGCAAAATGTCCATAGTTTCATAGTTCTCCTTTGAATGAACCGCATGAGCAATAGGAACAGATGGCTTTTCATTCCCATTATGTAAGAGAACTGCCTTCAAGCTCTCTTTGTTGCTGTCAATAAACAACCTCCATTCGTTGGGGTTGTGAATTTGGTGAAGCTCTTGGAACAAGCCTGAAATGTCGCTGCAAAAACATATTTGGTCTTTCTTTGTATAAAATTTTGCATACTCCTTGTGACGGTTTCTGTACGCTGATACTTTCACTTCTGAAGCCGCAAATCCACACTGTATCATCCGAGACGCAAAAAGTTCGGATTTCTCCTTAGTGAGACCAAAATCGCGCACCCAATCGTTTAGTTCGGCCTGTGACAGTAATTTTCGCTTTGCACCCGGCTCAAATTCGCTTGCATTTGACTCAGACTCTTCTTCTGACGATTCTGCTTTTTGAAGAGATGCACCAGGGCACACTGGATATGGCACATCATGCGAATGTGGTACTGGAAGCGCAAACGATCCCACTTGAGCGTAGTTCCATTTAAAAAATCTTCCTACCCCACTGTTTGTGGTGAGGCAAAAATAACAGTCTGTGGAATGGCATAGCGGCTTTTTCCACATCATTGGTGTATCGAATTTCATATGGCGGCTAAAATTAAAATAAATTACTATATTCGCTATGTATAATGTGTTTAAATAAAAATTCTTACCTTCCGCCAGCTGCCCAGTTGGTTAAGATTATATAGCAAAGATCACACAGCGACTTAGGTGTCCATGGTTCTGTGATATTTGGTGAAATACCAAAATAATTCAAATAGTGCAATTGTACTGCTGGAGTAAACTTGTGTGCGTGATTTTTTTTTATAAACTGGCCACAAACATTGCAGAAATTGTCTGGATCGTTCAAACACTCGAACACACGTAGTCTTTTACTCATTGTCTTCCTTGCGTTTTCTAAATATTAACTTCTTTACACTTTCACAGACAGTTTTGAAATGCAATTGATAACCGTGTCTCCTTATGTTTAAATATGTATGAGCATGTAGTGCTGTAAATAAATTAAAAAATAATATACGAAGACTAATTTGTTTATTTTAAATTAAGTTCAATTGTATTTATTCGTTTGCGTTGGGTAGGTAAGCTGTGCAAATAATGAAAATCAAAAAATCGTGAAATAGCGGAATTTCGGTCGTTTACCAAAAAAATAATAAGTCGGCCATTTGTCATCAGATTTTGTTAAGTAAGGGCTTATTTTCTTTGGAAAAGTGTCAGCTATACGTAAAAAAATTAAAATCGCTGTTAACATCGCGTTTTACATTTTATATGAATTTTTATATGAATTTTTCAGCCACATTTTTACTAAAAAAACGCAGTTTTTTAACCTTTTTAAGCCGCCAACATCAAAACTACTAACCCGATTTGAAAATTTTCTGAGAATAAGTTGTAGACGGCTCAATTGTCTTTAATTTGAGTAGTAGTAGGATAAAATAGGTCAAAGAAGACTAAAGATATGCTCAAAATAGTAAGTGTACCTCCAAAAATTAAAAAAAAAAATTAAAAAATTTGTATCTCGCAAACCAATCGACAGAAAAATTTTTAAAATTCATTTTCGTGTTCAGTAGGTCCAAATCCATGAGAAAAAGTATGCTAGAAACAAATAACAGACAAAAGTTTGTTATTTGTGACCTAGTGTTTACATAAAATAAGAACAAATCAACAGGAACTTATCGTATTAAGATTTGTAGCGTTCAATAAAAATTGAAGGATGAACGAGGGATGACTTCGAATTTTATTGGAGTCAAAAGTTGGAAAAATGTATGTATACTTATATGTTCAATTATCCTTATATTTTCAAGTTGGCCAAATCGACCATAGCTGAAACCTAAAATCGCCCCCTTACTATGGTTCGAAACGGAAAATGTTACTAATAAATGTTCATCCACTGTCATAACTCTTATCATTATGGTCCCCCAGTTATTATCCGGGACCAGCGTTCTAAACCCGCCACGCACCGTCTTGCTAAAACCCCACCAACTATGATAATATACCCTATTTACATCACATCAGTAAGAGAAACCACGAAAACTTTAGAATTCCATATTCGAAATATATACTCAACGAAATTTAAAACTGTACATGTCGTGCTTTTAATACTATTCTAAAATTAGTAAAATTAACCAATAAAACTTAAATTTTTAATTCGAAATATTTTATAGATAGAGTTTAAACAAATTCTTGTAATTCATGATAAGAAATATTTATTTTTTCCTTTGATATTTCATTAAGGTTGCGGGAAAACTTATTTACAGTCATGAAGTTTATGAAAAAAATTAATTTTGAGTATTAAAACGTTTGACTTCGATTACCCAAAACGAAAATAATAATATTTATACAAATATAATATAATAAAATACCAATAAAAATAAAATTAAAATACCAATAGATTAAAGATTAAAAAACAAAATGTGAAACTAATAGTTGCATTATTGGCTAATGCAAATTACGAACATTTTCATTTTGGTGTACCTTTACTTTAAATTAAAAAAACTTATCTTTAATTTTTCAATCTTTAAAGATATTACATTATACAACAATAATCTTGTGATAAGCCAAAAAAAACAAAATTGATAGTAAAGAGAGACTTAAACAATTTTTTTTAAATGTTAGATGCAAAACAAACTTAATCTAAATAGTGATAACACTATGGAACATTTTTGGGATTATTGTCTGGGGGGTGAGAAATTCCAAGTCAGGGTGATGGTACTAGGTCAGTATAATAAAACCCTCAAAGGATTTGGCGTTCGTATGTGTCAGTTTTTTATGACCTTTTAAATTTTTTCCTTATCTGGATGTTTTTTCGCTTAGTTGTAACATTTTGGCAAAAACGTAGTTTAACATAACTCGAGAACCACTTGTCCGATTTTGATGAAACAAATTTAGAAAAATTAAGAATTACAATTTCTCTTATCTGTTTCTATACCGTTTTCCTATATGTGCAACACTTTCGAAGTTAAAAATGAATGTATGAAGGGAAAAAGTATTTTTTGCCTAAAAATTTAAATATTTTTTTTTTAAAATTCATAAAAAATCCAAAATGGAAAAAGTGCAAAAACTAATTACTTTCGCGTAAAGTCACATAACTCATGAGCAAAAAAAGGCATAGATCATGAAAATCGATGCACGCGTTTCTCACCCCCCAGATTGGCTGTTGTACTGTGTAATTAATTATTGTATTTTTTGGTTTAATGACGTTTAATTACTTTAATTGGTTTATGATGTCATACCCAAATATTGTGTATTCCGTATTTTTTACAATTATCAATTTAGTTTTTTTTTCTCTTAAAAGCATTCAGGTAACATAGGCATTTTTTCTTGCAAATGTTACAATATTACAATACGTATTAAATTATAGATTTACCAAAGTAACAGCAACCGATGATCGTAGAGGCCTCTCGAACTTAGGTTGAGGGGAGGTGTGAATACAATTTTTAATAAAATTGTTTAATTGTTATTTTTTTGGTAAGTTTCTTGCCATAAATCTAGCCTTTCGAAAGAAATATATCGTGAAAAACAAAAACTCAAATCTATTCACTCTAAATCTCCTTCGCCCATTACAGGTTTTAATTAGCAAGTCACTTTCAAGGACCAATATTTATTATCTTTGGATACAAGGACGTGCAAATTTGAATCAAATGGTCAGTTTAATTGATTTTGAACACAAATACCACATATTCAATTCAACTATCATTTCAGACAGAGACTCAAATGATAAAAAATATTTTTTTTTAAATTATTTTCAAAGTCGAGTTAGATTAACTAACTTCAATAAAATTCCAGCATTGACAGTTGGTACGGTATACCAACTGAGGCCTGTTTGAAAAGTTATACGCAAAGTTTGTTTTTTAATGAAGAAACCTATAAAATGCATAACACAATGTTCGGTTAGCAATTAACTGGCATCTTAACTAATACATTTGTTGTTGTTTATCACATAAATTTGAATGTAATTATTGGTTAAGTTCTAACGGGACATTTTATTATCAGACCATATAAATATATATTGAGTTAGCTTGTTGTATGACTCATTCAACAGAAAGAAAATTATAAAAATAAGTACTTTGTATGAGTTGATATTTTATTAAATGCTGATTTTTTTTCGCTCGCGTTTTACCAGTTAAAAATGGAAGATTATTTTAAACAATGTTTGAAATAAATTACAAAATTGGTTGAATTTAATTTTAATTGTGTTTTTAATTAAACTAATAGGGTTGCTTTTAGATTATCTTTCACAAATGAGACTTTACTAATATTTTTTCTCGAGTGTCTTCAAATTAAATGTCAAAAAATCTACAGCTATATATATATACCGCAGTTTTTGAATTACAAAAAGTATCTGGATAGCAGAAAACAAACAATGCAGCTTAAAGACCATAAGCTACTGGAAAGTTTGTTTTTGGGTTGTAGAAAACGGGCAAAACCCCCGAAAAACAGCTCCATGATTTTTTTTACTCACTCGATCACGTAATTTAAATTTTTCCACACGCTCACGAAATACTCACGCCACAAAAATTCAGAATATTTATAAAAATAAACAATATTCCTTTATATAGTGGCAAGGAATTTTGTTGTAGTGGCTAGGTGGCAAGGATGCTAGGTCATTGCTAATAGAATTAATGATATATATTAGTTAAATGCAAACTTAAGCAATTTTCATACTTCAAGTATTCAAATGTTTTTTTAACCATTCTGCTTCCTTGCGTTCGAAAAAATCCTTATTATAATTGCAATTATGAAACTTTTTTCCTGTAGTAATGAAACCTAGGATTTTTAATTTTATTTTATCACGTTAAAATTTTCTTTGAATAATTATAGTTACTATTTCATCATTTTTTTATGTTGATGTCCTTTCCAGACATCAAGAAGCTCTCCATTTGTAATTATAGACGTCACTAAAAAAGGCTCTAGTTATAAGAATTGGTTCAAGTTGGTCCTGAATTTCATAGTACTTAGCAACAATTATACTACATATTTTATGGTAATGAGCTCAACCTCTTTTTATTTTTTATTATTATTTTTGAAACACTTTTTATCACTACAAAATTTAATGAACGACGCACTCGAAATTACTGAAATTTATATACATAGTTAAGAAAATTGTCAATTTTTGAAAACAAATAAAATATTTGAGAAATATTATGAATCAAAAATTTTAGCCTACCTTGCTTTTGTAGTTGAAAAATACAAGTAAGAAATTTCATAAGTAAAGAATTAAAATATCAATTTTGATGCATTATAAAGAAATTTCAAAATCAACGATTGGACTTTAAGGTTTAATTAAGCACATATAAGGAATTAAAAATGCCAAAAATTGTAGGAATTTCTTTTTTCGTTTGGCGATGGTAGCGTTTTATATCAGCGGATTTCAAGAAAACACCGATTTTTGTCACTTATTTAGCTTTTAGGCAAGTTTTCCATTTGTTTTTACAAATTCCATAGGTTTTTGTCGGAATATTTCAAAACAATATAAAATACATCAATCATTTAAATTGCAGCAAAATGTTTCCTGATATAATTGAAATATTTGGTTTTAACCGAAATTCTGTTGCAATAACCGCATTTTGGTTGCGACAAACAAATATATTGGTGGCTCCAACCAAACCATTCGGTTGTCAAGAAATTCTGTTTTTACGATGAATCTGTTTTCTCTGTGTTCTATTACTGCGTAGACATCTGTTTATGCGGAATTTCTTAACAGCGTTTTATGGTTTAAAAGATATTTTAATTCTGTATAAAATTTACCAATTTTTTTAAGATTTAACCTTTTCTCAGTTTTATCAGCCTTTAGCTACCTTTAAATAATAACTATAATTAGCTACCTCTAAATAATTTCTTTTAATTATATATTTTTTGCAACCACTTCATCTGAGAACCCTTGGTAATCCCGGGCTTTAGCTAGCGCAACATTTTTCTACGATAAAAACTTAGCATGCTTTGCCCGCTTGTAATTATATAAATTCAGATGATATGTAGAAAAATTTCCCATTTTTTTTAATTATATATAAGTCCATTTTTTATATTTAATCATAACATATAAAGTCAACAGTTAATGCAGAATCAAAGCATGTTAATGCAGATTATACTTAACAAAAAATAAATTAAAAAATTATGGATTTTTTAAAAATTTATTTTGGAACTGCAACGGCTTAAGCCAACACAAAACCGAAGTATACAACTTCATGCAAAATAATAATATTGATGTAATGTTATTTTTGGAAACTCACACCAGCAAACACAACTTTCGTATCCCAGGATACGTTTATCATTTCACCAATCATCCTGATGGTAAAGCGCACGGTGAAACAGGTATATTAATTCAAAACAGAATCAAACATCGTGCCTTGGAAAATTTCGCAAAAGACTATATGCAGGCAACATCCATTCGTCTTGAAGGTGCTGAAAATTTGACAATAAGTTCCATATATTGTCCTCCATGTTTGCTGTAACAAAAGAAAAGTTCGAGGAATTCTTTAGCACATTAGGAGATCGCTTCTTGGCTTGCGGTGACTATAACGCCAAGCACACGTACCGGGACTCCAGACTTGTAAATCCTAAAGGAAGTCAGCTTTATAGAATATTGATGGATAAAAGTAATGGTTTGGACTTCGTATCACCTGGACAACCTACATACTGGCCCCAAAAAAAATCCCAGATCTCATAGATTTTGTTATGTCGAAAAACGTAAACCGGAACTCATAACAACACAGATATCGTACGACTTGTCGCCCGATCATGCTCCAGTGATCTTGAATTATTACGAACACAAAGTCGTACAAAATTTCCATATCAAAGTTGACTGGCTGAAGTATAGAAAATTTGTAAGCAGAATTCCTTAAGAAACTTTCCGAAGATATAGACGAATCTAATAATGAATTCAGTGAAACAATGATTGCGGCCTTGGATCACTCTAAGTGTAAAGTTCCGATTACAGGTTGGTTGAAAAGTTCCTGCGCTCGAAATGAAGGAATACTGATTTTGTTACGAAATATATTTTTTTATTCAATATAATCTCTTAGAAGCTCAATACACTTGTTCCAATGATCTTCCAATAATTTTATCCTATCCTTATAATGGTTTTCCGGATGCTCTGCAAAATAACCGTCTACGGCTGCTATGGCCTCTTCATTCGAAGAAAAATGCTTTCCACGAAGGAATCGTTTGATATGTCTGAAGAGATAGTAGTCACTGGGAGCCAAATCTGGTGAATACGGTGGATGTTCAAACAATTCGTACTTTAATTTTTGAATTTAGACATCGTCAAAACACTTTTGTGAGCAGGTGCATTGTCTTGATGAAAAATGATTTTTTTTTCTTCTTTAAACCAGGTCTTTTCTCACGAATTTTTTCATCCAGCTGATCCAAAAGGCTGCAATAATATTCAGATTTGATTGTTTTACCTTTCTGAAAATAATCAATCAACAAAATTCCTTTTGCATCCCAAAAAACTGATGCCATAACCTTCTTTGCTGATCGTTGTGACTTCACCTGCTTTGGAGCTGAACAACCATATTCAGTCCACTGTAAACGTTCTTGTTTCAATTTAGGATCATGGTGGTAGATCCAAGTCTCATCCATAGTTATAAAACGACGCAAGAACTCGGTTTTATTCGGCTTAAAAAGCTCCAAATTACGCTGAGAAATTTGTTTTCGATCCAGTTTTTGTTGAATTGTTAATGTGTGGGGCCCTAACTTTCCAAACAGTTTTTTTTATACGTAATTCTTCATGTCTGAGATGCCTATGGCATTAGCAATTCCACGTTTAGTCAAACTTGGATCTTTACTAACCATATTATGTACCTGCTCAATGATTTCTGCTGTGGTTGCAGTTTTTGGTCGTCCTTCGCGTGGATCGTCTTCAAGGCTGGTACGACCACGTTTAAATTCACCAGCCCAAAATTCAACGGTGCTTTTTGAAGTTAAGGACTCCTTATATACTTCTAACAATTGTTCATAAATTTCCTTTGCTTTTAAACCCTTCAAAACAAAAAATCTAATGATTGCACGATATTAAATTTTTTCCATATTAAAAAAATCAATGACACGTCAACTTCAAATGGCTTGTAAACAAAGAAGGAATTGACAGAATGACGTGCAACTTTGCATGTGTTCTCAGGGCAGTTATACCAACTTGAGAAAAAAAGTTTGGAGCTAGCAGTGCCATCTCTTGATGAGCGCAGGAACTTTTCAACCAACCTGTAAACCTTGTGTACGCGTTCCAATTGCTAATTATGATTAAAGACCCGACCGTACCCTCCTCGTACCGACCAATCAGTTTGCTGCCATGCTTGTCAAAACTGTTCGAGAAAAAAGTCATCCCAGTCCACCAGTTTGGTTTTCGCGAACATCATGGAACAATTGAGCAAGTCAATCGCATAACTGGTGAGATAAGAAAGGTATTTGAACATAAAAAATACTGCACAGCTCTCCTAGATGTTGCACAAGCGTTTGAAAAAGTTTTTACAAAGGATTTACTGCCCCCTAGCACATACAAATTGATTAAATCATACTTTTGAATCGCCTGTTTAGAGTAAAGTATGATGACTACCTAACACACGACTCTGAAATAATGGCAGGTGTCCCTCAGGGCAGTATTCTTGGTCCTATACTCTACTTAATTTACACCTCTGATTTACCAATGAGTGCAAATTTCAACATTTGCTGATGATACAGCTATCCTTTATTCACATGCTGACTCATACTTGGCTGCAACTGAACTGAACAATTTTCTAAGACGTTTAGAGACGTGGTTAAAAAAATGGAGAATACAAGTTAACGAGACGAAAAGCAAACACATTACCTTTTCACTGAGAGGGGGAGATTGTAGCCCTGTTACTCTTAACAATGTAACAATTCCTCAGTCTGACCATGTTACGTACCTCGGCATACACCTAGATAGACGTCTTACGTGGCGCCGACATATTGAAGCCAAGAGGCTTCAGATGAATATTAAAGCATTCAACCTACATTGGTTAATTAACCACAAATCCAATCTGGTCATTTGGCATCGAATTATGGGAAAATGCAAGTAGAACCAGTGTTGATATTATACAAAGAGCTCAATCAAAAGTTCTTAGGACCATGACTGGAGCGCCATGATACGTCACAAATGTAAACATCCACAAAGACTTACAAGTGAAATTAGTCAAAGAAGAATTCGAGAAAGTTCGTGAGATATACAAATCAAGACTATAACAGCATCCAAACCCTCTAGCAAGACAACTGTTAACAACACAATCAGTGACAAGGCTTCGTAGAGCCGACCTACCACCCTGCTAATGAGTATATGTATACTTTAAATTTTAGTTCTAAGATTAAAATACTTATTGTGAGGCCCTATGGGGCAGATTCAATAAACAGAATGAAATTTATAAAAAAAAATAAAAGTATAACACAATTATACAAACAACTCAGTACACTCTGGCAGATCGATTTTAAATCCTGGCGAAGGCATTGTATCTTTTTAGAACTTTGATATTTTATTTTAGTTAAGAATTTTTTATACGTTTTTTAATAAACTAGATTCAATATATTATCATATGTGTCGAATCTAATCTTATACAATTCGATCTGACATTTAGATCCTTCTAAATTCCCAAATATATTACTGGATCTAATTTGATGTGCCATTTTTCGGATTAATTTAGATCCTTCTAAATCCCCAAATATTTTGCTGGATCTACTTTTATCTACCATTTTTCGGATAAATTTAGATCTAACTTAATCCCCAAATATATATAATTGATCTAATATGATCTAATTGATCTAATATGATTTCTCGGATCAATTTAGATCAGCTAGATATGATTAAATATTGCGCCAGATTAACTTTTTTTACTCGGGAATAAAGTTAAAAAATAAAAAAAAAGTTAAGGTGTGCACGATAGGCTGGTTATCAGGTTATGTAATTAAATGTTTATATCAACAACAAAAAAATACATTAAAATAAAATAACCAACTTTTCGCAACTTATACTCTTGTTTACAGATTATGTAGGTACATATATCTGACCTGCTCCACGAATTTTTTTTTTTTTACTTTTTGAGTGATTCTTATACAAAAAAAAAACGCTCTTTCAAATGCCGCAAACAGCAAGTTTCTATGTCTTTTAGTTACAAATCACCTGTAAAGATGAACATAATTAATGAAAGAATAACTAAATCTTGTTCATCTTTCTGTAATTCCAAAAAGTTATTTCTTGCAAAAACAATTCGTTCTTCCGGAATTACAGTATTCCATCCATTCGTACATCAAGGTTTTTCTAAAAACTGCGATAAAGTTTGCTCTTCCTCAATATCTTGAAGAGAAAATTGCAGCGCTTCTGAAACTTCTGGCGATGAAAATGCATCCGACTCATCACTGACTATAGGTAAACATTCTTCCAAACAATCGCTGAAGTATTGTTCTTCAACACTCTTAAATTCGTCTTCCAGACACATTTTCTTACGTTAATTAAGATTTATTTTAACCTGAAATTAATTAAATAATAGATAAATTAAATAATAATAAATAATAGATTCAATTCTACCGGCTTAAATCCAAAACATTGATAATTTGATAAATAAAACAGCTCTAGTAATTTTGAAAACAAAATTAGCAAAAACAGGTTTTTAACTGTTAGAAATATTTTTCATAGAGGCAACACTGCATAGTGAATATCGTACAAAGTACCAGAGAGTCGAAATACATCGCCAGATGATCAGGTTGAAGGAAGAGTTGCATAACCATGCGCAAAACACGGAAAAACGAAGCGCTTTTTTTAAACGCGTTTTTCTCAATAACTTCTTTTCGGCGCAGGGGTCCCTTTTCGTGGAGCAAGTCACATATGCTTATTTGTAGTGTTGGAAAACAGTACAAATTTTACTAACTGGCAGCACAAAAAAAGCTACCTCTTAGCAGATGGCATCTCAAATTTTATATTGAATGTGGGTAGCATTGGCATTTACATCTGGTTTTTAATTATAAAAAACAATAAAAATGAGCACAAGAAATTACACTCATAATAATCCATAGGTAAAATACACAGACATTAGGAAAAATTTTGTAATATATACAAATGAAATTTTAAATAGTAGCAAATTATTTCTATATTTTACGAAATTTCATAAAAATACTAAACATATTTATAAAATATATGATTTGTAATTATATGTTTAATAAAATAAATAATAATAATAAATATTTTTTTTAAATGCAAAATAATTTTGTGCAAAAACAAAACTACGTTTTTATTATTTACGAAATTTGTAAACTTAAGAAAGTTATTACCATCAGCTGAGTAAGCTGAAAAATAATTTACGAAATCATGATACTGAAAAATAATTTACGAAATCATTGTACGAGTATTATTTACAAAATTTATAAATTTATGAAATATGTAATAGTATACGAGTTTTGTAATATTTATATAATAAATATTTGT
Organism: Eustalomyia histrio; assembly: GCA_949748255.1. Classification (NCBI taxonomy): domain Eukaryota; kingdom Metazoa; phylum Arthropoda; class Insecta; order Diptera; family Anthomyiidae; genus Eustalomyia; species Eustalomyia histrio. The sequence goes on from OX456523.1 coordinate 159,952,588, forward strand.
ATATTGTACGGAAAATATATTTGTATTGTTGAGCATGGATTATTATGAGTGTAAGAACAGCTGATTGAAAAACTTAAGTAGATAACCAACATTAAAGGGTGTGCACGGTGTCCATAGCTTATTTTTAATTTTATAACCAAATAAGCTGATAACTAACCTGTCGTGAACAACCTTACTATACTGGAAAAGAAAACTGCTAGAGATATAAAAAAAACATCTCAAAATAGTGCAATTCATTTAAAATAGTGTTATATAGTGTATATATCGTTTTTTCTTCCACAATAATATTACTGTATTTTCTTCATTAAAACAAAAAATTAAAGTTTCGGTTTTGGCAATTGTTCGTCCAAAATTTTGCCAAATGCCGAATGTCATTTTTTCCGAAACAAAAACTAAATATTCGGTGGGACTCTAATAGTTAAATAAAATATAATAATTTTTGATTTCCAAAAACAATTTTCAAAACGAAAATACATCTAAAAATTTTGTTTTCAGCTCCCGCAGAATTAGTTATTATACGAGATGATTCAGATGTCGAAAGATCGACTGTGGTTGGCCCTTACAGTCAAGGTGATATAGTGGCTTTAAAATGTGAAGCAATTGGTGGTAAGTGTTAGTAAATTGTGTATTTAATACGGTATTAAATTGGTTAATGGCTAATCGAACAATTTTGTCAAATAATGTCAAACAATTAATAAAAGTTGGTATAAAATAATATACAAAAACATTTCAAAAATCTACAAATAATTTGTTTACAAGATTTTTTTTTAAGCTCTTGTTAAATTATTTATTGAAACTTCACTTATGTTCACTAACAATAAGTTTTCAAATCCTAAAGCTAACCAGTGCAAGACAAAAATTTATTTATATTTTTTATTTATTTAATTAGGTAATCTAGCAACAAGTGCTAGTAGGTAGTATACAGTATACATATTAAAAAAAAGAAAACAAAGTTTTAACTTAATATTTTTAAGATACAGAGAATAATAATACAAAACAAAAATAATAAATTACATATATATGTATGAAATAAATTTGTTGATATGTTAGCATCTATATAATCTTTCTTCATATAGTTCATAGGTCTGCTGTGTCCCTCCTTCATAAGCGGCAGTTACCATCAATATTCAATATATTCCGTGCTAGAGTATTGTAAGGAGTTTCCAGTATTTGCTATGTCTAGTGATTTCATTACTAACTAAGAGTACATTGAGATCTTTGCGAATGTTATCATTTCTAACCTACCAAGGTGCGTTCGTTATAATCCTCAAGATCTTGTTCTGCCTTTTCGGAATTTTCTCAATGTAAGACAAAGCTGAATTCCCTAGCACGATATGTGTTTTATGATCAAGTTTTATACACTCTAATAAATTTCTGTTGAAATTTACCCAACTTATAGTAGGAAACTGTACTCCTACTATAAAGGGGGTAAATTAACTCTGTGTGCGTAAACGAAAAAAAGTACACACATATTTGGTAATATCACATTGAAAGGGCGTAAAAATTAACTGAAATTTTAAAAGTAATTCGAAAATTTACTAAAATTGTGCGTAAAAAAAACTATTTGAAGAGTAAATATACGCATGAAATGCCTAAAAATGCATTTCAAAATGCGTTATTATATAAAAAAATAATGCGTATATTTACCAACGCATGGTTTAAATTAAACTGCAGAAAAATATTTTTTTTGAAAGAATAAATTTATTTTATGTACAAGCATGTATGTTTTAATAATAGTGAATTATAAATATAATACGTAATATATTTCGAATGGGTAATTGCTGTGATGATGTTCATCTTGAATTTAAATTCACAAAGGGCATAAAAATTAACTGACATTTTAAAAGTAATTCGAAAATTTACTAAAATTACGCATGAAATTCCTAAAAATGCATTTCTATATGCGTTGTTATAAAAAAAAAAATAATGCGTATATTTACCAACGCATGGTTTAAATTAAACTGCAGAAAAATATTTTTTTTTTGAAAGAATAAATTTATTTTATGTACACGCATGTATGTTTTAATAATAGTGAATTATAAATATAATACGTAATATATTTCGAATGGGTATTTGCTGTGATGATGTTCATCTTGAAGTTAAATTGACAAATATTATATATATTGACAAATATTATATAAATTGACAAATATTATATTTATAAACTTTTTTAATATTAATTTTCGTTTTTAGCTTTTTTTTATTTTTTAATATTTTCCAATTTCCAAATGTCAAAATATTTATTACCATTCGAAGTTAGTATATTTACAAAATTTGTGCGTAAAATTTTAATCGAACAAAAGAATACCAATTTTAGGCACAAAGTGTTTAATTTTAAATATATTGTGTCTAAAAATACTTTTTGTGTGTATTATTGTATATAAAAGTGTGTATAAAACATTTTTAGGCATTTGGTGTTTGTATTTACCGAATTTTTGTAATATTACATAAAACTGTACCCATTTTTTTGTAGTACATTTACAAACATTTTTTAGAGTGTAGTAAAAATTTACAATCCAAAGCAAGTTTACCGATTAGCCAAGTGAATTGAATAGTTTTTAACTTTATCTGGGTAAGTTTTGCTTCTATATTACTTTTCCATGTGAGACGACGCACTGTGGCGCCTTTTCCCAAAAAAGCGTTGCAAAAATTAAAAATATGACAGAAGAATTTGATAAAATGAATGAACACATCTGATAGAGAACTCCTCACTGACTATGAATCCAAAAACTTTTTTGAAATCGGATAAGAATTATGAACTGTCAACAGAAGAAAGTTAAAATTTAAAATATATATCCTCTTTTAAATTCAATTGCAGCCAAACTATGCAACAAATGAAACGATATAAAAAAGGGTTATTCAACCGAGTACATTTTTTTCAGGGGCATTGTGTTTGCACAAAACATTTTTGGTTGTTCTTTCACATTTGGTAGAATAGAATTAAAAATGTAAAGGTTTGTGGCGGGAACTATTAAGGAGAGGTTGTTTAGTATTTAATAATCTAACTTTTTAATTAAAATTGGATGCCTTCACTTGCCTATTTACATGCAAAAACAATGAAACTGCAGAAACTTTTTCTACGAAAAGGAGACATTTTAAAAATATCCTAACCGAATTTGTGCAGATTAGAGATCCACTGGGAATTTTTTTACCAAATTTTATATTGGGTATACAAGTTAATAATGTCGATTTGGACAATAGATGGCATAACTATCACATGTGGTTTGTGTCAATAATAAAAACTATGGTATTTTAGAGGGTAAACATCTGTCATTATAATTCAGTATTCGATAGACGCCAAAGTGTAATCACACATTTTCTTCAATCGCTATAATAATGTCGAATTTTATGCATAAAAAAGATGTTTTGCGGGGAAGTCTGATAACCTTCTTTCATTTGAAGAAAACGGCTGCTGAAAGTTATCGATTGTTGGTAGAAGCTTACGGTTAACATGCACCAACTCACAAATCTTGTGATGGTTTGCGCGATTCAAAAGTGGTGATTTCGACACAGAAGACAAGGAGAATCCTGGTCAGCCGAAAAAGTTTGAAGATGAGGAATTGGAAGCATTACTCGACGAAGATTGTTGTCAAATGCAAGAAGAACTTGCATTATCATTGGGAATCATACAACAAGCCATTTCCTGCGCTTAAAAGCATTGATATTCATTCAAAATCAAGGAAATTTGGATACATATGAATTGAAGCCGAGAGACTTTGAAAGGCGAAAGAAGTAATTCTTGCATCGTATTGTTACTGGTGATGAAAAATCGATACATTACGATAACGCAAAAAGTCATATGTAAAGCCCGGTTAACCAGCCAAAACAAAGCCGAATATCCATGGCGCCACGGTAATGCTCTGTATTTGGTGGGATCAGAAGGATGTTTTGTATTATGAGCTGTTGAAATCGGGTAACACGATCACAGATGACCTGCACCGAACACAATTCATTCGTTTGAAGAAAGCGAGGCCATAATCTATTTGGAAAACAGTGGATGGGGAGTTTTGGTTCAGCCGCCTTGTAGCCCAGCGATTGCCCCTTCTGACTACTATTTGTTTCGATCGATACAGGACGCCTTTACTGGAAAACGCTTCATTTCAGAACAGGGTATCAGAAATTGGCTTGTTTCATTCTTTACCTTAAAACCGGTGCAGTTCTTTTGGGGCTGAATCTATATGATACCAGAAAGATGGGAAAAAGTAGTGGCTAACGATGGATAATACTTTAAATAATGTATCAATTCATTTTGTTATTATAATTAATGCATTTTTCAAGCAAAAAAATCGACATTATTAACTTGTATACCCAATAGATGTATCGGTCTATGATTTTTTAAATTTATGTTTTGCTTTTTTATCTGCTTATAACGCCCTGTAGCGGAAAAAATTTTCCGGGGCTGTATTTCCCTAGCGAACTAAGATATTTAAAAAGTTAATATTAATGTTAATATTATGTATTTTTAATAAAACAAAGTTAAACATAAAAAATTGCCAAAATTTTACATATATCGTGGGCTTAGTCGGCAAATATGCTAAGTTCTTTTTATTTTTATATTTAGGAGGTTAACTTTTTTAAATCTGTAAACGTAGCTTTGTTTTTTAGTATATATTGTTTAAATTTTTATTTATTTTTTTCGAAATGATGTATTTACCGACCAAGCCAACGGTATGTAATTTTGTGATTTTTGAGAATTTTTTTTAAACAGACGTAAGTTTGTGTACAAAAAAAGTTTTGCTCATTTGACTATTTATAAGTTTTTAATTTAAAAAGTCTTAAGATTTGTTAACCTTAGTGAATTACCTGTTAAAATTTAATAAACAAGTAATTACAAACAAATATAATTAAAACAATGAGTGCGTATCATCTTGTATTTAACGGAAGACTTGCAAATGATAAAAGAATTTAAAAAAAAGTTAAAGTAGCCATCGGCAAACACACACATTTCTTTAACTTAATTGCCAAATATTCTGTGCTATCAATTTTATCTTATATCAATTAACAGCCAGTAACAATCAAAGTGAAGTAAAGTGTGGCAAATAAAAAAAATCATTATAAAATTTTGAACAAAAAGCAATTGGTAAGTATTTACCCATAATTAAGCATAATGCCCTTACAAAATTTAAAATTGTTTGAGTTATTTTGAAGCTCGAAAGACGAAAGTGCATTTAATTCAGCTGTTATAAAAAAAGTAGAAGTTTTATCAAAAAATAAAGAAAGCGAAGGTATTAATATCAAACTTCACAATTCCTATATGTGTCTTACGGCAAAATGAAAAGCCTCTAATCGTACAAAAGAAGTCTTCATCAAAAAGAGTTCACTCTGGCTAAATGAATTTACAATATTTGAAAACTTACAAAAAGCTCATATATCTACCGACCGAATCAGAGGAAGTCCAGCAAAATCTTTGGAAGATTTTTCGTCATTCAGAAGAAAACGGAAGCTGCAGGGTGTTACAGAAACAATATCTACCGCTCATCTGCCTGAAGCGTTACCCATTAAGTACGCGAAAGACCAAAAAAGGCAAGGTCTGCCGTTGCAAAAGTAGTAGCGATCGCAAGCCCATTACGACTGCACAGGATTAAAGAGATTATTCCAACGCCAACAAATGCTTTACCCACAAAGTATAGCATAGAAGAAGCCTTAGCGTTTATAGACTTGGGATTGTCAAAGGAAAAATATTATATTTTTCGAAGCTCTTTAAAGAATCATGATGTGAATATTCTTCATGGATGCAAAAAGGTTGCATCTGAAAAAAAAAAGCAGTGCCATCTAATGTAAAGGCTACTGAAGTATCGGTAGAGGTTAAACTGCAAGACTTAATGGATCATACAACCGAACGCCTTATTCAAAGTTTGCCTAAAGAGGAAGCAGTATTACTTCCAGATAGGCTTTCATTGATATACATATAAGTGGAAATGCGATGGATCATCCGGTCAAAGTGCTTACAAAAAAAATAGACAAATGACACAGCTATTACATATGCAAATATGTTTATGGCTTCTGTAGTTCCTTTACGACTGAGAAGTGAAATCTCTGAGCATTGTAAAAATGCTCGCCCATCATCAGTTCATTTTTGCCGCCCGATATTTTTTCAATATGCAGTCTTCAGAAAAAATCAAATCTACAGTAAACGATATTAAAAAGCAAGTTTCTGAACTAAAGCCTTCTGTTCTTGAAACGAAGAATGGAAAAACTGATTATGAATTTTTTCTTACAATGATGGGAAAGTCTTAAATGTAACAACAGATACCTCGTCAACTTTGAAATGTGCAATTTGCAAAAAGTCACAGAAAGGCTTTTAAAATTTTGATGAATCATCAAGTGATGAGTAAAACTATGAATATGAAATTTCTCCGTTACATGTTGATGATTATGTATCAAAAACTGCCCAATTTTTGGCTCAAATGTACCCTGAGAAGGAACTTACTTCTACAGGGTGTGCCAAAATATTTTTTCCAAATTTTTTTTTTTAAAAGTTGGCAATTTAAAAACCTATATTTTTTGAGCTATTTGAAGCATTTAAAACAAAATTTACAGCTTATAAATTCATATCAAATTTTTATTTAAACTTATTTATAACATTGACTGAGATCTAATGTATACATTTAATAATAATTAAAAATTAATACGACTAGTTTTTGACATTAAACTGTCAACAATTTTGTCTGGATCTACCTTTTCACGACACACAGACATTAGAGCCAAAGCAAAAAACTTCTCTCCGCTCTTAGATTATTTTGATGAAATTCTATGAGGCTACAAAATCCTTTTGACGAAACGTCAACGACTCGGCTTGGTACAATATTCTTTACCACATTTTCATGACCGGAAAACCTATTTGTCATTCTTAAGATTATTTTATCTAAATATGGAACGAATAAGACTGATCTGGAATATTCCTTTGGATCATCTGTTTGTAAATTTGAACGGTATATTTGTGTTCCTACCCTTCATGGTAACTCTGGCTCAATACCATACAGCTTTACGATTTCAGTAGTCTCCATATAAATAATAACAAACTCGTTCTCAGCATTTCTAGCCATCGAATTCAACATAACTACTGAATTTATATGCTCATAAACCTTTATTTTATTAAGATTTACTGACTAATTAATAATAAATTGGGAATCAACAGCATTTTCATTTAAAAAAATAGCATTGTAAATCAAAAAGTCACATTTTAAATTCAAAGAAAATTATTACAAATTAAAAAACATCATTTGAAATTAAAAAAATATCAATTGAAATTAAAAATTATGAAATTCTATTAAAAAAACCCAAAGACATTCTATGGATATCACTGAGAATTTGAACATGAATATTCCACGTTCCTGTGATGTCTGTGCTGTTTTGATTTTTCGATGCTAAAAGTTAGATATTTTTAGTGGCTCAAAGTTGGATAAACCTCATTTGTTTTAAGCAATTATTTTTACAAATCGTATCTCACATGAAAATTTTGATCTTCTACTTTTATAAAATTATTTCGAAAATTTGCGTTTTTTTTATTCGCGAATACTTATAAAAGCACGTCTTCGATTTAAAAAAGTAACCAACTTTGAGTCGCGATACACCTTGAACTACATCGAATTTTGAACAAAAAAAAAAAAAAAACAGCACAGATATGGGAACGTAAAATAGTCACGTGCATGTTTTTAGTCAAATCCAAAGAACATTTTAAAAGAATTAGATTGTTTTAAACATTTTTGTAATGACAACAAATGTAATTTATAAAACATCAATTGAAATTAAAAAACACCAAATAAAATTAATATTTTTAAATTTCTAATATAAAATGATCTTTTTGAAGTAACAATTGCGAAATTTTTAATTTTATTTGTAATTTTTTAAACTTAAATTGTGTTCTCTTATTTCGGATTTTTTTTTAATTGTAATTTTTGGACAATTTTGTCTACATATATGGTTAATTTTAAATTTTAATTATAGTAACACTGACTTAAATATTTTCTTTTTATAAAAATAAACTATATTGGATGTCTTGCTCTACCTATACAAGTCAAACGATCCATCAATAAACAAGTCAGATAGCCAAAACCCTATACTGCAAACTCATTTTGTCTGATAGGTACAGAAACTCCGATTATTTTGACAGTCAGATTGATTTCTTCGTTTTTAAAATATTTCATAAACATATGAGAATCAAATGGTATCAGTGTTGCATTTTCTTAGAAACAAAGAAAAACGCAAACAAAACAGCTGTGAAGTAAATTGGCAGCAAAAAGTGAACAATAAACAAAAACTCAAAAAACCTGTTAAGAACAGCTGTTTTCATCTAATTGCATAATATTTGCATCTGAAGGTGTAAACACACAGCTGCTGTTTTGTTTTTGACAAGCGCATCATTTCATAGGATTTTAATTTGATTTTCCTTAGGTAAAATCATATGAAAAATCAGATAAGGTAAACTCTGGTTAACAAATACATAATTAATTTGTTAGCTTTTTTAACATTTTGTCAAATTAAAAGTACAAAAATTAAAAATATTTTTAGATAAGTATGTTTGTTGAAATTTAAAAGAGAAAAGCCACGAATTTTCAAGGCTTGGCAGCATTTTTCTATTTAATATTTATATGATTGAAAAATTCAAAGTTTCGCCCTGGCAAGGAATGGGTTAACTTTGTTCGATTTATTCCAAATTTTTAGCATGGCAGATCTGTACATTTGGCTACTATATTTTAAGCATAACAATTCAACAGTAGTTACAAAATATTTACGTTTTTTAAATAAATTGTCCTTTATTTACATGTCGACAAGGGTTAATGAGGTCATATTATTTTTTTCCAAACCCCAAATCTATTAAGATAAAATATAACATTCAAAAATACAAAATTGATTCATTTTTGATACAAAGTGCTTAAAAAGAGTAAATTTACTTAATTTTTTATAAAAATAACACTTTTCTAGAAATCCACAAAAAATAAGAGCTTGTCACCGACAGGTCCATGAAGGTATTTTTCCTGAAAATTGACTCTAGGATATTTTTAAGAAGCCCATAAAGTACAAAATTAATTTTTTTTAAAAATTTTGCCAAAAAATTGATGTGTTTTTTTGCTTTATTGCGCGACAGGTAACAGACTGGTAATAAAACAATACAGGTATGGAAATATTTATATGGTACAGGGCAATATCCCAACTATGGGAATTCATTCCAAGATCATATCTACTTTTTTTACAACGCTGCATCGACTGTTTATTAAACCACATGTTTTGTAATCAAATGTCTCTTTAGTATTTACCGTTATTTTACATTGACATTTTTAAAATCGCTGTTTTCATATGAAATAATTGTAAGGTACAGAGTTAAAATTATTAATAACAAAATAAAACAAGTGAGTTTGAATAACAAAAGGTTTAATTTATTTTCGTAAAAAGTATTTTACGGTAACTTCAATTAAAATGCAATGTGATTATTTTTAAGACATATTTTGCTGTAATTATAATCTTGTAGAACAAAATGCCACGTGGAACTTCAATTATCACTTGAAGAGCTTTCAAAAATTAATGCCTATCGCGAGTCTGAAATTTCAATGAGAGAATATGCCCTCCGAGCTAAAAGATTGAAAACAACCATTCAAAATTATTTAACGAATACAAATTTATACGGATCTATAAAGGGACCTGGAAGGCAACCAATTGTTTCAGAACGTGATAAAAGATCAATAAAACGCCTTCATTAACAAATAACTTCAGCTGTAAGCAAATCAGATCAGAGTTAGCTTTAAACGTATCTGCCAGACGGGTCAACCAAATTTTAAATGCGGTTTTTAATGGTAAAAAACAAAAAAACAATTCCGAAACATAAGCTTACAGTAAGACACAAGAAAGCAAGATTATCATTTGCCGAAAAATATAAATTTTAGGAGGAAGATCGGCGTAATGTTATTTTCAGTGATGAAAAAAGTTCAACCCTGACGGTTTTCAGGGTTATTGGCGATCTATAGGCCAAGAACAGCAAACTAGAGTGGCTCGAAATTTCAAAGGGTGATCCCTTATGACTTGGGTTGCTTTCAGGTACAGAGAACGTTTTCTGATATGTTTTATAACACATAAAATGAATGCGGAGAACTACGTGGAAATATTAGACAATGTTTTAATTGACTTTGCTGAAACAAATTATGCAAATAATTTTGTATTTCAGCAAGATAATGCACTCACACATACGGCGAGAGTAACAAAACAGTTTTTTGAAGATAGAAATATCGAAGTTTTACATTGGCCACCATTAAGTTCAGACTTAAATCCTGTAGAAAACGCTTGGGGAATTCTTTTTAATCAAGTTTTTAAAAATGGGCGCTCTTTTAATTCATTAAAAAATCTTAAGGATGTCATTAACGAGGAGTGGACCAAAATTTACAAAAATTTCATAAATAAATTAATTCAATGCCTATTCGCAAAAATGAAATTTTAATTAATCGTGGAGGTCATATACATTATTAAATAAAAAAAAAATAAAATAAGGATATACTTTATCTACGTATTATATTTTAAGTTTCATTGTTTTGTACCATATAAATATTTCACAATAAAGTTTTTTGTTTTTGGATTTAAAATGAATTAGAACAAATGAATTTAAGGAAGCTATGTTCTGTATTTTTCTTTCTTACCCAAGGAGTTTACACAATATGTTATATGAGAATCAATAATGAATCTTAGCCAAAAATCCTAAAAAACTACTGTACCATATAAATATTTCCTTGCCTGTATTTCATAGCTGAGTATTTATAAGTATAGAGAGCAAAAAACAATTATGGCTTTAATCAATTTCTGAAAGTGTAAAAAAGTGCAATCAAATTTCATGACCTAATGTTTTTTCGGCACAAAATTGTTCTGGGGCATTTGCTATTTCTTGGCGAGTTTTTAACCGATTTTGAAGTTATGTAGCTTTTTGAAAATATAATTTTATACTGAAATCGATTTATAACACAACTGGTTGAAAAAAAAATTAAAATATAGAACGAAATTTTCTTAAAAACTCAATAAAGTCATACTTTTCCCCTAAAAACACTCTTGAAATTTTCAATCGATTTCCGTCTCGAGTTTCCTTTATGCAATTGCCCCCAAACTTCATATATATTAGTTTTATAAAGAAAGAAAACAAATTGGGTCCCGACACTCTTCAAATTCGCCCTTTGAAAATCGGCATATAACCTTAGACACCCTTAAGGCAGAGTTTTTTGACAGCAGTAAATAGCGTATTTCATTCGTATCTGAAAAGGTTCATAACTGGCGCCCGAGCAAAAGTAAAAAAATAAAAACCAAAAAGTGAAAAAATAAAAACTTTTTGTGAATAAATAAAACTTTAAAGTGAAAAATTTTTTTGGAAATTGAAATTTAAGGAAGAAAAATCCTTAAAAAATAACTGAACTTTAAAGTGAACAAATATTAAATAGAAAGTGAATCAAAAAAAACTGAACCCAAAAAAGGAAAAAACGTTAAGTGGAAAAAATTTTGGAAAGTGAATTTTGAGGAAAACAAATCCTAAAGATATAATCCAAAAAAACTGAATATTTTAGATAGGAAAAAGGATTTGCAAACTACGGAAAGATACTTTCTGATAATTATAACTTCTCAACGTGGTAGTGGGAAAGACACCACCAATTAAAAAGTGGATATCACATTGTAACGCCACCTGCACCCGAGTTGACAGCCAAGCCTATCAAAAGGGAGTGTGTTGATCTTCGCACTGCTTCTAAACTAGAACAATAAGGAAAATTTATAAATACTTTTATAATCCGAAGACTCGGTATTTTTATTTCTGCCAAAAAATGGGTTCAGGTTTGGGTTAATCGAAATAAAAATTTTGGGTTCGGGTTCATTATTTAAAAAAAGTATAAATGATTTATTAATAGGAAATTTATTTATTTTTCAAAGAAGTTTTCGTTTAATTTTATAATTAATATATTTTTAAGTTTTCTTTTAAATTTGTGTTTTGATTTACAAAATCGTTCCTTCTTAAGAACAAGACTTTGATTCTCTCATAAAATTCTTTTCTTCTCTTTCTGTTTGCAAATTTTTGATAATTTCAATTGATTTTAAAATATGGTTTTTAGCATTTTCAACATTAGCATTAGTTAAATCTGATATCTAGATATAATGCTGCAGTCAAAAGTGTATTATTAATAAAGTGGGTTTCTCTTTTTATAATACGAGTATATAAATATAATTCTAATGAAAATAATTTTGTTTTGTCATCTTTTGTTAGCTCTAATTTAAAACTAAGCCAGATTCTATAAAAATCGCCTAAAGTCATCTGTTCTTCTTGTAGTTTCAGCGTTAAATTTTTAACAGGTGCAAAACCTTCTACGAATTCTTCACACATATTCCAAATATTATCATTCATAGTTAATGCAGCATCAAGTAGTTCCGAACAAAAACTTCTGTGTTCCAATAAGGCTTGAACCATATCAGAATTCGAAGTTTATCTAGTTTGACTAGATTTTTTTAAGTTTTGCTCTTTAGCTAAAGAAGAAATTTTTGGTGCTCGCAATTTTTTGCAAATAGCTCTACATTGATCAAGTATTTTCTTAAAAGAAGGACAAGATATAGTGAGGAATGCAAGAAATGTAATGTTTTTATGATTTTTCCACCAAACATTTCCCACGCCATGAACAGCAAGATTATTTTTTTTAAATATTTTTAAACCTGTATTTGTAAACAACGAACCTGAACCCGTTTAGGTTCGGTTTCAGTCCCTGCGAAAAATACGAAACAGGAAAATCTCTTTTAAAAAATAAACCTAACATTATATAACAAAACACAAACACATTCCAAAATATTATAAAAACACTTTCTTCAGGAAAAATGGAACAGATACCGGAAGCCATAACCCAACTGACTGGTGGCCTTAATGCTCAGATCGAACAGGTTAAGACTCTCAACAGTAGAATGGCCGACCTGGAAAGGACAATTCATCGTCCTCATCCTGAACAAATGACACTCCCCGTTCCTAACTTCAACAAACTTCTCTGAAATCACATTCAATCAGTGAGATGCTGATGCTTAAAAAGGGAGGAGTCATTACACTCGAACATTCTTAATACACACTCTTTTACACTACACTCACCAAAAAAGTCTGTAATGGCAACTGAAAATTTTGCTGTTATTACGGGAAATTCTGCTAATTTGAGCCCAGCGGTATTTTTTGCTAATCTTAGCAACACATGTCTGCTGACGTGTAGTACAATGAAATTAGTAGAAAAATTAGTAGCCGCTTCTAAATTTTAGTAGACTTTTTGTAAAGTGGAATTTAAAATCTGTTTGCTAAAATCAGCAAAAAGAAATAGTAAAAATATTAGTGCAAAGTTTTAGATTTATTTTTTTTATCGAGCATCAAAAATTTTGATATTTTTTAAAAGATGTTTTATACAAAATGAAAAAAAATCAAAGGCTTAAAAATGTTAAAAATTGTTAAAACATAAACGAATTTATCATTTTGTTTTAATTTGGTAATTTCTGTTTTGAAAAATACTTTAGTCAATTTTTTTTCTTTTAAGGTTAAATTTATTTGTTTTTATGGCTGATTTTTAGAACTAAAAAACCTTTTTAGTGCTATTTTAAGTGGATGTCCTCTTTTTAGACATGAGTCGGTATCTTCACTTCCGATTCCTTTTTTAATCCTATGTAACATTTTAGGGCAATTTAAGTTTGTATGTATAAGTTTAAATTATTAGAAATAACATTTCCATTTTTTAAAATTACTAATTTTTTTTGCTAATTTTAGCAAATCGGTTTTCAAAAATTTGTAAAATGATTTCTAAAATTAGCAACGAAAGTTTGTAGATATTCTGTAAAAATTCTGTAATTTGTAAAATGTAAATAGCAAAAAGATTTGCTAAATAATATTTTTTTTACTAAAAATCAGTACAAAAATAGTAAAGTGGGATTGAAAACTGTTTACAAATTTTTCTACTAACTTTTTTTTCTGAGTGTAACCTTTAATTAGGTTATTATTAAAGCGAATACACTGTAAACAAAAGCAATATAAGCAAATAAGTTATTGTGAAGTAATTTAAGAGTTCAAATGTAAGCAAAATCCATTATTGTGAAATAATTTAAGTTACAAGAATGTGGACAAAATTCAAATGTTAGCAAAACTAATAGTTTTTACTATAAGCAAAGTTATAGTATAAAATAAAAAACAAAAATTGATGAAAGGTAGAGTTTAATTGACAACAGTAAAGAGCGTGTTTCATTCGTAGCTGAAAAGGTGCATAACTTATATATGTAAATATACAGTAATGGTCAAATCATTTGGAACTGAGATCGCATTTTAACTCTTCGTTGATTAATTTTCTCTAAATCACATTTCGTTACTAAAATTTATTTTTTTCATGTCATCATACATTCTTTTTGTTAAAAATATAACAAAAAAAAAAAACAAATTCCGTTAAAGTAAAACAACATAAAATTAATTTTAAAAGATGTATTCAAAATGCAGCTGTTCAAAATATTTGCAATTCTTATTACTCTTACTCTTAACTATACTATTAACACTAACAAATGCTAGGAAATAACGGTAATCTCATTCCTTTTATAAATTCGTGATTTAGATTTTTGCATTTTATTTAAAAACTCATCATAATTATTTTGCTATAAGTTTTAATAAGATATTGGAAGCATTAACATCGTAAGAATTAATTAGGTGAAAAATGGCAGGAAAACAAATACAATTCTGATTTCAAGGTCAAAGTTTTAAATGACTTTAAAAATGGACTTTCTCAAAAAGACATTCCCTTAAAATATTCCGTTCTAAAAGCAAAGGAGGAAGATCCCGTACTTCAATTGTAAAAGAAGATAGAAATATTAAGAATTTTTCACGAAATGTGCTAAATCAGTTGCTAGAAAGTTACAACTGAACTTTGCATAGATGCCAGTCTTTCCACCATTAAAAGAAGAGCGCGAGAATATGGTGTTAGAAGTTTTAGAAGCACAAAAAACCCTTTGTGTCGGAAAAAATATCAAAACTCGGCTTTTACCCGCACCCATTTAAATTGAACTCAACAGCAACGGAAGAGCGTACGATGGTCAGATGAGTCCAAATTCAACCTCCGGGGTACAGATGGAAGAGCTTGGACTCCCCTAGGTAAGAAAAGTTTATTCAATATTTAGATGAAAAAAAGGGAGGAAAGATTTTTTTTTATGTATTAACACTCGGGGTTGCCCCTTATGAATGCAGTGCATTGTGTTGATGTCAGGAAAAAAAGGTTATGAGGAGGAGGAAGTGTGTTTTTTAATATTAGACTTGAATTTCCCTATATTATAGTTGTCAGGGAAGACGGGGAGTTTATTACACATACGACTAGTCCGACTTATGAACGAATTTTCCCTGTTATGTGTTGTGCGGTTCACTGGAAAATCGACCACAAAGGGATCGGCTGTACTGGACAAGCGGGTATTTCGGACAAAAACCCGGGCTCGAGGGATAAGCTCACCTATCTCAGCAGAGCGTATCCCATGGTAGTATCGATAGAACAGTGTCACACAGCCCACATTGCGTCGATGCTCCAATGAGTCAATAGAACTGGATATCCTACTGTCATTGGTAAGCGCCGAAGCCCTTCTTTGAACACGGTCCAAAAGGTACAAAATATCAGCAGAGCGTATCCCATGATAGTATCGATAGAACAGTGTCACACAGCCCACATTGCGTCGATGCTCCAATGAGTCAATAGAACTGGATATCCTACTGTCATTGGTAAGCGCCGAAGCCCTTTTTTGAACACGGTCCAAATTTGACCTTGAAGCACCTGCCAATATATGGCAGTTACACTCCAATTATGGCCGGATATGAGTGGTATAGATAGTAAGGAGATCGGATGGGGTGAAATACTTCTTGCACCGTTTTAAAACCCTAATCACTTAATGCTTCTTTCGACACTTCAAAAATGTGTTTATTCCAACGGATATCACACTGAGTTCTCATGCCCAGAACATCAAGAGTTTCCGATTCCTCAATATCGATACGCTCCAATTGGACAGATGACGCTGGAGACTCCACAACCCTATAGGTCATCATACAACATTGGGGGTTATGTGCATTAAAATCCACCTTATTTGTACGACCCCTCTCTGAAACTAAAGAGAGGTCTCAATTATTCATGATTTGCTTCCTGACCCCGACCCCTAAGAGGCATGGCCTGCGATCGAAGGAAAATTAATGACAAATGTTACTGTCATCAGCAAAAGATTAGATAGGGTTGAAAGTTAAACCAAGCAGGTCTTTAAAAAGAGAAAAGGTGAAAGAACGGAACCTTGCGGTACCTCTGAATTTAACTGAAACTCGTCGGATGAGTTCCCGTCTTTTACAACACGTATAGAGCGATCTCTGAGGAAGCTCGAAATAAATCGAAAGTTACATGGACCCTCATTTTTTTATTTTATAGGAATATTGGCAGTTGTTGCTGCCTTCTTAGAATATTTGAAGATTTTCCAATTTATAGGGTTGGTTGTTCTTCTTATATGTACAATTTCGTCAAGGAAAAATAAAAAATGGATCAGGTTTAAGACTATTTGCATATTGCGTTATTGGTGTATATACCAACCCTTATACAACTGATTATCTTGTCGTATGGAAAGTTTTAATCAAGTGATAACTTCTCTCGTCATTGCGTCATAACGTTGTAATTACACCATTATTTCGTGGGCGCTTGCGATTTTTTTTTAAATTTTTTCAATAAACTTCAAACATTTCAAGTTTCTTATAGTTTATTGCTTATTTCTTTAAATGTTATAAACTTTGTGATTTCGTTTCTACAATTTAATTAATCATTAATTACCGTCACAGATATTTCTTTTTACTCTCAATTATATACACATCGGTTATTTATTTAATACCCAAATGGTGACCGAACTTCTAAATATAAATTTTTGCTCAACTTATTATACAAATTATTTACATTATTTTTAAATTATAATAACCTAACACTGAAATTTTTTTAAATATGGAATATTAAATTTGTTTTTTTATTACGAAATGTGAAGTTACAGGTATGGAATAGGTAGGTGAAATTGATTTTTTTATTGGGCTGACAGCAACCGGGTAGTTTTGTTAGCATGGAGGGTGGGCAAATTATGTGTGTAGCAAATTACACCTATCTTCAAAATTTTTTTTTCTTTTTCTTATCTTTTTCTGTGTGAATTGATTATTTGTATATCTAGGTACCTAAATATAAAATCTTTTGTAACTGATTCACCAAAATTTTTATTTAGGAACAAAACACACCCCCAACGACGAGCACGGCCGAAGTAATAGGTAGCGCCGTTCCCAAGGTATGAGACCTAGATTGGAGGATCGTTGCAGAAATTTATGGCGCCCAACGTGGGGCCTAAGTTTTCGTAAATACCCAGCAAAAAAAAAAAGGTAGTCATTCTGTGACTATAACTTCTTTCATTGCTTCCTAAGCTTTAGTTGACATTCTTTTATGATTTTTCGTTGTTATTCTAAGGCACTTCCAAAAGAATTCATGTGTTCATATTTCAAATGCAGTGATCTGGATACAATCCCGATGCATATCTTAAAAAATCACTCTTCATTTCTTCTGAAGCATGTTTTAGCATATCGTATATTTTTTTAACCCAAAGCGTTTATTCAAATTGAGAAAATAGTTCTGATGAACTTTTTTATTTTTTTTTACTAAATCATTTTTTATATTTTAGTTTAAAATTTCATGAGGGTTAGAATTTATGCAGTTTTGCAATTTTTATAAATGTTTTGAAAAATCAAGAAAAACTGATTTTTTTGACCTTTAATTGAAACTCGTTGGCCTGTCATTTGCATTTTTTCAGCCTTAAATATTTATGACGACGCCATCTGTGCAATTTTGCATTGTGTATATTATTTAACACTACGCCATTCCCAGTTCTAATTCAGAATTAATAAAAATAATTTTGAAATTGTGTAAAAATTATTTCAAATTGCCCAAAAATGTTTTAAAATTGTGCAAAAATTATTTAAAATTGATCAAAATGTTTCCAAATTGTACAACCAGTTTTTAAATTATGTTTCGAAAATGCTTTTTTACTAATGCATAATTATTTATTTGTTAATAAAGAGTATTTGTATATCAATGCATAAATTTCGCTTCTTTAAACTTATTTTTCTGCATTCTTATGAATTTAATTTTCATCAAAGCTTAAATACTACAAAGTATATGAACATTTTCCACTCATGCATCAGAATTCCTAATCATTGTATTATCATTGCTTCCTTAGAGTAAAGTATGAGCAATGCTTGTAGCTCACGGTGGCCTTGAACCTAACTTAATTAGTGGGGGTAAGGGCACAACGAATTTTTTTTGCTGGAGATCACATATTTGTGCTTAAGAAGCAAAATCCCGCAAAAATTAAAAAATCCGCTTAGCCGTTTTTGTAAAAAATGTATTTTTGTACTTATAATATAATGGTTTTTGACAAATCTGCATGGCACTTCAAAAAATATATACTAATTATATTTCTCAATAATTAGGCAGATAACTGTAAAATAAAAACATATTTTACGAGAAGACAACTGAAAAATGTAAATATACTTGTTTAAAAACGGAATAAATAATGTAATATGAGTGTAACAACAAAATAAAAGCCTTTATCGATTTTGACATCATTTAATTTATTAAATATTATGTAATTTATTCATTCATAAGTATACATTAAATATGTTTTGTATACATATTTTTCAAAATGTGATGATTTTTATTTAAAAATATATCCATTTGCTTGTATAATAAATTTTCACAATTTCAAATATGCTGACTATTGTAATCTCGCACAGCTTTTAATAAATTATTACAGAAATTGGCATTATCCTTTTTTACTTTGTATTTTTGCCAAGTTTTTTTAAATCAGCATGCACAGATTCTACAGACTGTTCGCTGTAATACCCAAGAGCTCTCTTTGATTTGTTGCAAAAATATTCAATATGGTAAAAGACCGCATGAATTTTAGGTGTAACGCTGATATTTAAGTCAAGAAAGCTTTTACGATAATTGTTATTATGATCGGTGAATTTTGGGTCCAGAATACTCCCAAAACAAAAATGAACAACTTCGCGAAAGTCTTGAAAGCACTGAACATACTTTAGGCAGCCTAAATTTTGATAGGATCGTAAAATATCCACTTTTTCTAATAAAGTTTTACACGCATTTCCTGCAAATGATGGACTTTTATTAAAGATTTCTCGAGAAACATTGCACTGTGTGGCCCATTTTAAACTTTCTTCCTCAAATTCAACTAACATATGTTTATATATATGATTTACCGCGCCTAGTAACAAATGCAGCTCCGGAGGTGAAATAACATCTATTATTTCTCTATCTTTGTCAACAGAATAGATTGGAGGGTTTATGCAATTTTTATAATTATGAGCATCTTTTTTATTACTTCCCGCTCTCTTCCATGATTCACAATTTTCCACACAATCTCTAATTGTTCTGTATTCTCCGCAAGAGTCAAGATTACCATTTTTTGCGGTACACCACGTACAAGGGTAACAACTTGCATGACTCATGATTCCTGATAATACGTTGGCGAGTTTGAAATCTGTAGATATTGTTGCATCGTAAAATTGTCTTATGTTCAAAATTGTCCACACCGTATCAACGTTTTCATATAATTCTTCCATTTTCTCAGCAATACCAATTAAAAATATTTTTTTTACCCCTGAATCTTTCATCTTTTTCGCAGTAACACCATTATCATAAGTTTGACGTTTTCTCTCACTATCTGTATCAATGCCATATACTTGAATCGATAAAGTAACCTTTAAAAAACCGCCACCACGTCTATTCCAAATTTTAAATTCACTTGATTACTATCAATTTGTCTGGATTCTTTAACAAAATCAATCAAGCCATTTAAATTATTACAAATAATCATATTTTCTTTATATTGAGTGACGTTACCTTTTTTAGAAGAAATGGCTGTGATATTTTTTATTTCGAATAATCCATCGAGCAAGTGATTCAAGTTTTGGCACAAACATTCGAAGAATTTTTGTTGCCACTCGAAAGGCCTTAGCAATACCACAAATACTATTTTTCGATAATGAAAAGCTTGTTCCAATTTTTGACATATCATCCGCTGAAATTTGAGGCTCAATATTTCTTTTTGCAGCTTTTGAATTTAATATAACGTTCATTTGCTTACCCTTTTTTTGAGAAAGTTCAATTTTTTGCTCTGATATCTGTTTATCACTTTTTACTGTAAGATCATTTTTGATCAAGTGGCATAATAATTCTTGTTTTTCTTTGGGATTCAAAGTATCATTTATGTGTTCTTTAACATTATCATAATTCGAAGTATTATTGCAATTGTGGTTTTTACCACGAGATACCATTGCTAAATATTTAGGACATTTTTTTACTTTGTTCTTAAAATTTTTCGATTTTAATTTAGATTTATTAGATGAGCTGAAATTAAATTGACTTCGAGATCTAGCGAGCTGACAGAGAGTGCAGGTGCATAAAACGCCGTCATTTGATCGCGTTGACAATTGATTTGGATATGTCCAATTGGAATAATCAGGAAAGTTTAATGATCCCTTTGCACACTTTTTATTAATATCATTTTGTCGATATACAATCATTCGGCATGAAGTGCAAATAACACTTGGCAAACGTTCATCATTGAAATCATAATTGACTAAAACAGTTATTCGTTCTTGCAATTTACCCTTTACTTCAAAGAAATGACTATTATTTTTTTCAAACAAAATAGACACACTTTCTTTCTGTTCTCTATATGAGTTAAAGCATGATCTTTGGACATCATGTTATTATATCGAATTAAATAGACACCTTTTATGTACGAAGTTAACGCAACAAAAGTTCGCGGTGAACTTATAATTATATGTAAAAATTCGTTTATTTACTTCTCTTCTATTCTCTAATATATATTGAAAAACTAATGCATGGTTGCAAAATATGTTTTTATTTTACAGTTATCTGTCTAATTATTGAGAAATATTATTAATATATATTTTTTTAAGTGCCACGCAGATTTTTTTTTTCTAAATTAAAAATTTCTCAAAAACAGTTATATTATAAGTACAAAAATACATTTTTTACAAAAACGGCTAAGCGGATTTATTTAATTTTTGCGGGATTTTGCTTCTTAAGCACAAATATGTGATCTCCAGGAAAAAAATTCGATGTACCCTTACCCCCCAATTAAGTTAGGTTCAAGGCCACCGTGAGCTATATTTAAGTACTTCTATCCTATGACACGCTAATGTTAAATTCATCGATGAAACCATCAGAAAAGAAGTGATGCCTTTGCCATAGTAGTGATGCTTTTATTGCTTCTTTGGCAGCTTCATTTTTGCTGGGTATTTTTAACTGTTATTGTGCAATCTTCATCTAGAGACTGAAGGCCTTTGAATCTTTATGTGTTCAAGGCCACCGTGAGCTATATTTAAATACTTCTATCCTATGACACGCTAATGTTAAATTCATCGATGAAACCATCAGAAAAGAAGTGATGCCTTTGCCATAGTAGTGATGCTTTTATTGCTTCTTTGGCAGCTTCATTTTTGCTGGGTATTTTTAACTGTTATTGTGCAATCTTCATCTAGAGACTGATGGCCTTTGAATCTTTATGTGTGTTGATATTCATATGGTCTTGCTATTTTTATTCTTTTATTTAACTTCCTGGCTTTTGTTTTATCATTTGATAGTTTGGATTTAATTGATTATTGTCCATTATGATTTTCGATTCCAAAATTGGCATGCGGTGTGACAATAGCTATCAGGGTTTGGGTTCGAACTCGAGTTGTTGTTTCTGGTTGGTATCGGATCAATTGTCGTTCGACCCTAACCCTATCTCTATTTCTACTTAAATCGATTTATTTTATGTTTGATTTTTGTTGTTGTTTTGACAACGGACAGTCGAAACGTATTTACACTGTGATTCAATCTTGTTTTGGAGTCAATACTTTCTGGGTGGAGTCAAAAGTTTTATAGGACTTTTGAGCTTTTCTGTCCTTCTTGTTTTTTTCTGTGCTGATAATTATTCGATAAAATTTTCAGTTTATTCTAGTATAGTTTTTTTTTGTTTATAACAATTTTTGTTTTTTTTTTGTTTGTTTGTTCTATTAAGTTTATTTTGTTTCGCAATTTATTTTTTTATTTTTCTACCTGCCTTGTACATAAATACTTCACTGAGTAGTAATAATAATTACCTTGTGATTGTTAAACAAGTTTGAGTTTTGTCATCAATTTTATAGACTATTAAAGAGGTTTTTTCTTGTCGCCACTTAAATTTCTGAATATTGTGTTTTAAACGTTTGTTTCAAATTGATTTGTTTCCGGACTTTGTATATTTTTATTTTACAATGCCGATAGTTCGTAGTAACGAGGATATTTCATCCCAAATTAAACCAGGGGAATCTAACCCTACGATAACGATAGATCAAGGTGGTGGAGATGCGGAAAATCTCAGGAATAGGTTCGGTAGACCGCAAACTCAATTGAAGTTTCGAAGAGAGGCAATAAGTCAAGTAAGTTTAGAAGAGGGAAGAGTACATCAAATAGTGACTGATTCGTTGAGTGGTTTTAGGGAAGACATAACTAACATGATTGAGAGAGGGTTTCGTGATTTCAACTTGGCGTATGAACTCTGCAAGACTATTCAGCGGAATTTAAAATCAGAAGTCAGACATAAGCTTCTACATCTGGAGATAATTCGTGTGCCCCAATTAAGTCCTGCGGTCCGGAGGCACGAAAAGTTTGTGAAGGATTGGCCGCTTCTAATATAATCAAAGCGGGAAAGTGTCAGAAGTAGTTGTAAATGACGCTCGAACGAACGTGGAAATCAATTCGATGCGGAGGATACTGAAATTTGTGGCATTTTACGGAGCGGAAAATGTTGGAACTGTGATAAAATAGGTCACAGTTACATAGATTGCATGGAACCTCGCACTGTGTTCTGCTATGCTTGCAGATTAAAGAATATATACAAACCACAATGCGCAAAATGTTCTCTGGATCGGGGAAACGGATGGAGGAATGCCCTTGCGACCAAGCATGGACATCCGACCCCAATAAATTAGAACAACGTAAACCGAATAAGAATTACCAGCCTGATGTGACAAAATTACCTGATTTGACTAATTTACCGGATAAGAAAACTTTACCTGTTATAACCAAAATTCATCCGTTGCAAAGCCCACACCATATCTGAAAGAGTACCAACTTTCTAGAGAGAGAATTTTTAATAACTCTATATCTGACCAAACACCTAATAGATCGTCGGAAAGAATTCGCGAGTTCTACAAAAGAAGGAAAAATTTTGGCAAGTTCGTAATTTTATCACTAGTAAATAAGGAGAACGATAACCGACCATACATCTGTTTAACTTGGCGTAAATCCTGTTTTGCACTGCTAGACTTTGGCGCTAGTGTTAGCGTTATTGGAGATGATTTGTGTGGGAGGATCGTAGAATCTAAATCGTTTAAGTGTGAAGTTGGGTCAGTAAAAACAGCGGATGGACAACGACAACGTATTTTGGGAACCGTAGAACTGGAAATTGGTTACAACAAGCGAAAACACCGAAGGTTTTGTTAATTCCATGGGTTAAACAAGATGTTATTTGTGGCATGGATTTCTGGAAACAATTCGAAATTCAGATTTTATCTAAAAACACCGTTAACGAGATTGTGCCGGATGAGAATTTGGATAGGATACCAATGACTCTTCAACAGGAACAACAGCTACATCGGATCATTGATTATTTTCTAAATTCGGAACGAGAAGGGTTAGGATGCACGACGCTATTGGAACATCACATCGATACCGGAAGTGCAGGCCTAATTTAAAGAAAATATTATCCTATATCTCCGGCAAGTGAAATCAATCGTATTACAGTTAAGTGTAATTGAGGAGTGTCCGACGTCTCCGTGGTCATCTCCTGGAGTTTTGGTAATTAAACCTGGAAAGTTGCGATTTTGTCTAGACAGTCGAAAAGTGAACTCCGTAAGAATAAAAAACGCATATCCGATACCTAACATAGACGGGCTTATTTCAAGGCTTCCTCCAGTTTATTATACTTCCAAAGTGGATTTGAAATATGCATTTTGGCAAATCAAACTGGACGAAACCTCAAGACAAAAGACTGCGTTCGCAATCCCTAATCGACCATTATACCAATTCACTAGGATGCCGTTTGGATTGTGCAATGCTCCGCAGACAATGTGTAGACTAATGGATTAAGTTATTCCGTATAATCTAAAGACGAACGTTTTTGTGTACCTTTATGACCTTTTGTTCATTTCAAAGGATTTCGACGAACATATATGACACCAACAGGAGGTGGCCACACAACTTCCGAAAGCCAACTTGACTATCAACGTGAACAAGAGCAGTTTTGCCATCCGAAAGGTATAATATCTGTGATATATTGTGTGGGGAAGGATCCTTGGGAATTAACCCTGAGAAAGTGAGAGTCATTTCTGAATTTCCGGTTCGAAATCTGTTGGGAAACTACGCCAGTTCCTCGGTATGGCTGGCTGGTACCGAAGATTTACCGATGATTACGCTACGTGTACGTTCCCTCTGACAGAGTTGATAATAAACAGCTGAGCTGACGTGTTTTTAGTAAGCTTGTATCATACTATTGTTTTTAATATAAATTGGTTAAATTAAACTTAAACCTGTGCTTTAAACATAAAGTTCTGCGAATATACATGTAAATTGTTTAACAAAATTTAAATTAAATAATTAATAATCTTACTTCAATGCAATCTAAGAAACAATTTTTTGCTTAAAAACCAATATCAATATTAAAAGAAAGACTAAACTACAAGAATATTGCTCATTTTGGTTGTTTTTGTGCTCATTTAAATATACATAAAGGCAGTATCCAAATAACACAAAAGATCGCTACAAAGGGAATTTGCTCAAATTAACTTTAACACTCACTTAAAATAATGTATACAGCAAAACTTCGTAATAATAAAAATACAAAAAGACAAACCAAACAAAGTAAACAAGAAAATTCAAACCTAAACTCATCAGGAACACTCAGAAAAAAAAAAATATTAGAAAAATTAGTAAACAGTTTTCAATCCCACTTTACTATTTTTGTACTGATTTTTAGTAAAAAATATTATTTAGCAAATCTTTTTGCTATTTACATTTAACGAATTACAGAATGTTTTCAAATTTTTGTTGCTAATTTCAGAAATCATTTTACAAATTTTTGAAAAAATAGCACAAAAAAGTTTTTTTAGTTCTAAAAATCAGACATAAAAACAATTAAAATTTGATCATAAAAGTAAAAAAATATTACTAAAATATTTTTCAAAACAGAAATTACCAAATAAAAACAAAATAATAAATTCGTTTATTATTAAGCCTTTGATTTTTTTTAATTTTGTCTAAAATATCCTTAGAAAAAATAATAAAAAAATTTTGATGCTCGAAAAAAAATTTTTAAATTTTGAGCCGCTGGGCTCAAATAAGCAGAATTTCCCGTAATAACAGCAAAATTTTCAGTTGCCATTACAGACTTTTTTTGTTGAGTGTACAACAAACACAACAACCATGATTTCCCTTAATACCCCCACACAAAAACGTGTATAGAAGTAATGCAAAGTTCTCTTATTGAAAATGCACCAAAAACACCTCGGTTAAGTGGAGTGCCTAATGGATAAACGTTTCGAAAAATTAACTGAAAAAATAAAAGAATAACTCACTAAACAATTACACACAATATTTTAAGAATATAAAGACAATATTTTAAATGAGATAAATAAGGGTTTGAATACAAAAAGCTTAAATTGAGTGAAATGTCAGATAGAATAACAAAACTAGAAACAATCTCAACAGAAATAAACAAAACACCCATGGATGATATAATAGCACTTCAAAACGAAAACAAAAATTTAAAAAGAACAATAACAAATTTAAAAATGTATGTGCAAAAGCAAGAAAATTCTGTTGTTGCGAGTGATATCCGAATAAATGGTGTTCCGAGCATACAAAACGAAAATATTGATGTCTTATATAATATTTATTAAAAACTTTGTGAAACTATAAAAATTTCACCTCCAAAAATAATATCAGTTTATCATGTAAAAAACACTAAACAAAATAAAAATATTATAGATGCACCAATCATTGTTAAATTTCAATGCCCATATGAACGGAATTTTGTGCTTAGATCTGTCGCCACATTAATAAAATTAAATAGTAATGTGACTTCGTAAGGAGATTATTTACGCTGCACATGATGTTTTAAACGCATGGTGGTATTACAAAAACAGTTCACCGAATAAGATTTTTTTTTTGCCCAAACTGGTAACCGATGTGAAGGATTATGTGTTAAATTGTATTTCTTGTCGTACTTCTAAAACTCCAACTTCATCATTTATAGCACCGATAAGGCAAATGGTTGAAACTTAAAGGTCGCTATATATAGTCATCATTGGTCCTTTTGCCCGTACAAAACGTAGTAATATAGGCATTATTATTATTTTAAACCCCCTTTACATAATTTACCTTTTTAAAGCCCTTGAGAAATTACTAACCAAAGCCATTGCCGAATATATAAAGAATGAAATCTTCCATGTTATGGTGCATCGGAAAAAATTGTTTCAGATAATTGCAGCCAATCCAAGTCCAAAGATTTTAAAAATTTACTAGTTAAATACGGAATCAACCATCAATTCACGGCGGTTGATAGTCTACAATCAAACGCTAGGAAGAGGGTCAACCGGTCTATAAACGCGTCTCTTAGATTGTATGTTCGAAATGATCAACGACAATGGGACGAATATTCCACCAGTATCAATTGTGCCTTACATAGTAGTGTTCATCAGACTATTGGCAGAATACTGTATGAACTGGTATTTGCACGAAAATGCCAAGCCACAGACACGATTATAAGGTGTTACGTAATATACAACTGCTAGCGGAACGGATACTCAAATAGAACGTCAGGACGAATTTTCATTGCTTCGGGAATCTATTCGCGCAAAAATTAGGGAGGCGTATGATCGTAACGTAAAATCGTATAATTTTAGATCTCGTGTACGAGAATTCAATATCGGACAGAAGGTTATACGTCGCGAATTTGCTCAAAGTTCGTTAGCGGATATTTTTAATGCTAAAGCTGTGGTAAAACGAAGAAATGGTAACGTCAATTACGAATTACACTCACCAAAAAAAGTCTGTAATGCAAACTAAAAATTTTGCTGTTATTACGGGAAATTCTGCTAATTTGAGCCCAGCGGTATTTTTTGCTAATCTTAGCAACACATGTCTGCTTACGTGTAGTACAATGATTACAATTAGTAGCCGCTACTAAATTTTAGTACACTTTTTGTAAAGTGGAATTTAAAATCTGTTTGTTAAAATCAGCAACAAAAATTACTAAATATTATTAATATTAGTACAAAGTTTTAAATTTATTTTTTTTTTATCGAGAATCAAAAATTTTGATATTTTTTAAAAAATATTTTATACAAAATGAAAGAAAAATCATAGGCTTAAAAATCTTAAAAATTGTTAAAACATAATCGAATTTATCATTTTGTTTAAAGTTTTAATTATTAGAAATAAGATTTCCTTCAATATTCACTTTTTTAAAAGTAGTAATTTTTTTTGCCAATTTTAGCAAATCAGTTTTCAAAAATTTGTAAAATGATTTCTAAAATTAGCAACAAAAATTTGTAAACATTCTGTAAAAATTCTGCAATTTGTAAAATGTAAATAGCAAAAAGATTTGCTAAATAATTTTTTTTACTAAAAATCAGTACAAAAGTAGTAAAGTGGTATTGAAAACTGTTTACAAGTTTTTCTACTATCTTCTTTTTCTGAGTGTAGAAGATGTTAACGGTGGCCATGTGGGTGTCTATCACGTAAAGGACATTTGGACGGTAGGTTAAAGGTTAATTGTGGCCTTTATCAGATCAAATTCTGCATTACGTTTGGCTCTTTATCTGTTTTGTGAGGGCGACCACTTTAAGGTAGTTCTGATTTGATTGAATGGAAATATCTTTGGTATAGTCGAACTGACTTTTTCTTTGGGTGTAATGTGTTACTTGGTTTTACCTATTTCTGAGTTATGGCGTCTGTATGGTATATTAATCTGGTTAACTTTGCTTTGAAAAATGTTTTTTTGTTGTCACAATTTGGAGAATTTTTTTTTTTTAAACGATATATTATATATGTGAAAGAAGGTTTAAAAATTAAATCGACGTTTCTGTGTGTTTTTACATATAAAGCAAATATTTTTTTTGTGAACAAATATAATATCGGTATGAACAAATATAATATCGGTCATTCATCGTTGAATTTAAGCCGATAATCGCTATTGGAATTGAATTCCCCTAGGTAAGAAAAGTTTATTCAATATTTGACCGTCATCAATCAAGTTTAAGACTATTTGCATATTGGGTTATTGGTGTATAAACCTACCCTTAATGCACCATTACAATTAGGACGGTTATCACATACAACTGATCTTTGTTTGTTTTTTTATCGTTTGGAAAGTTTAAATCCAGTGATAACTTCTCTCGTGATTGCGTGATAACGTTATAATCAAACCACTATTTCATGGGTATTTGTGATTTTTTTTTTAATTTTTACTGATAATTTTTTGTTTTAAGTTAATTACTTTAATTCGGTCTGTTATATTATTTTTTTTTTCATCTGTTTTACATTTTTTTTTAATTTTAACTTTTCTCTACATTGTATTTTTCGGTCATCCATAATAGTTCTTTTTTTTAATTAATAAGAATTTTAATTTCATTCACGCATTTATGTTAAGCCCGCAATTAAACTCACAACATTACATACAGAATTATATACATACTTAACTGGTGTCGTGTAATAAAGCCATAGGCAATAAAACCATATGGAAATAATGTCATATGGCTTTATTTCCACAGAAGGAGTGAAATAAAGTCATATGCGTTTGTTAATTGAAGTAGAAGTAATGCCATACCAGTGTAAAATGCAATTCATTGTAATAGTTACATAGTATGTATTGCCAGAAGAATGAGTTGATATTGTCAACCGTTGAAAAGGTATAGCGTATAGGCGTTGGAAGGGGGCCGGCACGGCGTCTTCGTGGCCGGCGCGGTGCCTTCGCGGCCGACGCGGTGCCTTCGCGGCCGGCGCGGTAATTACGTGCGGTATTGCATTTTGATTGCTGCTCCTTAACATATTGAAGCATTTTTTTCTCGACTGGCTTTGCATGAAGAACCGTTAGTTTATATGAGCACGTTTTTCTTCCCAAGCGTTGTGCCCAATTTGTCCTGCCCATTATCAAGGATGGCACGCACATTCATATATAGTTAATTTTTAAAAAATCGATTCACATTTCCATTTGTTAACTGAATTTATTGTATTTTTCTTTTTGTAATTAGAAGATCTCACATATATTACAAAAATTGTTTATTTGCGGGTTAAGGGGTTTGGGTACTTTTAAATAAGTAAACAAAGTGTAGTTTTTTCACAACGTTATAATTCATATGTTTATTTTTTAACCTTTGGTTATTTAATTTACCTCGGGTTAAATTTTAGATTACAATTAAGTTTTTCAATTTAAGTTTAAGTGTACAGTTTGTAATACTTGGTGTGTACATATACAGTACTGTTCAAAACATATTGAACTGAGACCGTATTTGAGCTTTTAATTGATAAACTTTTTTTTAAATGACTCTTGGTTACTAACTATTTATTATTTTTTTACATTTATTTATTGCTTTTGTTAAACAATTAAGAAAAAACAGATTCCGTTAAATTACAACAACAAAAAATATATATTTAAGAGATTGAGTTCAAAACATTTGCAACTGCAATTTCTTCTACTCTTAGCGAATTAATTAACACTAAAAAATGCTTGGAAATAACGGTAATTGCATTCTTTTTAAATTATTTATATTCTTGTCTTTACATTTTTACAAAAAAAAATTTAAAACTATTGCGCTTCAGTAGTTTTCATTACATGGTGAAAGGGTAATATTCATTATAATAATTTTTGTGAAAAATGGCTGGAAACAAATATAATTCAGTTTTTAAGACCAAAATTTTAAAAGATTATCAAAATGGACTTTCTCAAAAAGAAATTTCAATAAAATATTCTGTACCCAAGTCAACGATATGTCGAATAGTTAAAAGTGGCAATATCCATACAATCCATAAAGGAGGAAGACCCCGTATTACAACTAAAAGAGAAGATAGAAAAATAAAGAATTTTTTTTCAAATATCCGAAAGCAATCCCTAGAGAAGCAAAAACGGAAATTCCGATAGATGCCAGTCTTTCCACTATAAAACGAAGAGCCGTAGAATGTGGTCTTAGAAGCTTTAGATGCACAAAAAAACCATATGTATCAGAAAAAAACAGAAAAGCTCGACTTGAATTTGCTCGCGCCCACCTAAATTGGACTCCACATCAATGGAAAAACATTTTATGGTCGGATGAGTCTAAATTTAACCTCCGGGGGTCAGATGGAAGAACCTACGTTCGACGACCTCAAGGTGAAAAGTTTAATCCCAGGTACACAACAGCCACAGTAAAGCACGGAGGTGGAAATATTATGGTATTGGGGGTGTTTTTCTGGGAATGGAATTGGTCCGATTCACCACATAACAGATACAATGACAGCCCCAATCTATAGAGACCTACTTAGCTCAGTTATGCTTCCGTATGCTGAATGGGATATGCCACTTTCGTGGACATTCCAGCATGATAACGACCCTAAACACACGGCAAGGATAGTTAAAGCTTGGTTAGAGGAAAATAAAATTAATGTCATGTCGTGGCCCCCTCAATCTCCCGATCTCAACCCGATTGAGAACATGTGGATGATTGTTAAACGCAACATCGGCAATAAAGTATTCCGAAATGGTGATGAACTTTTCGTCGAATTGGAAATGCAGTGGAATGCAATTTCTAACGAATAAGCTCATAGCCTCCATGCCTAAGAGATGCTCTGAAGTTATAAAACATCGTGAATATGCAACAAAATACTAAACATTTTGAGTTTTTTTTTATTTTTATTTTTAATTTCGTTAAGAGTTGCAAATGTTTTGAACACCTGAATTTCGACAAATTTTGCTAAAAGTTATTTTTTTATTGTTGTAAGTTAATAAATATATTTTTTTGTTTTTGTAAGATAATATACTATAATTGAATTAAATAAAACAAAATAAGAAACTAAGTGTAGAAGTGTTTTTATTATAAAAAAACAGTATTTACTTTAAATGGGATTTCAGTTGCAAATGTTTTGACCAGCACTGTACGTGTATATTTTAATTTTTTATTTGATTTGTTAAATGGTAATTTAGAAATCAATAATTCACAATCTCGTTTTAATTTTTTGGCTGTTGCTAGTTTGTTGGGTTAAACTTTTCCTTCTTTACTTTTTATGTTGGTTGTTTAATTTCATTTAAAGTTGACGTTTTGCTGCTACTTGTAACGGTGACGATTTTTAAAAGTGAAGCTGGTTGCAATTGTAGGCCACCAACTTCAGATGACGTTTTGGGGGGGGGGGGCATTAACATGCACTAGTGATGAGCAGGTGGTACAGGTTGGTTAAAAAGTTCCTGCGCTCACCAAGAGATGGCACTGCTAGCTCCAAACTTTTTTTTTCTCTCAAGTTAGTATAACTGTCCTGAGAACACATGCAAAGTTGCAAGTCATTCTGTCAATTCATACTTTGTTTACAAGCCATTTGAAGTTGACGTGTCATTGATTTTTTTTAATATGGAAAAAATTTAATATCGTGCAGTCATTAGATTCTTTGTTTTGAAGGGTTTAAAAGCAATGGAAATTTATGAACAATTGTAAGAAGTGTATAAGGAGTCCTCACCTTCAAAACACACCGTTGAATTTTGGGCTGGTGAATTTAAACGTGGTCGTACCAGTCTTAAAGACGATCCACGCGAAGGACGACCAAAAACTGCAACCACAGCAGAAATCATTGAGCAGGTACATAATATGGTTAGTGAAGATCAAGTTCGACTAAGCGTGAAATTGCTAATGCCATAGGCATCTCAGACGAACGAGTACTCCATATTTTACATGAAGAATTACGTATGAAAAAACTGTTTGGAAAGTTAGTACCGCACACATTAACAATTCAACAAAAACTGGATCGAAAACAAATTTCTCAGCGTAATTTGGAGCGTTTTAAGCCGAATAAAACCGAATTCTTGCGTCGTTTTATAACTATGGATGAGACTTGGATCTACCACCATGATCCTAAATTGAAACAGAACGTTTACAGTGGACTGAAGCTGGTTGTTCAGCTCCGAAGCAAGTGAAGTCACAACGATCAGCAAGGAAGGTTATGGCATCAGTTTTTTGGGATGCAAAAGGAATTTTGTTGATTGATTATCTTCAGAAAGGTAAAACAATCAACTCAGAATATTATTGCAGCCTTTTGGATCAGCTGGATGAAAAAATTCGTGAGAAAAGACCTGGTTTAAAGAAGAAAAAAATAATTTTTCATCAAGACAATGCACAAATTCAAAGAATTAAAGTACGAATTGCTTGAACATCCACCGTATTCACCAGATTTGGCTCCCAGTGACTACTATCTCTTCAGTAATTTCAAACGATTCCTTCTTGGAAAGCATTTTTTTTCGAATGAAGAGGCCATAGCAGCCATAGACGGTTATTTTGCAGAGCTTCCGGAAAACCATTATGAGGATGGGATAAAATTATTGGAAGATCATTGGAAGAAGTGTATTGAGCTTCTAGGAGATTATATTGAATAAAAAAATATATTTCGTAACAAAAACAGTATTCTTTCATTTCGAGCGCAGGAACTTTTCAACCAACCTGTACATTTGCTCGCGGTGCGAACATTGTCCCCGCCTTAACATATCTGGAAATAAGAAGGAAGGACTTTAGTAAGGGTTCAAAACTTGGGGGTTATTAAAGTTTGTGTCAAGTTAGTTCAAAATACTTGTTGTCTGTATGGGTAAGTTTAGCCTGAATACGATCCCATTATTAACCATCCAAGAGTTGAATCTTGCGCGATAAGAGATCCACCATCGACGCGAATGATGTTGGTCTTTAAGGTGGCGGGGTAAACATCACCACCATGTGATCAAAGTTGTTCTTAAGTAAACGGCTGTATGGTCTCCTCGGTAATTCACCGGTTGTTGGCATTCATCGGTCGTATTTCAGTAATGACGACATATTTGGGGTAAAAGTTAATTTTGCGTAGACCTTGCGAGAAGTTGGCAAACTGGGATTAAGAATAACGCGCACTGACAAACAACCATCTTCGGACATCACAAAAAATTCAGCCGTTTGAACCAAGGTCTTCGGAATAGACGTTAGCAAGCCAGTCATAGGTGTAGAAGAGGGTGCGGTTGATTCTGGTGTAGAGTTGGGCTTCCTTTTGGGTACACGTTTTGGCTGATATGGACTTTCTGTGCGAATATTCTGCAAAACTTTTTGATGACCGGGTAGAAGTGAGTGATGCTTTTGACCACAAGTGTTGCATCGAGCCTGGTTGATACAATCCTTCAGCACAATACTTCATACAATAGTGAAGCTGAAGGACCGTTTTGTACTTCTGGGTCAAATTGAGGTCAAGGAACTTCATTATTCTGTGATCGGCTTTACAGATACCGCAACCAAAGTACTACAAATTGTTGTGTTCTGTGCTTCGTTGACGGCGATAATTTCTATGCGCACGTTTGCCGCTGGTTGACTTTTGGCTTGGGGTTATGCCATGACAGTTATTTCCGTTTCGATTACCGGGAACCATTTTCTGTATGAAATGAGATGTGAATATGTTAATATAGTATTATGAACTTAATGAAAGTAGTGTGTTAGGGTTGATTATGGGTAAGTGTTATGAGTGTACTGGGTAAGTATATACGTGAATATTGTTAGTCGTCTATAAAAAGTGTTAGACTAACTAGTTTGTAGAACTACAACTTTCGTTATAAGTCGGGTCAAAGTTCCCGTTGAAGTTAGTAATTCCACAACTGTTTCACACGTTGATTTACGCGTTAGGAATATTAGCCAATTCAGAAGGTGGTTCTAGACGCAGGAGATGCAAAAAATACTAGAGGGGAGCGACACGAGAACCAAAGATAAACGGTACGACAATTTTCAAATCAAACATATTTTATTTTCAATATTCTTATGAACTAACAGAGTATTTTTCGAAGTAACGTAAGAATTCCCAAGTAAATAGCAAATGTAATGATTACAGTGGGCTTAACAAAAAAATCATTTAAGGTATATATTAGTATTACAATAAATTATTATAAATTCAAAAAAAAGAAATATTTAAATTTCCAACTTAGTGATAAGCGAGCAAACATCCTGGGCCCCTTGAAGGGAACCCTTCAACAAACTCCAAAGGAGCGAGCTTCGCAAATGGCCTTTTCAGATTCCACTTAGGCGTTTTGATTTCTGCAATACGTACGTGGCCGTCGGATCCTTTGTTCACATCGATGACACGCCCTATAACCCAGTTTATAGGGGCAATGTTGTCTTCGTGTACGAGTACCATGCTACCAATTTCAAGATCTTTTTTAGGGTTTTTCCATTTGGTTTGGTTTTGGAGTTCGTGCAAATATTCAGCCTGCCATCTGCTCCAAAAATATGCCTTTACAGCGTTGATGCGTTGCCATCTTTGAAGATAGCTTACTTCTGATTCAAGATTGACGGGCTCGGGAATGGTTTTCATGTATGTTCCAATTAAAAAATGAGCCGGAGTGAGCACTTCAAAATCGTTGGGGCTCGGTGACATTAGCGATAACGGCCTTGAGTTCATAACAGCTTCGATCTCAATCAGGGCCCTTGAAAGTTCTTATCAAGTGTCCTTTGGCGACCTTGACGGCAGCTTCTCAAATGTCACCAAAATGTGGGGGATAAATTTGAACTCAATTGAATTTTGTGAACAAAATGAATTTATATCATCAATGTGGCTCTGCTTGAAGAACTGCTCACGAAGCTCCTTGAGTGTTGATTGAGCACCAAAAAAATTTGTTGCGTTATCGCAAAAGATTCTGGCTGAAGGACCACGTCGACCAATTAAACGTTTAAGAGCTTGAATAAATTTGTTGCTGGAGAGGTCTGACACAGCTTCGAGATGCACATCCTTCGTTGCAAAACATACAAAGACTGCAATATAAAATTTGTAGGGCTTTTTTCCACGCAAATTTAGATAAGTTGGTATAGGACCACAAAAGTCTACCCCGCAGCATAAAAATGGACGGGTTGCGGTAACTCGATCCTTCGGGAGATGGCTCATTATCTGGCTCATTAGTTTGGGTTTGTAGTGCACGCAGTGGACACAAGTATTTACCACCTTTGAAGCGACTTCTCGTGCAATTAAAATCCAAAATCGTTCTCTTACTAGCGCCAATAACGATTTGGGGCCAGCGTGGTAGTTCGTCTGATGTAAATGGCGAACCAAACATATAACAAAGTGGTCGTTCTTTGGCAAAAGAAGAGGGTATTTCGTCGCCATTGGTATATCGGCATTCTGCAATCTGCCGTCAATTCGAATGAGTCCTACGCTCCCAACTGTTTCTATAAATGGACTGAGACTATTCAAATTCCCGGTCACACCTTTTCCTTTCTTTAAATCAGAGAGTTCTTTGGGGAAATATTGTTTCTGAATAATGGAGACAATTCTAAATAAGGCACTATTAATTTTTTGAGACGATATAGAGTGCGAAACCTTCGTATTTCGTATTTTGCATTTTGAAATAATATCTCTGGACATAAACGAAAACTCTGAGAATTTTGTTTTAATGACTACACTTGTGGATGGTTTTTAGAAGGGGATGTATATCGGACTGTGACATATGAACAAATTTACGTTTTTCTAGATTCATCTCCTCTGTTGAAAGCTTTACGGTATTTTTGGGCCATTGATCAGAAGATTTTTGCAAAAATTGGGAGAAGATTTTTACAACACTTGTTGAATATTTTGTTTCGCCGGTAAATAAATTGAAACTTGTCTTGAGTAGGATTCCAATTGATTCCTAACGTGTTCGTTGTTTCGGAATCTACAACCTTAATGATTTCTCTTTCGTCTTTAATGTGTCCCAAGAAGAACGCAATTTTTAAATTTTAAATAAAACACAGATATTTAAAAAAAAATCGTGAAACTTTATTATATCGTAAAGTATCGTATGAGGTTATGTATGGAACAATATATCGTGCAGATGGCCGCCGCGGCTTTGCTGGCATGCACGCGATCTTTTAATGAAATTTTCAATGACCGTTTTGCATGAATGCTGCGGTATTTCATTAATGCAGCGTCCAATTTCCTCTTTTAAGGCTTGAGTCGTCGTCGGCTTATTCGCGTAAATCATCGACTTCAAAAAACCCCAAAGAAAAAAATCTAATGGTGTTAAATCGCACGATCTAGGCGGCCAATTCTGATCTCCAAAACGCGAAATAACACGACCGGGAAATGACTGATGCAGCAATTGAATTGTTTCTCTGGCTGTATGACATGTAGCGCCGTCTTGTTGGAACCACATGCCCTCCACATTCATTTTTTCAATTCTAGGCAAGAAAAAACTGGTTATTATTTCACGATACCGAACACCATTTACTTTTTGCGCTTGACCTGCCTCATTTTCATAAAAAAAGGTCCAATGATTCCTCCAGCCCAAAAACCACACCACACAGTGACAAGTTGAGGATGCATTTGCTTCTCGTGAATCACTCGAGGATTTTCCTCACCCCAAATGCGACAATTCTGCCTATTGACGAAGCCATCAAGATGAAAATGGGCCTCGTCACTGAAGATGATTTTATCGGCAAAATCAGCATTTTCATGTTGTCTCTCCAATACCCAATTAACGAACTCCCTTCGCTGTCAGCTGGCTTCAGTTCCTGAGTCAATTGAACTTTGTATGCATGAAGATGCAAATCTTTCGTCAAAATTCGCTGCAAAGTGGATTTGGAGACACCAATTTGCTGAGCTCGGTGTCGAATTGAGGTGGATGGAGTTTGAGCGACATCATCACGTACAGCTTGGACATTTTCGGTCGATCGACCTGGTCGATGGCGCGTTGTTGTCTTTACATCACTAACAGACCCAGTTTCGGCAAATTTATCCATTAATCTCTTTACAGTTGACTCTTTTGGAGCATTATTGTGACCCCAAATTGATCGCAATTTGCGAACTGTAGCCGCAAAACTTTCACCATTTTGGTAAAACAATTTCACAATGAGAATGCGTTGTTCATTCGTGTAGCGCTCCATTTTTACTAACCTCGTACCTTCTTCTAGCAAACAATAACAATTGTTCAAATGTCAAACAATGACACTTCGAATGTTGCCAGATTTAAAAATTGCGTTCTTCTTGGGACACAATTTAGGAGATTTTCTGATGAAACCAGGATAGTTGGAATGCCATTTTGAAAGAGTAGGGACTGAATTTTGTAAAACGCAAGGTACTTCGTTGCGGATTTGAGTTAACTGTTCATATGAGTTAGCTCCACTTAACATATCGTCGACATAAAAATCAGACAGTGCTACTTGAGACCCTACCTTGTAGATGTATTTTCCCTTTTCAGCTGCAATTTGTCTAAAGACGGTGCAGCGAGAGAATATGCATGCAAGTCAATTTCGCCCACAATTAACCATCCTAAAACTGAATTTTGCAATGTAGGCATACCACTCCCTAATTCAATTTGGCCTACAGAAAGGAGCTTTAAGAACAATCCTCCACCAATAAGCATATCAATTTTTTGACTTGTGCTAAAGTCAGGATCTGCAAGGTCAATATTTTTAGGAATGTCCCACTGGCTAAGAGAAACTCCTGAGAAAAATTTATAATTTGATTCCTTAGGAGTGAGCAAGAACTCTAAAGACCTTTCAAACCCATTCATTCTTGAGCGAATTGTTGTTTGTGTTGCATAATTTGTACGGGTATGCGCATCGTTTACACAACCTACCTCTACAGAGCCCCGATATTTCTTCAAACTCATAGATTGTGCAAAACCTTCCCGCATAAAACTGACTTGAGACCCGCTGTCTAATAAGGTTCTAGCCAACTGAAACCCTCCTGACCCATCAACAAGAGCGCGGTTGCGAGCATTACTTGAGTTTGTGTGCTGAGAAGTTGATGATGTGATATTGCACTAGGTGCTTCATCATTCCGATGAAGTAAACTATTATGTCGTTTTTTGCAAGTCTTGCACGAAAATTTTGATTTGCAATGACTTTTAGTGTGTCTTTTGTAAAACAATTTGTACATAAATTTAGGCTTCTAATTGCTTCTGTACGCAGGCATATACGTTATGTCCTGAAAGACTGCAAAAATGACACTGACTCGTGCATGTATGAGCCTCAAGCCTGGGGTGTGAAGTCCTAAGACCCTTTGACTGCTTATGAGTGTTAGTACGAGGACACGATTCCTGGAAGGGAGAAGAAATATTTGACGCTTCCAAGTACTGACACCGGCCATCCAGGAAAGTATTACATTCTGGCCACCTTGGCAGAGTTTAATAGTCAAGACTTTGTACCCATTTCCTTTTTGTCTCAGCGTCAACCTTAGACATGATAATGCTGATTATCAAAGCATCGCAAATTTCTTCAAAGGAGCCGATAGACTTCATAGCACTATATGTAGCGGATACCTTATCTACCAGTGATCTTAGTGTTGCTTGCGAAGCCCTTGTCAGTTTTGGGACATCAAATAAAATAGCTTGTAAAAGTAAGTTAAATTTTTCAGTACAACAAAGCGATGTGTTATTATGAACAAGTGACTTAAAAGGTCCAATAAAACTTGAATTCCGAATATTTTCCAGGAAATTTTGGTAAATTTAATTTTGGCAAACGATTTACTGCGCTACTTCTGTTGAATTAGGTCATGGGTGAAAATTCTCATTTAACATACTTGGACGACGTCTGTCTCCAAAGTTAGTCATAATTATAGATTTTGCCTTTATATCTATATGCTTCATCAATATCTATTCGACACAGTTTTTGGGTTCGATTCGCTCTATGCGCAATTGAGTGTCAGAGCAAAGCTTGTAATAGGAATCAAGGACTCCTAAACGACATTCTAATTCTGCAACTGACATATTTGGGCTACTTTCAACGGTGGTATAAATTCTATAAATAGCTGCCTTCGACGTTTTGGGCGTGTTTTTAGCTCAGTCATACTTGTGATTTCTGACGGTTTATACGAGGAAGGCTTATCTTCCTTCTTTTCAGTGTTGGATTCATTAGGCATTTTGCTTTTAAACGCTTTAGCCTTATCGAGATTACTATTTAATTGAGAGTAGTTGGCCGCCGAAAAGTTAATTGTGAGACAAATGGGTTAATGTTATATTAAAGTGCAGCTGAGATTTAAATTATCAATAAATCATGTGTTGTACAATTTACAAGAAAACGATGTATAACAATGTTAAAAAATAAGAGCACCAAAATATATGACCATGTATTGCAATTGGTAAAATATTAGCAAGAGAACACTTATTGGAATTTTTTCTATGTAGGCGTTGGTGTAATGTTATCTCAATATAAAAGGTCGTGGAATCACTCAGAAGATAACAATTAGAAGATAGGCGGGAGATAATTTATAGAGAGAAATTTATCTACAATTGGAATAGCATATGTTTGTTGT
The DNA here is from genome assembly GCA_949748255.1 of Eustalomyia histrio. Taxonomy (NCBI): domain Eukaryota; kingdom Metazoa; phylum Arthropoda; class Insecta; order Diptera; family Anthomyiidae; genus Eustalomyia; species Eustalomyia histrio. The sequence goes on from OX456523.1 coordinate 159,992,178, forward strand.
TGCTGTGAAATGAGCGCCACATACGATTTTACCGACAAACTTTCTGCATACAGGGTATTTACAATATTTCGGCCGAATAAGTACTTCGATTATATTATTATAATGTCTATAGTCTGGTTTTTTTTCATTGTGTTCTTATTTCTTTTTAACCGAGAGACACTTTGATTTTCCTTGATATTAATATTTATTGTCAACAAATATTATAACTTTTTTGTACTACCACGACGGAGGAGACGTGAAATTAAATCTTATAATATCTCGTCGGGGTCACCAATGAATATTAGCCAATTCCGAAGGCGGGTCTAGACGCAGGAGATGCAAAAAATACTAGAGGGGAGCGACACGAGAACTAAAGATAAACGGTACGACAAGGTTCAAATCAAAAAAGCTACTAAAACATGTTTTATTTTTAATATTCTTATAAACTAACAGAGTATTTTTCGAAGTAACGGAAGAATTCCCAAGTAAATAGCAAATGTAATGATTACAAGGGGGCTTAACTAAAAAATCATTTAAGGTATACATTAGTATTACAATAAATTATTATAAATTCAAAAAAAAAAAAAAAGAAATATTTAAATGTTCAACTTAGTGATAAGCAAGCGACCATCAAAACCTTGGAAAACTTTGATAACACGTCCAAGAAACTATGCATTCGGAGGCAAATTATCCTGTTTGATGACCACTAAATCGTCAAGTACAATGTGCCTCTGAGGGTTTTTCCACTTATATCTTTTGTTTAATTCCCTAACATACTCGTCTTTCCATATTCTGCAGAAGTAATGGTGTTAAATTCTTAGTTTCTGGCATATTAAAGATAATTGGAGTTCGCTAAGCGACCATTTGCGCGCAATATATCCTTAGAATACAAGAAAGGGTAAGGATGATTAGGGTACTTTCCTTGGGTAAGGGTTTCCTTGATTTTAAAGAATCATATTCTTCTTTAAAATAAAGGGTTTGACTGAGCATTTTGAGTTTATCTTTGGATTTAATCTCTGCTGCATCCAATTGGATACTGTGGTGGCTCAGCAGAAGGGTAAGTCTATCTTTGGCCGACGGAACTCTTGCCCTATCAAGTTCCAGCCCCTGATGACGATCCTGGGTTTCAAGGGAATTACGTGAAACGCGATCACAAAAACGATAAACATAAGAAAAAGCTCTAACAGCTCTAGACCATTTTGAAAATCTTTTAGAATGTATGTTTGAATAGTTAATGTGTTCACGTAATATTGAATTTTTGCTTCAGCTTAAGTTTGAAATTTGTGTGTTGTAGTTGGCCATTTGAAATTTTAACCACGAAGCTCCATTCCACCATAGGCTGTTTTCCATCAATTTTCCAGCAATACATCCACGGCTGACAATATCGGCTGGGTTGCCCAGTTGTTAACTCCCACCGTATCGTGGCCACACGATTTGCTACAAACGTTTTCCAAGAATTAGGAGTTCTTCTAAGCCAGGCCAAAACGATTAATGAATCTGTCCAAAAATAGGTGTGATGTTGGGGTAATTTAAGCTGGGACAGCACATTCTTGACCATACTTTGATGGGTGCAACTATCGTCTTAGCGAAGAGTAGGGTTATCGAACTAGGTCCGTCTATGGGTGTAACTCGTGCATACAAAACTGCAAAGTATACGCTCTGGGAAGCATCCGCAAAGTCATGAAACTCAATTTTAGCTGAGGGTGAAAATTATATCCATCTAGGAATACGAATTTTATTATTATCGTAATATTGCAAAAATGTTTGCCACCTTATAAGGGTGGTGCTAGCCAACCAGCTGGGTCAAAAAGACGAACAATGTCTGACAAGACTACACGCTTTGTATAGCCAGATCTTCTCTCGATCAAGGGTACGTTGAAGAAGAATAAATCTTTTTTCGCATTCCCTCGAATACCGAGGGTTTTGACATTATTCGATTCTGCGAGGGTAAGCAAATTAGTATCGAGCAAATGGTTTTAGGGTAAATGATTCAGCAGATCGGAATTATTGGAAATCCATTTTCTTAATGCAAAACCTGCATCATCCATCACTGCGATCAATTGTTGTTGAGCGATTTTAGCTTCATTAATGGTATGAGCACCAGCTAACACATCGTCAACATACATGCTATCTCTTAAAAATTGAGAAGCGATTTGGTGGGTACTTTGAACATAGTCAGCCAATTCGTAATGGGTTCTAATTGCTTTTACGTGATAAAATTCGTTGAAAGGGTGTGTGAATAGGGTTCAATAAAATCTGCCCGTACATTTTCGTAATATCGGCATTAAAAACGATCTTATAAAAGCTCCATTTTAAGATCAATACTACTAAATCCTGTTGTAGGGTAGGCTCAGTATATAGCGCATCATTTAAGCTGTTGCCGTTCGAAGTTTTGCTTGATGCATTAAATACAACCCGAACTTTCGTCGTCACCCGATCGGGTCTGACTACTGCATGATGTGGTAAATAGTAGTACGAGTTTGAAGAAATATTTGGGGTAAAAGGAACGGTTTTCATGTGACCTAAGTCAACATATTCCTGGATCGTATTGTCGTATTCCGCTTTGAGTTCAGAATTCTTCATCAAATTCTTCTCATTTCTCAAATATTGAGCCATCGCAATATGGCGCGAGTTCCCTAACTCAATTTGAGGGGTACGAAATGGAAGATTGACTTGATAACGACCATTGGGTAGGCGCTGGGTAGTCTATTTATAATTCTCTTCATAAAAGGAATCTTCAAGAGATTTAATGGGTTTCCTTGGGATTTCTTCAACTTCCCAAAATTTGGTTAAGAGTAACCGTTTTAAAACATGAGACAATTGCACGGGGTTTGAGCGATCCCTTTACTGGTCCTGTCAATATTCAACTGAATTGGGTTTCCTGAGCAATTAGTGTGTCGAGGAACCCATTCTTGACACCAGTTCGGAATATTCGACTGGCCGACTGTCGTACAAATTAGGGTCCGCCAACTCAATATCCTCTAATCTTTCGGCGATGTTGGGGCTTATGGGATGGGTGGGTAAATTGTCCGAGACTCCTTTAACAACAATTGCCTGCATCGTTAGGGTAAACTCTTTCCGGTTATTAGACCTTATCGTTACGTCGCACAAAAGTTTTTCCAGACATAATAATTTCCAACTGGGTCGTTTTACACTTACTGATATGTGCTACACAATGTAGATGGCACTATCAGTTTGTCATACAAAATATTTTGGATTCTTAAAAAAAAAAAATTTCTTTGAAAGTTTGACTATACATAAACAAAATCTAGTTAATTAGGTGCCGTGTAATAAAGCCATAGCACCTTATTTCACACAGCATTGAGAAATAATGCCATATGGCTTTATATCCAACGGAGAAGTGAAATAAAGCCATTATGGCATTATTACACGTTTGATAATTTTCTGTGCATTTTCTGTGTTCTGGATGGAAATTTTAAATAAATTATAAGCAGTATAACTTACCGACTCTGGCAGGGTATAGGGTACTTTTTTGTTTGCCTTGGTTTGTGTGTGTATATATTTTCTTACTTGTTATTCTCCTTTGTGTTGTTCTTCCCACTTTAATGTTTAGTCTCGCTAATGTTATTGCTTTTAATAATGCTAGTGACGTATTAGTAAACAAAAAAAAACTTTTTAGGGTATAAATATTAGCAAAAAATATTTTAATGTTTTATTTGTCTAGTTTCTTGTTTTACACGGTAAAAAAAATGTTGGTGTATTTGTGTAAGCTTTTTCGAAAAATAAAATATATTACATTAATATTTTGAAATATTTTTTCTTTAAACTTTGTTTACCAAATAAAACCGTCTCACTTTAAGTAAAATTTAGGGGTGGTTTTTCGAACTTTATTTGTATTTTGTTTTGTATATCGGGATAACCACTAAGTTAAAAATTGTAATATTTTCCTTTATTTATTTAAAACTATTATCTAAACTTTTTTAACGGGTTTATTTTGTTTTTGTAAGTTCTAATTTGTTTCAATGTGGACAGTCCACATATCACATATACAGGTTAGTTGAAAAGTTCTTGCGCTCACCAAGAGATGGCACTGCTAGCTCCAAACTTTTCTTTCTCTAGTTGGTATAACTGTCCTGAGAACACATGCAAAGTTGCAAGTCATTCTATCAATTCTTTCTTTGTTTACAAGCCATTTGAAGTTGACGTGTCATTGATTTTTTTTAATATTGAAAAAATTGAATATTGTGCAGTCATTAGATTCTTTGTTTTGAAGGGATTAAAAGTAAAGGAAATTTATGAACAATTGTTAGAAGTGTATAAGGAGTCCTCACCTTCAAAACACACCGTTGAATTTTGGGCTGGTGAATTTAAACGTGGTCGTACCAGCCTTGAAGACGATCCACGCGAAGGGCGACCAAAAACTGCAACCACAGCAGAAATCATTGAGCAGGTACATAATATGGCGTTTTAAGCCGAATAAAACTGACTTCTTGCGTCGTTTTATAACTTTGGATGAGACTTAGATCTACCACCATGATCCTAAATTGAAGCAAGAACGTTTACAGTGGACTGAAGCTGGTTGTTGACCTCCAAAGCAGGTGAAGTCACAACGATCAGCAAGGAAGGCTATGCACGGTGGCCTTGAACCTAACTTAATTGGGGGGTAAGGGCACATCGAATTTTTTTGCTGGAGATCACATATTTGTGCTTAAGAAGCAAAATCTCGCAAAAACTAAAAAAATCCGCTTAGCCGTTTTTGTAAAAAATGTATTTTTGTACTTATAATATAATGGTTTTTGACAAATCTGCATGGCACTTCAAAAAATATATACTAATTATATTTCTCAATAATTAGGCAGATAACTGTAAAATAAAAACATATTTTACGAGAAGACAACTGAAAAATGTAAATATACTTGTTTAAAAACGGAATAAATAATGTAATATGAGTTTAACAACAAAATAAAAGCCTTTATCGATTTTGACATCATTTAATTTATTAAATATTATGTAATTTATTCATTCATAAGTATACATTAAATATGTTTTGTATACATATTTTTCAAAATGTGATGATTTTTATGTAAAAATATATCCATTTGCTTGTATTATAAATTTTCACAATTTCAAATATGCTGACTATTGTATTCTCGCACAGCTTTTAATAAATTATTACAGAAATTGGCATTATCCTTTTTTACTTTGTATTTTTGTCAAGTTTTTTTTAAATCAGCATGCACAGATTCTACAGACTGTTCGCTGTAATACCCAAGAGCTCTCTTTGATTTGTTGCAAAAATATTCAATATGGTAAAAGACCGCATGAATTTTAGGTGTAACGCTGATATTTAAGTCAAGAAAGCTTTTACGAAAATTGTTAATATGATCGGTGAATTTTGGGTCCAGAATACTCCCGAAACAAAAATGAACAACTTCGTGAATGTCTTGGAAGCACTGAACATACTTTAGGCAGCCTAAATTTTGGTAGGATCGTAAAATATCCACTTTTTCTAATAAAGTTTTACACACATTTCCTGCAAATGATGGTATTTTATTAAATATTTCTCGAGAAACATTGCACTGTGTAGCCCATTTTAAACTTTCTTCCTCAAATTTAACTAACATATGTTTATATATATGATTTACCGCGCCTAGTAACAAATGCAGCTCCGGAAGTGAAATAATATCTATTATTTCTCTATCTTTGTCAACAGAATAGATTGGAGGGTTTATGCAATTTTTATAATTATGAGCATCTTTTTTATTACTTCCCGCTCTCTTCCATGATTCAAAATTTTCCACACAATCTCTAATTGTTCTGTATTCTCCGCAAGAGTCAAGATTACCATCTTTTGCGGTACACCACGTACAAGGGTAACAACTTGCATGACTCATTATTCCTGATTATACGTTGGCGAGTTTGAAATCTATAGATATTGTTGCATCGTAAAATTGTCTTATGTTCAAAATTATCCACACCGTATCAACGTTTTCATATAATTCTTCCATTTTCTCAGCAATAACAATTAAAAATATTTTTTTTACCCCTGAATCTTTCATCTTTTTCGCATAATCATAAGTTTTCGCATATCATAAGTTTGACGTTTTCTCTCACTATCTGTAGCAATGCCATATACTTGAATCGATAAAGTAACCTTTAAAAAACCGCCACCACGTCTATTCCAAATTTTAAATTCACTTGATCACTATCAATTTGTCTGGATTCTTTAACAAAATCAATCAAGCCATTTAAATTATTACAAATAATCATATTTTCTTTATATTGAGTGACGTTGCCTTTTTTAGAAGAAATGGCTGTGATATTTTTTATTTCGAATAATCCATCGAGCAAGTGATTTTTATTTTGTATGCGATATTCAAGTTTTGACACAAACATTCGACGAATTTTTGTTGCCACTCGAAAGGCCTTAGCAATACCACAAATACTATTTTTCGATAATGAAAAGCTTGTTCCGATTTTTGACATATCATCCGCTGAAATTTGAGGCTCAATATTTCTTTTTGCAGCTTTTGAATTTAATAACGTTCATTGGCTTACCCTTTTTTTGAGAAAGTGCAATTTTTTGCTCTGATATCTGTTTATCACTTTTTACTGTAACATCATTTTTGATCAAATGGCATATTAATTGTTGTTTTTTTTGGGATTCAAAGTATCATTTATGTGTTCTTTAACATTATCATAATTCGAAGTATTATTGCAATTATGGTTTTTACCACGAGATACGATTGCTAAATATTTAGGACATTTTTTTACTTTGTTCTTAAAATTTTCCGATTTTAATTTAGATTTATTAGATGAGCTGAAATTAAATTGACTTCGAGAGTGCATACAACGCCGTCATTTGATCGCGTTGACAATTGATTTGGATATGTCCAATTGGAATAATCAGGAAAGTTTAATGATCCCTTTGTACACTTTTTATTAATATCATTTTGTCGATATACAATCATTCGGCATGAAGTGCAAATAACACATGGCAAACGTTCATCATTGAAATCATAATTGACTAAAACAGTTATTCGTTCTTGAAATTTACCCTTTACTTCATTTTTTTTTCAAACAAAATAGACACACTTTCTTTCTGTTCTCTATATGAGTTAAAGCATGATCTTTGGACATCATGTTATTATATCGAATTAAATAGAAACCTTTTATGTACGAAGTTAACGCAACAAAAGTTTGCGGTGAACTGATAATTATATGTAAAAATTCGTTTATTTACTTCTCTTCTATTCTCTAATATATATTGAAAAACTAATGCATCGTTGCAAAATATGTTTTTATTTTACAGTTATTATATATTTTTTTAAGTGCCACGCAGATTTTTTTTGTCAAAAACATTTATATTATAAGTACAAATATACATTTTTTACAAAAACGGCTAAGCGGATTTTTTTAATTTTTGCGGGATTTTGCTTCTTAAGCACAAATATGTGATCTCCAGCAAAAAAGTTCGATGTACCCTTACCCCCCCAATTAAGTTAGGTTCAAGGCCACCGTGTATGGCATCAGTTTTTTGGGATGCAAAAGGAATTTTGTTGATTTATTATCTTCAGGAAGGTAAAAACATCAACTCTGAATATTGCAGCCTTTTGGATCAGCTGGATGAAAAAATTCGTGAGAAAAGACCTGGTTTAAAGAAGAAAAAAATCATTTTTCATCAAGACAATGCACCTGCTCACAAAAGTGTTTTGACGATGGCTAAATTAAAAGAATTAAAGTACGAATTGCTTGAACATACACCGTATTCACCAGATTTGGCTCCCAGTGACTACTATCTCTTCAGAAATCTCAAACAATTCCTTCGTGCAAAGCGTTTTTCGTCTAATGAAGAGGCCATAGCAGCCGTAGACGGTTATTTTGCAGAGCTTCCAAAAAACCATTATAAGGATGGGATACAATTATTGGAAGATCATTGGAACGAGTGTATTGAGCTTCTAGGAGATTATATTGAATAAAATAATATTTTTCGTAACAAAAACAGTATTCTTTCATTTCGAGCGCAGGAACTTTTCAACCAACCTGTATATTTTTTTTGTATGTGATATTTTTTCTTTTTTTTTAAATGTCGATTTCTAGCGGGTTATTTTTTATTCAAAAAACTTCTAGAAACTAGCACCGTTTCATTTTCACTAACGGTGGACCAATGTTTATTTGCGGGTTAAGGGGTTTGGGTGCTTTTAAAGAAGTAAACACGTGTAGTTTTTTTCACAACGTTGTAACTCATATGTTTATTTTTTAACCTTTGGTTATTTAATTTACCTCAGGTTAACTTTAATGTTAAGTAAGTTTTAATTTTTTCAATTTAAGCTTAAGTGTACAGTTTGTAATACTTGCTGTGTACATATATGAGTATATTTTAATTTTTTATTTGATTTGTACAATGTTAATTTGGAAATCAATAATTCACAATCTCGTTTCACAATCACGTTTTTTTGGCTGTTGATAGTTTGTTGGGTTAAACTTTTCCTTCTTTACTTTTTATGTTGATTGTTAAATTTCATTTAAAGTTGATGCTTTGCTGCTACTCGTAAAGTCGACGATTTTAAAAGTGAAGTTGGTTTCAATTGTAGGCCACCAATTTCCGATGACGTTTTGGGGGGGAGGGGGCGTTAATATGCACCAGTGATAAGCATGTGGTACTATTTGTGCGCGGTGCGAACAAAAATATTGCACAGAAAATTACCGAAGGTGCAATAATGCCAAATTGACTTTATTTCACTTCTCCATTGGAAATAAAACCATATGACATTATTTCTCAATGCTGTGTGAAATAAGATCCTATGGCTTTATTACACGGCACTTAACTAGATTTTGTTTATATTCAAACTTTCTAAGAAATTTTATATATTTTTTTAAAGAAGCTTACACAGCCTCACTCGACACTTTCTCATACATTCTACACAAATTCAAACCTTTAATTGATTATATTTATAAATAAGTGCAATACGCAGATAGTTTACGGTCATCCGGCGCCTGTTGACATCGTAGGACCATAATGAAGTAAGTTGTATTGCTTTATCTGAAATTTTGTTTTAGCATATACTTTACATACCTAATTTTGAATCAGATGATGAAGAGAAGCCTAACATAAATATTTAATGAATTTGCTGTTTGATACAACTTAATTGTTTTAACAAAGTATTATCTGTATTGTTGCATATAGCGTTGCCCTATATTAGGTTAAATATTAGTTTCGATATTCATGTTAAGCTTTCTGGGAATCATATTACACCTATTGAACAAATAACATTTTTAATATAACGTCAAATAAACTTCAAGCATTTCAAGTTTCTTTTAGTTTATTCCTTATTTCTTTAAATGTTATAAACTTTGTGATTTCGTTTCTTCAATTTTAATTAATCATTAATTATCGTCACAGATATTTATTTTTACTCTCAACTTTATACACATCGGTTATTTATTTAATTTAATACCCAAATGGTGACCGAACTTCTAAATATAAAATTTCGCTCAACGTATTATAAAAATTATTTACATTATTTTTAAATTATAATAAACTAACACTGAAATGTTTATAAATATGGAATCTTAAATTTTTTTGAAGTTAATTTTTTTATTGGGCTGACAACAACCGTATACTTTTGTCAGCATGATGGGTGGGCCAAGGACGTGTGTAGCAAATTACACCTATTGCTACATACAGATCATCAGCACTTGTTCCTCTAAATTTTTTTCTTCTTCTTATCTTTTTCTGTGTGAATAGATTATTTGTATATCTAGCTACCTAAATATAAAATCTATTGTAACTGATTCACCAACATTTTTATTTAACTATGATTCTTTCCCTCTGTGTAAGTGTGAATAGATTATTTGTATATCTAGCTACCTAAATATAAAATCTATTGCAACTGATTCACCAACATTTTTATTTGGGAACAAAACACACCCCCCAACGTCGAGCACGGCCGATTGGAGGATCGTTACAAATGTAATATAATAATTTATTTAACTATGATTCTTTCCCTCTGTGTAATTCTGTTAAAATTAACACATAATTTGTTATTAAAATTTATATCCGAAATGATAATGATCATTAAATCATATTTTAAATTAGTCAATTAACTTCGTTAAAAAAAGTACAACCAAATGACTTTTCAGTTTTTTACTTTTTTTTATTTTTTAATTACGTATATGCAAGAACATAATAACAATTTAATTTATCAACCTCATAATTATTATCATTGTTGTAATATGAATATATTTCGTTTATACAAACGGTATTATGTACGGCGTGAAGTATGAATATCGTATTGCACAGACAGTCAACTCTTCAAGTAAAGCAAGTTCAAGTTGGATACCTTTTCCACGTACGTTTGGTTTAACTGTTTCATACTATATCTCCTGGGAATTATGAATTAATAATTTAATGCTAAGTAAGCATAATTTAAGTATAAATAGGAACTATAATAAAAATAAAGAAATAATAATTAATTCAACCATTCGAGCAACGCTACAGTTGCTCTGGCCACAACCACTCACCATTCAACAATACCAGGCAAAGCAGACATATACAAAAAAAAAAAAATACCAAATAAACCGAGTGCATACTATATATGCACCAGTAAGAGAACGGAGGCGACTTTGCCCATGTTCGAATATTTTTTTTAGACAAGATATAAAAATAACTTAATAAATAATTCAAAAAGAAAATTAAATGCCAGATATATAAAAAAAATATTTTTAACAACCATTGTAAGTTATATTTGAAGTCTTTTGTAATCTTTTTAACAAAGTTAGGGACATTTTTAGCTATAGGTAAACCTAACTCAAATATAGAAAATCCTAATGCGAATGTTGTAAATGAGGTAGTAGTTGAAAATAACAGATTGTATCTCTCGCAGATAAAAGTTTGTATACTTATAATTACCATAATTGTCTGCATAATTTGTTCATTACACAACCGAATGTCAAAGAAAAGATATATGGGCAGGGCGGATGGTTTGGATAAATTGTAGTTTAAAAACGCGAACTAATATCTAAAATTAATTTCTCATAGTGGAAAAATACGTTCTGAATACGGTAAATGATTAAATTTTAGCCTTAATTCCATTGGAAACTAACCCTGTTGATAACGGATAAAATATATCTATCTAATGGATTGGCCAATTATCGTAGGGAAAGTTAGGCTAATAAAAGAACATTTCGACAGATCATATAAATGTTTGAATACTGATAGACCTACTAAGGAAGAGACAGTGGAAGAATATCTCGAAATCTTGTTCATCCGACGAGAGGAAATTAGAGCAATTCTAAACGTAAATTACACCCGCCTTACAGCTTCTCATAAATCGGCAGCGGACAATTTCTTTACAGACGTTCGAGACAAGCTCGTCAACGTCTTGGCACGAAGAGGTTTGGAAGTTAAGTTGCCAATTTTATTACACGAAGAAGTAATATATAAAATAAAACCAACATTGCAAGAAGAAATAAATTTAGAAGATAAAAACATGTCACAAACGGTGGTCGAATTTTTCAATACAGCCTCAAAACTTATATCAGATTTTGATGGTAAACCTGAAAATCTACGTTCCTTCCTTGACTCATTGGAACTAGTAAATTCAATTAAAGGACCACACGATAATGGTGCCATATCACTTATCAGGACTACGCTGGGAATCTCATCAACAATGAATCAACAATCGCAGGGATTCAGATAAAATTAACAAATTCAGTTAAAGGTGAGACATTTGAAGTTTTACCTGCTAAAATGATGAACATCAGACAAAACAATAAGTCTGAAAACAATTACTGTGGTGAGATAAAAACTCTGACAAAATCTCTGGAAAATGCCTACATAACTGATGGATTACCCTCAGAATTGGCTAACAAATACTCAACTCAAGTAGCCGTAAAAGCCATGGAGGCAGGTCAGTTCAGCAACTTAAACGACGCAATTGCTAAATTCGTCGGCAGCTGCACTGATGCCACTGGTTAGCAGAATACAATTCTCGATTATAATCAAAGACCAAATGATCACAGATATAACCGAACGGGTTTCGGAAGAAAATACCGTGGCTGGGGTGGTCAAAGAAACAATACTAGCCGTAATAATCACGGTAGTAACTCAACAAATCATGATAACCGAAGACGCGAAAGAAATTATTCTCGTAATGACCGTGAAAATAGACATCGAGTAAGAGTGGCGAATAGTCAGGAAAATACTTCGGAAACTCAAACATTCCCCAAAGATCAAACCAATAAACCACAAAGTAAGCACCCTTAACTTAAACTTTAGCTGCTTTATTCAAATAGATATAATTAATACTATAATAACACTACTGGTGGATACCGGAGTAGAAATTTCTCTAATAAAACATCAATGCACATTTAAACGATTGAATACGGCAAATATTACATGACATAGGGCCATTATTATGACTTGCCCTTAAGGTTAGCTAAAGTAAGCAATAAAGTGACCTTTAACTATTTTTGGTAATTACAACTTCCAAAACAAACAAAAAAAAAACAAACGAAAAATAAAATTTCTTCGAATTTAGTAGAAAATAAAAATGTTTGTTGTAAAAAATTTACAATGTCGACACCGAACACAGTAAAAAACCAAACAGCAAAGATCAAAAAACTACACTGCAGAGCAAAAAATATGGCAACTTCAAATGCAAGTTATAATACTGGGCCTTACTGGAATGGGAAATGGTAAAATCAAATCCATTGGCACAACATTTTTCGATTTGAAGACTGATAATTTCTTGATACCCCAGAATTTCCATGTAGTGGATGATAAATTCCATATACTTTGCGATGGAATTTCTGAAAAAATTTAATTGCGTACTTGAATTAGATAGCGATTATCTTATACTTTGACCCCGAAATACAACACAGCAAATAGTAATACCAATTACCAATTCTTGTAACCATGATATTGCCTTACCAGCAAGGGCTGAAGTAATACGCCAAACAAAACTTTTATCTTATGCTAAGGAAACACTAGAACCTAATCAAGAACCTAAACCAGAAATTTTTATAACTAGTACACTAGGCAATGCTAGGAATGCATTTATAAGAATACTTAATACAAACAATAAAGTGTCTACACTTAACCAAATGAAATTATAACAGAGGATATCAAAAATTAAGAAATAAAGAAGTGTAACTCCAACAATGAAAAATGAAATTTTAAACATATTGTGGACAAATTTTCCTAAACGTTTTAATGACACTTTAACATAAATATTGTTACAAGAAATTTCTAGAATTAAAAATTTCTTTACACGAATTTTGACAGCTGGAAAAATCTAGTGTCGTAATAAACTGGAAATAACTAGAATACCTGACTACTCATATAAATACTGGTACTCGGTGACGCAGCAGTTCAGTTTAGAAAATAAAACGCTGGCGTGTTAAGAACTAAAGTGTGGCTAACGTTTAGTCCATTTATACCGTGTAAATAAAGTGTGCTATTAAAGTGTTTTTCTGTAATTTTTATTGCCTGTTATAAATAAATATAGCTATAAATAATTTGAAACAGTGTTTCTTATTGCAATATAGAAAGAAATCGATTTATTTAAAAGGTAAATAAATCAACGATTTTATAAAGGGTAAAATCGTAACAATTAGTGTCAGAAGTGGCATTGCAAAATAATAAGCAGTCATGAAATTGGAGGAGCTTAAAGTGGAGCAACTTAAGAAGGAATTGAGTAAGTTGGAGCTACCGACAGCAGGTAATAAGACAGAATTACAAAAGCGGCTGATAGAGGAATTCAAGCGGCGTAACATTGACATTGCGACTTACGAATTTGATGAAAAAGAAGCAATGGAGGTTAGTACCCGTAAAATAGAAGGTAATATGGAGTTAAGCGCAATGTTTGCCGCTATGATGGAAAACAATAAGAAATTGCTAGAAACTTCAAGAGCAGATAAAGAGAAACTGTTTACTAAGATGGAAATTAAACTTTTAGAAACTTCTAGAGCAGACGACGAAAAACTGTTAACTAAGATGGAAACGAAACTGTTAACTAAGATAGAAACTTCGAGGGCAGATAACGAGAAAATGTTTGCTAAGATAGAAGAAAAACTTCAGGAAACATATAAAGCTACTAATAAAAAAATTTCTGTGGTTAAAAAACGAGTTTCTGACATAGAGTTGATTCTGGCTTTAAAAGGAAACGCTGCTGAAATTCTAGAAAGTGTGCCAATCACCTCCAGAAATAATTATGACGACATAATGGTGGCACTGCAGCGGAAGTATGGTAGCGAACACAAAAAATAAATTTACAGAATGGAACTAAGAGCTAGACTGCAAAAAGCAAAAGAGTCATTGCAAGATTGAGCGGTTGGTGTAGCTAACCTATCCAGGAGAAAATCATCCATTCTTAGATCAGTTCAAAATTGAAGCATTTGTGAATGGAATTCGGGATTCTGATGTGAGACATGCGGTATGTGCTACCCAGAAATCGACTTTTGCTGAAACTGTCTCATTCGCGCTGTCCCAAGGGACTGCGAATTGTGATTTCCAAGCCACAAACATTTAAGGTGCGTAACCTCAAAGTGACTGCTGAAAGAGAGCAAGTTATAATCACAAAGCTAACAGAAGGATTCAGAGAAGTGCTCACGGAGTTAAAAGATGCATTTAAGCAGGCTACAACTGCGGTAGAGTGGGACATTTCAGCAAAATTGCAAAGCACCAAGGAAGAGCTCTCGGCCCGATCAGCAACCACCTAAAGAGTCACCGTTAAACTAAAAAGAGCTAGCACTACGGGGCATGAGCTAGCTCCCACAACCGATGGCCCCACAATCTCCATATCAGTAGCATAGCAGGAGAAAGGCAATCTCACTGCTTATGGGTACATCAACGGGCGATAGCACATTTTTACGATAGACACAGGAGCATCACAGTCAATCATCAGGACCGATTAAGTGAAAAAGGCAGTTGAACCACTATACGGGGTAAGTCTGCGCACAGCTACTGGGGAGCCAGCATATGTCTATGGTAAAATAAATGTAAAACTAACGATTGCCACCTTAAGCGTCAATCACGTATTTATTATTGCCGATATTGTGGACTAAGTAATCATTGGTGCAGATTTCATGATTGGTCACGGCATTAATCTGCATATGGGGCAAAAAGTTATGATTTGGCGCAATGTTGAAGTACCCCTTGATGTTGGATAAGAGCAAGCGGATCGGGTAAGAAAGCTATTTACCATCAGCCACCAAAAACTACCAGCACGGGCAGAAACTTTAGTATGAGTGTGTATGGAGGGAGATTGTGAGGACGGCAGCTTGTGGGTGGTAGAACCATCAGAATAAAAAGTGACATAATAACAGCGAAAGCCCTCGTCAAAACCAGCAAAGACAAAGGAGTTCCTGTAAGAGTACTGAACCTATCAAATTGTGAAAAAGTTGTCCGAGCGAGATCTGAAATAGTCAAATGTACTGCGCCAGAAGCAATAATCAGTTGCGAAAAGAACTTGGAACCTTCCAATGCGTCCGTTGAAGATATGTGGAAAAATGGTTAAAAAAACTGGCCGCGCCTGATAGAAATAAAGCCAAACAATTAATCAGGAAATACGGCTCTGTCTTCGCCATAAGAAACCAAAGTCAAGGAATAACGGCGATCGTAAAACACAGAATAAATACTTGTGAAGCAAGGCCAATAAAGCGGGCGCCCAGAAGTATTCCTCTAGCAAAACGAAATGAAGTAAAGGAGTTAGTCAACGAAATGGAGCGTAGTGGAGTAATCGAACCATCTTCTAGCCCATGGAGCTCGCCTATAGTTTTAGTTAAGAAAAAAGATGGCAGCACCCGATTCTGTGTTGATTACAGAAAACTAAACGATATCACCAAGAAGGACAGCTATCCACTGCCGAGAATTGACGACACTCTAGACACGCTAGCAGGCACCAAATGGTTCTCCACATCAGACTTGCAAAATGGTTATTGGCAAGTAGAAAATTGTGACCAAAACAAGGAGAAAACTGCCTTTAGCACAGGTGACGGATTATGGCACTTTAATGTGATGCCCTTTGGACTCTGCAATGCTCCAGCAACATTTGAGCGGTAAATGGAAAATATGCTGAAAGGACTCCACAGGAAAACTTGCCTAGTGTACCTTGATGACATAATTGTCATGGGAAGAACTTTCAATAAACACTTGAAGAACTTAGGAGAAGTTTTAAGGCGAATATCTGCGGCTGGACTCAAGCTTAGCGCAAACAAATGTACACTGTTTCAGAGGGAAGTCAAGTATTTGGGTTTCGCGAAAACTGCAGAAGGTATATCAACCGATGAAGATAAGATTCGGGCAGTAAAGGATTGGCCTTGCCCGAAAAATCTGCACGAGTTGCGCAGCTTTCTAGGACTCTGCACATACTACCGACGATTTGTACCAAACTTTGCCAGTGTGGCTGCAAGTCTACATGAGAGGCGCGACCATTTCATTGGGGTGAAGCTCAAGAACAAGCATTCCTAAGACTCAAGGACCAATTATGTACGGCACCGATTCTTGGATATCCTGTGGCCGGGGAAAAATTTGTGCTGGATAGCGATGCAAGCGGATACGGAATAGGAGGTGTGCTTTCGCAGGTTATCAGTGGAACCGAAAAAGTCATAGGCTATTACAATCGAATACTTTCAAAGCCTGAAATAAACTACTACGTAACGCGACGGGACCTATTGGCGGCGGTAGAATGTGTAAAGCACTACGACAAGTATCTGTATGGTCAGCACTTTCAACTAAGAACCGACCATTCTGCACTCAGGTGGCTGCTGCAATTTAAACAACCGGAAGGGCAGCTAGCTCGTTGGATTGAACGACTTCAAAGCTATGATTTCAGCATCGAGCACAGGAAAGGCATAAAACATTGCAATGCGGACGCTCTTTCAAAACGCCCCTGTAATTTAGAGTGCAGACATTGTGTATCGTTGATATAAGACTAACGCATATTGAGTCAAGTGAAGCCTGGTCAGCGGCGCAACAAAATTACCCCATACTGTCAAAAATTATGTCAGCTAAAGCAGAGGACAGGAGGCCTACCCGTGAACAAATATCAGCTGAAAGTCCGCTAATGAAGGCGTATTGGGCCCAGTGGAACAGTCTACGGGTAATTAATCACTGCTTATGTCGTATATGGGAAAGTGCGGACGGCGAAACTGAGACAAAGCTAATTGTGGTGCCCTCAAGCAATATAGACGAAGTATTAAAAGAGTTCCATGACGGTCCCAGTGGTGGTCATCTCGGTGTCACGAAAACCTAAGAGAAGTTAAAACAACGATTATTCTGGGTCAGCTGCCAGCAAGCTGTAAGCGATTGGATAGCAAATTGCTCGCAATGCATCACAGCTAAAGGACCAGTAAGGAGAAGTCGTGGGCAACTTTAACAATACAACTCGGGTGCCCCATTTGAGCGGATAGCAATGGATGTGGCAGGCCCTTTCCCTATCAGTGATTCCAAAAACCGTTACGTTCTTATGGTGATCGACTATTTCAGTAAATCGCCTGAGGTATACGCTATACCGAACCAGGAAGCCAGAACGATAATAAGCGCATTTGTGAACAACTGGGTGTGCCGCTACGGTGTTCCATTAGAATTACACTCTGACCTGGGAATGAATTTTGAATCTGCTATCTTCAAGGAAATGTGTGAGTTGTATGAAATAAGAAATACAAGAACCACTCCGCTGCATCCGCAATGTGATGGAATGGTCGAAAGATTCAATCTCACTTTAGAGGAATACTTAAGAAAAGTGGTCAGTACTCATCAGAAGGACTGGGATGAACACATCCCCAAATTTTTACGATAAGATGAAGGCGAGGTATAATATGGCAGCAAATTCTGAAGGAATTAATGAGGGTCAGCTGGTTCTGCTATTTAACCCGCAACGAAAGAAAGGATTATCTCCCAAACTACAAATGCATTGGGACGGACACTATAGAGTAATTTAAGGGTTGAATGATGTGGTATACAGAATACAGAAGATCGGAGCCCAAGGTCCAAAATGAAGGTTGTTCATCTAGAACGACTAGCCAACTATGGAAAAGGAATAGCTATGCCTGTTTGGGACGAACAGGCTTAAGTGGGCGGCAATGTTACAAGAAATTTCTAGAATTAGAAATTTCTTTACACGAATTTTGACAGCTGGAAAAATCTAGTGTCGTAATAATCTGGAAATAACTAGAATACCTGACTACTCATATAAATACTGGTACTCGGTGACGCAGCAGTTCAGTTTATAAAATAAAACGCTGGAGTGTTAAGAGCTAAAGTGTGGCTAATGTTTAGTCTATTTATACCGTGTGAATATAGTGTGCTATTAAAGTGTTTTTTTTTTTTGTAATTTTTATTGCCTGTTATAAATAATTATAGCTATAAATAATTTCAAACAGTATTTCTTATTTGCAATATAGAAAGAACTCGATTTATTTAAAAGGAAAATAAATAAACGATTTTATAAAGGGCAAAATCATAACAATATGAACAAAATACAATTTTTTTGGACTGTAGTCAGAAACTGTTACAACTAATAATTTTTACAAGCAAAAGTTAAGAACAAAGGGAACCACACACATATAAGGAAGAAATTTATAAACAATTCAACAAATTAATAGGTGATGAAATAGTAGAACCGTCATATTCCGAATATAATAGTCCGATTTTGTTAGTTCCGTAAAATCCCTGAAAAATTCTAAACAGAAAAGATGGAGATTCTATCACTAATCTCCATCTTTTCTGCTTAGAATTTTTCAGGGATTTTTAGGAACTAACAAAATCGGACTATTATATTCGGAATATACAGACAACTCAACAAGATATTAGTTGCAGATAAATTTTCATTACCAAGAATAGATGATATTTTGGATCAACTTACTAGAGCGAAATATTTCTATCTCAATTTGATGTCTGGATTTCATCAAATGGAATTGGAAAAAGATTCTAGGTATCTAACATCAATTTCAACCAACAGAGGTTTTTACCACACTACCATACAGTCTGAAAGTAGCACCAAATTCATTCCAAAGAATGATGACAATTGCTTTTAGTGGTTTGAGACCAGACAACTGCAAAATCAACTTATTTCTTGATTTAATCATACACTAAAATTCTTGTTCACATTTGATCACTCAACAAAATTCAGTGTAACATAAATACAACATAATAGAGTTGTTTTTTTCGAGTTTTATATTAATATTTCATACAAATTTAAGTAGATATAGACTAGCTAAGTAGTTATAAATATAGCTACTTAAAAATTAGGAATGTATAAAAATGCTGCCTAGTCTTTGAAATGTTTTGCTTTCTCTTTTAAATGTAAACAAAAATATTTGTCATAAAAATATTTGAAATTTTTGTGTTTTAATTTTGATAAAATGTTAAAAATTACAAAATCAACAAATGAATTATGTGTTTGTAAGTTAAAGTAGAGCAGGGCGAATAATATAATTGCTTTATTTAGCGTTCCAGCGCTGTCCATATACGAAAACAGCTTTCGTACAAAGGCGGCCCAAATGTTCAAAATGTATTTGTTTACAAAAAAGAAAAGTCAGGTAAGTAGAGAAAGTCGTTTTTTTACAAGTAGTTATAGATATAAAATTCGAAAAAAACGTTCCTAATATTGTTAAACGCGTAGTTTAGAATTTTTATTTAAAATACCAAAAATATTGTTCTTTGTGAAAATTTTTTTTTTGGAAAAAATTTAGGTCGGTAATTCAGGCTCGCCCAATCCTGTTAAAGTTAAATATTGTCTAAAATTTTTGTTCACCTATTTTGATTGGCAATTTAATTCTCTAAAAAATGTTAAATGGTAAAATCTCTTTAAGTTGATAGATAATGGCAACTTTGGTAAAACAAAATAATTTTTTGATTATATTATATATTTTTGTTAATAAAAAATGATTTTGAATAATATACAATTGTCGTAAGTATTGTCAACAACATTATATGATTTTTTATTTTTAAAAAGCGAAAAAATAGTAAATTAGAATTTTTAAAAGAAAACTTTTTTTCAATAACTATAAATTTCAGGTTTTTATCAAAGAAACATTTTTTAGAGAAATGAATTTGCTATAAAATTAATATGCTAAAAATCATTTTTCATCCTGAAAAAGCGGTAATATAATCAAAAAATATCTTTTTTTTAACACAATTGCTATTATCTTAGTAACTATAAATTTTAGGAGATTTAACCACAACTTTTTTTGTAGAGAATTGAATTTCCAATCAATATATGTAGGTAAAAAAAATTTACACAATATTTAGCTTTAATCGGATTGGGCGAGCCTGATATATCGACCTAAATTTTTTTCAAAAACAAATTTTTTTTCACAAAGAACAATATTTTTGGTGTCCCCTAATGTACACCATGCCATTTATGAAATTTGTTTCCACAAAACTCCCATTTTATTGATATGAAACTATTTTGTTTTAATTATGAATACACACAAACGCTTGTTTGTTGTTTTTCTGATTTATTCTACATCAAAATATTTATTGTGACCCGAACGAACAAGAATAAAATGAATGGTATCAACCGAAGGTTAAATCAGAGACACTAGAAGTTGCACGTGGTTTTTTATGATTTAAAATCATCAACGAATATGTGTATTAGAGTATATTCAGCGTTTGAACGCAAATACATATTTATTCTTGTGTTGATTGCGTATGAACGTTTTGCAATCAGCAGTTGTAGTCCTCTTTTTGAGACCCGATCAATCTTTTCTTTACATGGACGACTAAGTTGTTCTGGGTTGTTCAGAGAAGCACATGCTTACAAATCTAACAGACGTTTTCGAATTATTTCGCAAAAACAATCTCAAGTTACACCCTGAGAAATGTTCATTCTTTAAGCACGAGGTAACATACCTTTACCAGAGAAGCACTGATAAGGGAATACTCCCAGATGATAGTAAATATTCAGTAATTAAGAACTATCCAAAACCCAGAAATTCTGATAGTGCAAGGAGATTTGTAACTATTCCAGACAATTTATTAAAGATTTTTCTGAATTTTCGAGACATCTTACTAAATTTTCGAGAAAAGGTGTACCATTTGAATGGACAAATGAATGCGATATTGCTTTTAGATATGTTAAAAAGGCTTTAATGAAACCAACATTATTGCAGTACCCAGATTTTGAAAAATAGTTCTGTATAACAACAGATGCGAGCAAACACGCTTGTGGCGCCGTACTTACACAGGAATGTGACGGAATACATTTACCAATAGCATACGCTTCGAGAAGCTTCAAAAAATCAGAAGGCAATAAATCAATAATTGAACAGGAGTTAACTGCCATACACTGAACCATAAAAATATTTTCTAGTTCGATCGGATCATAGACCATTATCATATCTATTTTCTATGAAAAATCCAAGCTCTAAACTGACTAGAATTAGACTTGATCTTGTGGAATACGATTTTGAAGTTGAATATCTTAGGGAAAAAGATTACGTTGCAGACGCATTATCGCGTATCATAATATACAAATAATCAGCATCAATTAAATAAAAAGCCCAGTATATTTGTACCCATTAAGAACACTGACGTCAGAAAATATTATTAATTGAAGATTACTCCCGGAAGATGTTACATCAAGCGAGGAAAATATATATTAGCATATATACAAATTAATGATTTGGTTATCAATGGGAAACTTGACAATTTTTCCCAAGGCTCGAGGAAATGGCCTGTAAACATAACATTACGAAATTGCAAGTGGCACCTAGTGAGAAAATTTTCGAATTTATCTCTATTAATGAATTCAAACAAATGGGCAATGTAGCGCTACTGAATAAGGTGACCAAAATTGATAATAAAGCCGAAACTATTCAAGATGTTATGAGACGATACCATGATGACCCTGCTGAAGGAGGTCACTGCGGTGTTTGTAGACTATTGAACAAGTTTAAAAGATGTTACTATTGGAAGAATGACACAAAAGACGTAACGAAATATGTTAAATCATGCCAAAAATGTCAAACAGCAAAGACTACAAAGCACTTGGAGAGTCCTATGCAATTAACACCAACTCCTGCAAACCATTTGATAGTGTATTAGTAGATACTACAGGTCCATTACCTAGATCTTACAATGGTAATGAATATGACGATATATCTGGTAACAATACCGATACAAGACAAAAGTGCTAAAAC
This sequence comes from Eustalomyia histrio, assembly GCA_949748255.1. Lineage (NCBI taxonomy): Eukaryota > Metazoa > Arthropoda > Insecta > Diptera > Anthomyiidae > Eustalomyia > Eustalomyia histrio. The sequence goes on from OX456523.1 coordinate 160,014,267, forward strand.
AATTGCAAAGGCAATTTTCGAACATTTTATTCTTACCTATGGTCCGATGAAGACGTTCATTTCGGATATGGGAGCAGAGTACAGGAATTCTATATTAACGGAGCTATGTAACCACTTTAAAGTGAGGAAAACTCACATCAAAAGCTCATCACCATCAAACGATGGGTACGGTGGAGAGAAGTCATAGAAATTTCAACGAGTATGTGAGATCATACATATCCGTTGACAGGGACGATTGGGATGAATGGCTTAAGTACTTTACGTACTGCTTTAATACTACACCATCATCTGTTCACGACTATTGTCCATATGAATTAGTTTTTGGTAGACTTCCGAATAAGTTTCAAGAATTTAATGAGGTAGATAGAATTACCCCACTTTACAATATAGATAATTATGCTAGAGAAGTAAAATTTAGATTAGAAATAGCACATAAGGGAGCTCGCCATATGTTAGATAGATCTAAGTTATTGCAGAAAATAAATTACGATAAGAATACATTAGATTATAATTTCAAAATAGGAGATTTAGTTTTACTTAGAAATGAGACAGGGCACAAATTAGACCCTCAACACAAAAGACCTTATAAAACTAAAAAACTAGATTCAAGAAATAATGTAACTGGTTAATAAGAAAAGAGAAAAGGGACAAATAGTTCATAGGAACAGACTTAAGATTTGCAAACAATAATATGTACAGCTAATATATTGTGAAATAAGAGAAAACATCAACATAATAAAAAAATTAAAACCTAATTAAATCATATATATATAATTTTAAGTAATCCATAATATTCATTTGTCTTTATTGTAAAAGATTGTTCATAAAACTATGATTATATGAACATTCTTCTGAAAAGGGCAGGTGTAGTATGAACATATTTTGTTTATACCAGCGGTATTATGTACGGTGTGAAGTTTGAATATCGTATTGCACAGACAGTCAACTCTTCAAGTAATGAAGGGTAGATTGTGTTTGCTCAAGTTGGATACCTTGTCCACGTTGGATACCTTAACTGTTTCATACTATATCCCCTGAGAATTATGAATTAATAATTTTATGCTAAAGTAGGTTTTACACACTGTATATTTTACAGTATGCTTGTCAAATTTTCCACAAAATATATACATGATGTGTAAATGCAAAGAAAGTTTAAATGTCAGCCTGCATTTACAGTGTGAAAATTTTAAATTGAGTATGTTCTATTTTCATCTGACAAAGCACCTGACATCAGCTGTTTTGTAAGGCAATTGTTTGTGGCGACAATAATATTAATAACATTAAATATAAAGCACGTTTTTTCTTTAACTTTTCTTGCTTGATTTTTTATTTTTAGCAAAAATACTAATAATATTATTAAAATAATGCTGCAAATTGTAATTTTTTACTCCATTTTTTAAACTTTATTTTCAAGAACACAAAACTCCCGCGAAAAATAAAAAACACTGAAACAGCTGTTATGTATGTATGTTATGTAGTTTATGTCAGATGAAACTAAAAACGTTAGTGTGAAAGCAAAAATTATAAACCGTCTGTAAATTGATAATTTTGACAGACATGGGCAATTACAGATGGATCATGCAGCTGACAAAGCCACTGTAAAATACATAGTGTGTAAAACCACCTTAAGTAAGCATAATTTAAGTATAAATAGGAGCTATAATTTAAATAAAGAAATAATAATTAATTTAACCATTCGAGCAACGCTACAGTCGCTCTGGCTAAGTAAGGGGTTTTATTTTTTACAACATTATTATCACCATAATTAGTGACGTCATCGTTCTTCGACAAAAGGTTGAGTGAGTTTTTACATTGTGTATTAATTTCAAATACAATTTCTTAATAGAAATTGTTAGATTATTCGACGGTTGTTAAATAAAATTACATAGTAATTTGTTTTTGTGTAATTCAAGGTAATTTTATTTAGCTTAATATAGTTTTACAAACAAAAGGGGTTGACTTGATAGAATGATGGCTGTTAAACAAGTAAAATGGGGCTTGTCACTCGTAAAGATGAAACCTCGGTTTTACCCCGTTTGATTTTGACTAAATTGCGGTACAGTGGCAAGTCGAACTTAATTTAATAACTTCGAATAATTCACGGTAGTTAATAAGAATTTACAGGACATTGTAAATTCTTTTTATATATAATTTTTCTGAAGATAATAATAAGAATAGTAAAAATACTAATAATAATTATTATAATAATACTATAAGATCAATTAATTTCAATAAATAGTTAAAAAAAAATTGTTGTTAAACGTAGTTTGCACATGGCGCCGGCTTTGCAGGATTGCAAACTTGGGTCGAGGCGCAAAGCACTGCTGCCAGCGATTTAATAGCTTCAGTTATGATTTTAGCACCTGGTGTGATTGAAGCCGGTTGCTGGTTAACTGGTAGCTGGTTTGATTTTAACTGATTGTTTGGTAGCTTAAAGTAAATTTTTACGCGGCTGATTGATAGGTAAACGTTGATGTAGCCGGTTACGAAGCTGGTTGGTGGTAATTGCTCGGCGTTGGATGAAGAAGTTGTTGTGGTAGGCATCACATTTTTTGCACGTGTCCATTGAAGGACATACACGTAAGGTTTGACTTTGTGCCAAAGAATTTATGCAACAATAATTGTCCTCCACCACCTGCTCTCTTGTGTTTACATCCATTTTGAGGAATTTGCGGCAAACCCGAAGAGCGTGATATTTGTTGCAAATCACACATCGGTATATCTCATTAGCTTTACGACGACGACTACTGTTGCTGACGTTTCAGCCATTGCAACTTTTTATACGGCTAGTGCTGTTGATACGATGACTGTTGTCGCTCCGATTGTTTCTACGACTAGAGTTACCTCTGTTCTTGCTTCTAGAAGTTATAGAAATCAATGAGAGAATGAAATAATAGGTGTATTAGTGTTATGCTTATAGAATGTTGGGTTATTTGAATATATAAGATGTAATGAAGATGCCTATGAAGACTCATGAGCAGAACTATATTCCTTTAAAAATGGTAGGTAATACAGCTTTATAATGGTTCGTGTGCGGACATCAGCAATACGAACATTGTTGTCCGTACCAGGGTGATTCATGGGAAGGTTGTAGATCGTCTATAACGACCATGTTCGGCAATGAATTCCTACATTTGTAGCGCTTATGTAGAGATTTTAAATAGTCTTCCTTCCATCGTATTGAAATTTTATGCCGAATCACCTTAAGTTTCCCCTAGCGGTTGATAATGGTATCCTTTGTATACCCGGTTCAGGAGACGCCATGATTAGAGCGCGTCTTAGGAAATGACCGGGAGTCAAAGCGGTTAAATTTTTTTTATTTATTTTTATTCTTTGAAGTTGAACCGGTGCTCTCCGTCTATTCGTTGAAAGTGAAACTTTTCACCGCAGCCTCCCATAGACCACCCATGTGAGGTGCGTGGAGGGAATGAATTTCAATCCGAATCCCTGATTGACATATTTCTGCCATATATCGGCAGAAGCAGAGGAAAATTCACGGCATAGCTCTCTGCTAGCTCCGAAAAAATTGCTAGCGAAAGGCTGCAGTGGATGGGTCAGAACATGCTTCGAGGTGAACATCCTTAGTGCTAAAGCACACAAAAACACTAGCATAACCTTTAATGTAAGGGGCATTTCGTGTTGTTGTAGTATTGAGTTCAAAGGAACCCGCAAACGTGATATGTAGAATTCCATTTGAATCATTTTGCACATTTGATTACATTCTGCGTGGACCAGAAATAAGTGAAGGTGAGTCAAGTATAAGTGGCAGAATCGGGAGTTGCCGGGTAAAATCACTGGGTATTGCTCATTATATGCAAAGATGATTCGGAGAATAATTATAATAATTAGAAAATAAGAGCTTTTGTATGTACAAAACTTCGAGATTTAAAAACAAAGTAGCAAATTTGACTTTTTTGTTGAATTTAAAACAACTTGTTTCCAGGGGAAAAAATGCCCATGTATATGCACCATAATTTTTAATGTTTTAAGCGTAAATTTTAATAAGTTTGCAATGTGTACTTTTAATATTTGTTTTTAAGCACTGTAACCCAACGGTACCCTTTTGTTTCAGTTTAAAACTTTTGGTATGTATTTTTAAAGAACCGTTGAAAACTGTACCCTTAGTATAGTTGACAAACTTATTAAATTTCCGTTTCGAATTGCTAGAAAAAATAAGGGTTACTCACAGCTTTGTTGATACCATTATCACTCTTGGATCTTGTTTTCGTGGACTGTACTTTCCTTCTGTTCTCCTTCTTGTTGTTTTTGTCGTCACTGGTTTACCCTTTGATTTTGTGTTTTAGGTTTAACTTTTGTGGATTGTACTTTCCTTTTGCTGTCCTTCTTGTTGTTTTTTTTTTTATTTTAGTAGCAACAACTGCAAGTTTTTCTTGTTATTGTGGGTAATGTACAGGTACAAGCAATGTTAAGCACTGATTTGATGTTCCCTCCTAACACTCACGAAATTTAAAGTTAATTTTTTTTTTATTTAATTTATATTTAATCGAGCCCCAAGGGTCATATACGATTAATACATTATATAAATCATATACGTAATGAACAGTAAATTAACTTACACTTAACTAAAAAAAATGTATTACATTATGAATTATAGGTCCTATCGTTGTGACTAACAAAATCAATGAGAGTTTTTAAAATAATCTCAATATTTCCGTTTAAAAATTGAACTGGAGTAATCAAAGGTTCTTAAATGAATTGGAAGCCCATTTTAAATTCTTGAAGACCTCACTAGAAAAGATTTCTCAAAACTGGTGTTATTTATATTTGGTAGAATTAACTGTGGATTTCGTGTAGACCGCGAAAAATTAAAGTTCTCAACAATACATAATGGTGTATTCATTTTTATCATGCGGTGCAGAGTCAATAAAACTCTTATCTGTACAAAGTCACCAAAAGTACAATCTTTGCTGATCGTTGTGACTTCACCTTCTTTGGAGCTGAACAACCAGCTTAGTCCACTGTAAACGTTCTTGTTTCAATTTAGGATCATGGTGGTAGATCCAAGTCTCATCCATAGTTATAAAACGACGCAAGAAGTCGGTTTTATTCGGCTTAAAACGCTCCAAATTAGGCTGAGAAATTTGTTTTCGATCCAGTTTTTATTGAATTGTTAATGTGTGCGGCACTAACTTTCCAAACTGTTTTTTCATACGTAATTCTTCATGTAAAATATTGAGTACTCATTCGTCTGAGATGCCTATGGCATTAGCAATTTCACGCTTAGTCAAACTTGGATCTTCACTAACCATATTATGTACCTGGTCAATGATTTCTGCTGTGGTTGCAGTTTTTGGTCGTCCTTCGCGTGGATCGTCTTCAAGGCTGGTACGACCACGTTTTAATTCACCAGCCCAAAATTCAACGGTGCGTTTTGAAGGTGAGGACTCCTTATACACTTCTTACAATTGTTCATAAATTTCCTTTGCTTTGAAACCCTTCAAAACAAAGAATCTAATGACGGCACGATATTCAATTTTTTGCATATTAAAAAAAATCAATGACACGTCAACTTCAAATGGCTTGTAAACAAAGAAAGAATTGACAGAATGACTTGCAACTTTGCATGTGTTCTCAGGACAGTTATACCAACTTGAGAAAAAAAGTTTGAGCTAGCAGTGCCATCTCTTGGTAAGCGCAGGAACTTTTCAACCAACCTGTAAACGTCCAAGCAATATACTATGTGGGTCATAAGAAGAGAGTGTGCTAGTTTAATTTTAATATGTTTTGGTAAATAACAATCAATGCTATATAACGAGCGTAGAGTCATTCCAACTCCAGCAGCCACATTAGATATGTGATTTTTAAAATTTAGACTGCTATCAAGCGTTATACCTAAGCATTTCATGGTGTCTACACACTGAACACCAATCCCCATCAAACGAAATACTTATAAAATCATGTGGATAATCATGTGTCCCAAAAACTGTAGCCTTTGTCTTATGAGGGTTGAACTTGAGTTTAGTATTAACTACCCAGATCGAGACCTGGGACAGAACATAGTTAATAGTTGTTTCATGGCAATCAAGAAAGTTTTTATCACCCTTGAAAAGCAGATTTATGTCATCAGCAAATATAAATATATTGCAAAGCGAAGTTCCAATAAATTCTATAAAATTATTTACATACATAAAAAATAACAAGGGTCCCAGGACTGAGCCCTGGGGCACGCCGCTAAAGCATCGCTTCAAAGTCGAATTTTGGTCTTTAAGGCCAACAAATTGCTTTCGACCGGCTATATACGAATATATTAACTTACATGAAGTAGAGAAAAAATTTAATTCAGAGGCAAGTTTATGAGCTAATGCATTATATTTTACCGAATCAAATGCTTTACTTAAATCAAATGAAACTAAATTGGAAATATTTTTATTATTAGTATTCAGACGAACATTTTCAGTCAAACTGAGTAGCAGAGACGAAGTGCTTGTACCTTTTCGAAACCCAAATTACAATCAATTAGTAACATCCCTGAATTTAAATGATCTAATAATTGATCTTTTAAAACCAACTCAAAAATTTTTGATAAACAACATAGAATACTAATGGGTCTAAAGTTTTCTAAGTTGGTCACTCCACGATTCTTTTCTATAGGAACTATCCTAGAGATTTTCCAGAGGTTAGGATATTGAGAAGCAGTCAGTATAGAGTTAAAAATAAAGAGAATAAAGTTTTCTACATATGGATAAATTTTTTTTATAAATTTAATGGGCAGTTCGTCAACACCAAAAGCATTAGATTTTACATGCGAGATCGCATAAAATATTTCTTCTCTATTAATACATCTAAAGGAAAACCCGACGTCAGTAAAACTTTGGAAATTTGGAACCCCATCATCTGATTGTGTCTGGGTGGATAGAAAATATTCATTAAGATCTTTTGGGTTAAAAGAATCAAAAGTGCAAGTAGATTTTTTATTGCGCTTACTATTAATAACCTTCCAAATTTCTTTACTAGTGCAATTCTCAAATTTAGCAGCCCAGTATCTAGTTTTATATTTCCTTAGTATACTCTTAACTCTATCCCTATATTTACAGTAAGTTTTCCAGCTATCATCATTAATATTTTCCCTGTAAGCCTTAAAAATGTGTATTATCATGAACACGTTTAACTCTAGTTGGAACAGTATTATGAAGGGTATAAAGAAGATTGTACATTTTATCTAGCTGGTTATCTACATTGTCAGTAATATAAATATCATCCCATTCCCCTGCTGATAAAATTTGGCCAATCATGTTGAAATCTATGGCCTAATAGTCCTTGAACTTTATAGTCTTCTTCTTAGTTCTAACAGGTATATCAATACAGACATGTATAAACGAGTGGAATGTGAGCGATGGAGCGAAATACTGACCAGAGCTCTTAACTAAATCAATATTACTGATTAATGTGTAATCAATTAGGGAGGTAGTTCCATATTGCTTATCAAAGTGAGTGGGCATAGAGTTATGAACGTATGATAAATTGGCGCTTTGGCATAAGTCTCTGACTAGACCAGCTTTTGAGCTATCATAAAGATTATTATTAAAATCGCCCACAATAATTATATTTTCATAATGACAACATATATCACCTAAACACCTACTAGACTCTTACAATTACCAGTGTTGACTTCAATAAAAAGACATTCAAAAGTTTTAGGGTTGGATATCTTTTTGACTAATTTTACAGGAATTCCTTTCCGAATATAAAAAGCAATACCACCTCCCCTTATAATGTCATCACGATTATTTCTTATAATGTGGTAATCGGTTATAGCAATGGATGTATCAGAGGTTCCAGATTTTATCCAAGTCTCAGATACTGCAAAAATATCTATTAACGAGTCATATAGTATGTTTTTAAATTCATCAAATTTAGAGCTTCTAAACACTGGCCTGAGGCTTTGAATATTGACATCTACCATCGTTCAATAAATTTATTTTTAAAAAACTGTTGTCATTGACAATAGGACCCAAGTTATCCATCAATGGATGAAAATTATTCATTATAAACCTATGTATTTAAAAACCATTCAACAACTTAGAATTAAAAAAATTCAATATAAACTGGCTAAATAATTCATATAAATTCTTACATAATATTTAAATATAAGTTTATTCAAGAAAGATTATAAAAAACTAGATCCCATGAACATTTTGAACTATGAAAACACATAACCCAAAATGAACAGTTCCCAGACAGAATTTCAGATTTCATTCAGATACACCGACATACATGAATTCAACAACATGTGATCCCAACAAAAATGAAAATACTTGCTGGACACAATATCGTAGAATATAGCAAGTAAGAAAGTATCTGAATATATTGAGGAAATAAAAATACACAAATAATAGTTCTGCATAAAACATGGGAGAGATCAAATCTGATTCATACTTTAAACATTAAAGTATGATCAGAATAGTGAAATATCAACAGTCAGTTTTAACAGTACTCTGACATACTAGCGATAAAATTTTAATACAAAAATTGAAATATTCAATTAAAGAAAAAATATATAAAACTTGAAATATAAGGCATAAGACTTCATTAATACTTAAATACTTAGCAATCAAAAAACAGCTACGACCGACATAAAATATCATAAATGCATTGATTAAGAATGTTCAGCATTGAGATTAGCATTATTTTGTACATCCGCTGCAGCATAATTATTCAGTGAAAGACTGGTAAAATTAAAAAAAGAGATGAACTCAGATAGGTCAAACACATCAGAACTTTCGTCGCTGAAAGAAATTTTCACTTTCGCCACGTCCGAATTGAGCAAACGGAATTTACTAATTTTATTTTCTCTTCGAAGTTTACGACAAAGATAACAGAGCCTTCCCGCTTTAGCTATCAAGTTGTCATTTAGTACCAACCGTTTATTAATGTTATCTTGCTCACCAGGTTCTATTGCAACAAAAGTGCATACTTTTAAAGATTTGGTTTTTAAGTAATTACTCATTATGAGGTCTCTTTTCAACATGGAATTAAGCTTAACCAGCACAGAAAACCCCTTATTTATAAAACAGCATATATTGATGTCAGAATGGGCAACATCAACTTTAAGTTCTTTGAATATTTTCAATACGATATCATATATGCCATCTTGATTTTTGAAAAATCCATTAATAATTATATCAGCTCGGTTTAAGCGTTTGTGCAAAATTTCATTCTGGTCCTCGAAGATTTTTATTTTTTTGTTACAAGAAGCATCTGTAGAACTTATTTTTTTATTGCAGTTTTTAATATCATTCTTTAATTCATTTAACTTGTTTCCCAGCTCCTGTTTAACCTCACTTAAAATTGTATCAAACTTAGCTTGTATGTCAGCAAGACCTACACGTATTTGTTCACTAAGAGATGCAGAAGCCGGATCAATAAAAGTACGTGGATTTTCCAAACAAGTATGACTTGAAAAATTTAAAGATCCCTTACACTTAGCTATAGCATTTATTTGGTCTGCAGTTATCGACACGCAACTAGTGTGATACCAGCTATGACATGCCTGACATCGTACGTCTTAGTGATTTTCTTTGAGCATGAAGCACAGGAGAAGTTTTATTTAACAACAGCAATCGGCAGGAACAAAAGTAATTAGCAAATAGACAGTAATTAGCGATAAACAGAAATACAGATTAAAGTGCTGAACGTTTGGTAGCTATTGAGGTTATTTTCAGTAATATATTGCGGCAAAATTATTCTTCTTAAACAATATTATAATTCATGAACCTTTATTGTTAAGCAGTTAATAACCGTTTAATCATCAAATATTTCATAATTTAGATAATAAAAAGAATATTAAGTTAGTGACTTGAATTATTTTATTAGCAAACCACGAATTTTTTATCTGATCATTACAAAGTTGCCACCTTATTTAAATTTTTTTTTTAATATGAATAGAAAAAGAACTTTTAATTTTTTTTTGTTTGCTTCTTATTTTAATTGTTTTTAAAAACTAGTTTTCAATTTTTTAACAATGTGTGTTGTAATGTTTTTTGTTAAGTTATTTTTCACAAAAATTTTTTATGTGGAATTGAGCACACGATCTGCTTACTTCGATAACACTTTGATAATAATAACACACAATTCTCCAGCAGCATAACCTGTTTTTTGCTAGTGAGATGAAACTTTTTTGAAATGTTGCCACTCTGTTGTTTTTTACGTTTATTTGCCAGTTCTACTATAAGAATAGTAGTAACAACAATAATAATAATATAAGTATCAATCCATTTCAATAAATAGTTATAAACAGTTGTTGTTCAAACGTAGTTTGGAAACATTTTTTTTGTTAATTTTATTTATATTCTGCATTAAAACTTTGAGTGTTTATTATTAAAACAAGAAGTAACAACTATGACGTCATTTATTCATAAATTAAGATTTCAAATGAACCGCTTGTTTTTTTACTATCAAGTATTTTTTCTTTCTGATGAGCAAATTGTACTTTTAACTTCATTGTTATTTCTCAACTCACTCAATGATTCTTATGCATCGATCAAACCCAAATATTTTTTTGGATTACCATATTGTACACCGTGGATTTTTTTTGTGTGTTAGGTAAAATGATATATTTGTAAATGGTACTTCTTCTTATTTTCTTTTTCTCAAGTCATTTATATTTTTTTTCTCTTTTTGGTAATGATCAAATCGTAATCGTTATATATTAGATTCGTTTTAGTAAAGTCAAATTTGAATACGTAGTAATAGGACAAAGAATACTGAATTTTCACATTCTACTAAATTTAAGATGAGTTCCTTTATAAATTTAAGAACTATTTTTAAATCTTTTCGCATTAGTTGTTTATATTCATTCGTATTTTATATACATTTTTTAATTATATTTTTTTTAGAAATTATTTTTGTAAGCGTAATGAACCTCATGGGTTGAAATAAATTTTAAGATTTTCAATATGAATTGCTAAAATAAATTATATGTTTTCTTGAATGGTGTGAAATGTTAACAATTTATTTAGTATAAATATGGGAGTCTATAATAAAATATATGTTTTTTTTAACATGCCATTTTATGTACACCTGTCTTTATATTACAATTAGTAATTAGTTTTGAGGTTTGGGTATTAATTAACTTAAATCAACACTTAAGATAACTTATATTTAGTGTAAGTAAACATTTATATTAAATTATATAAAATATATTTTGCCAAATTATCAATTATAAGAATCGGACAAATAGCTCCGATGGTGTGCATCGCTTAAGTCTTCTTGAAGGTAGTTGTCTAATTTCATTGTTAGAATGAGTTGTAAGTTTGAATGTATGTCTTAAGCTGGAATTCCTTATGACTTCTTGGACTGTGCTGACGTTAAGATCACGATGTATATTTTCATTGGATATGTACCATTCGGTGTTTATAATAGTTCCCAGTATTTTTGATTGAGCTCGTTTGATGATTTTTATATTATAGTTGCTTGCAGTACCCCAGAGCTCTGCGCCATATTTCCAAATAGGAGCTATTATTGTTTTGTATATAAGCAATTCGTTTTGTAAGGATACAGTTGAATCCTTTCCTAAGAGCCAGTAAAGTTGTCCAAATTTGCACTTTACTTAGTTTTTTACGGATGATATGATCTTTCCAGATTAATTTAGAGTCAATTATCGTACCAAGATATTTAGCTTTATTATCATTTTGAATTGGAGTGTTGTCTATCGTAATTGCTTGATGATCACTTATCTTTCTATTAGTGTAAGTCACTTGTACTGTTTTTCACTATTTACTAGAATACCCCAGGTTTTAAACCAGTTTAGAGTATTGTCCAGCAATTGTTAAAGGTCTGATATGGCCAAAGTTATATCTTTATTTGATGACAAAAGGATAGTGTCATCTGCAAATGTTGCAATCATATCTGTGTTTCTTGTTGGAGTAGAAATGTCTGCTGTGTACAGAAGGTATATGATAGAGCCAAGGACGCTACCTTGCGGAACTCCCGCTTCCATTTTAATTATGCTTGAGCATTTATCTTTATATTTAACCTAAAAGTGCCTGTCAGTTAAATAACTTTGTAGAATAAGAAAAAAGTCCATTGGTAGATTTTTTTCCAATTTATAAAGTAGGCCAGCATGCCACACACTGTCAAACGCTTTCGCTACATCAAGATATGTGGCCACGCAAAAATTTTTCTTATCAATTTCAGATGAGATTTTGTTAGTTACTCTAGTTAGTTAGTCTAAAACCAAACTGATGCGCTGGTATAAGATTTCTTTCTATAAGTATTGGTTCTAGTCGATCAAAAATAAGTTTTTCGAATAATTTAGATAAAAGTGGTAATAGACTTATTGGCCTGTATGAAGTAGCCATTGTGGCGTCCTTGTTGGGCTTTGCAATAGCGATTATTTCTGCAACTTTCCATACTTTAGGAAAATATTTCATTGCTATTATAACGTTAAAGATATTTCTTATGTAGATAAGTCCCTTCATTGGTAGTTCTTTTAATAGTTTGCCCGTTACTCTGTCATAGCCAGGGGATTTTTTAGCATCAATTCTTGTTTTAATAGTAGTTTTAACTTCATGTAGAGAAACGTTTTTGATGTGGCAGTTTGTGGATGAAATGATATTTGGCAGAGTAATATTTTGTAGGTCCATTTCATTAGAGAAAGTTCTGTAAAAATGATCAGCTAATACTTGAGCCTTTTCGTTATGATTTCTGGCCCACGTTAAGTCAGATTTTTGGATTGGCGGTTGATGAATAATAGCATTGTTAATTTTTCTTGTGGCTTTCCATAATGAGTAGTTTGTTGTCTTGGTTGAATCAAGGTTTTCAAGATAACTTTTCAGTTTATCCTGTTTGTACTTGTTCAAAAGATCCTTTAATTCCTTGGTTAGTTTGTTAAGAATTGTTTTATCAAAGGGTGATCTTGTTGATTGCCATTTTTTTTTTGTTTTCTCTGCCTTAATCTTTTCTTTGATGAATGGTGATATACTATATTTGTTTGATTTATGAGTTATTATGGGTGTAGAATCAATTGCAGCATACAAAAGTGTGCCATTAAAATATGCTATTGAACTGTCCACTTCATCTTTGGTTTTTAGTGATATCTGTATATCAAGTTTATTTTCAACTATTTGTCTAAAGCACTCCCAGTCTGTTTTCTTGTTGTAAGAAAATTTGTTATGGGTCGCAAGAAGAACATTACTTTCGAATTTGAGTATTATGGGTGAGTGATCGGAGGATAGTTCGAAGCACGATTCTATCTTTAAATGTTCATGTTGTATATTTTTCGTGATAAAGAAGTCAATTAAATCAGGTTTTTTGTTTAAGTTAGTTGGCCAGTAAGTAGGCTCTCCACTGCTTTAAAACTTGATATTTGTTTCTCTTATTGCTTCAAGTAAGTGTCGGCCCTTTGTAAGAGTTATTCTCGAGCCCCAGAAAGTGTTTTTGGAGTTGAAGTCTCCTCCAGCAATAAAAATATTTTCAATTGACTTTAAAAAATTAATGTATTCAATTTTAGTGTTATTGTGTTTGGGAGGACAATACACAGCAGACAACACGAAGAAGACTTGTTCGGCCCAAGTCTTCATCAATTAATATTGAGGTAGATTGGAGGTAATCTTTTCTGAAACTTTCAAGTTCCGTACATTTAGTCGAGTTTTTGATAATTATTGCTGTACCCCCATGGGCGGTATTGTCAAGATGATTTGTGTTAAATATTGTAAAGTTAGGTATACTTAAGTAACTTTTTTGTGTGAAGTGTGTCTCAGATATTAATAAAATATCTACAGAGTTCCTATATATAAAAGTTTTTAGTTCAAGGACGTGTTGACCTAGCCCATTCGAATTCCAAAGGATGAACTTTAAATCATTTTGTCTGTCCACCAATTTTTGAAAGTAGAACTGTGATTATATTCATTATATTAGATACTTGTGTTCTAAGCTGTTTCATCATATCTTTGATATCTTGCATATCATTATTTGATTGTTGAAATCTAGGGGTTAGTACGGAACTAGATGTGGAGTTATTCGTTGTGTTTTTATTACAATTTAAGGTATAACTTGTTGTGGAAATATTTGTTGTATTAGCTGTATTGTTAGCTTTTATTGCTTGGGCGTATGTGATAATATGACCAGAATTATCTTCAGATCTTTCTTGTTCGTTATTATGTAGATTTGTTTGATGTGTTTCATTTCGTTTTTGAGCTTCTCTAGTTGAAGGCTCATTTTCTTTCTTTCTAAGAGGGGGAAATTTTTTTACTCTTAGTTCTTTGTAAACCATACAACTTTTATAGTTTGCTGAATGTTTTTCGCCACATAGGGCACATTTAATATGATCACTCCTTTGTTTTATTAGGCACTGACTAGTTTTATGACTTCCGGCACATTTGACGCAAACAGGACTTTTTGTGCAAAAATTTTTTGTATGTCCATATTTCTGACAGTTTGTACATTGTGGTAAGGATCTTTTTTAGTGTGAAGGTTCAAAGTCTATTTTACAATGTAAAAGGTGAGTGATGGAATATATATCTTTATTGTTTTTATTAGTTTTGAGTTCAATTGCGAACAATGTTAAGGGTTTTTTTGTACCTGTTTGTAGTACATTTTGCACGTGTGTAACTTCGTGACCAAGTTCACAAAGTTCTTTTTTTATTTGCTCTTTGTCTGTTGAATACTTTAAATCCTTTTTGGTCTTGCGGTTTGTATGTATAGTATTGAGTTTCTTTGTTTTTTAAAAGTTTAACAATTTCTGTATAGTGAAAAGATTCTAGAGGTTGGATTTTGTCTTCATTATCTTTAAGAACTTTTAGTTCGTAATTGCAGTTGGGTAGGGTGCTTAGTGCTATGATCAGATTATCAATAAATAGAACGTTTTGTACATATATTGGTGGAGGCTTGCGATTTTTTGGCTTTGCTATTTGTGGATTTGGGGGTGCATTATGGTTTTCATGTTCATTTTCTACTTGCGATTTTTCATCATTTTCTATCTGGGACAGAATTTCAAATCTGTTTGCTGTTGCAGGTTGGCCTAACCAGTAAGATTTTAACGTTTCTTGAGATTGCTCTTTAGTTTTTTGGTACTATTTGTATTGTTAGGTGAATTGCGGGACCTTTTTGAGCTACTATTATTTTGTGTGCTGATTTTCTCTTTATTTACGGGAGTTTTTACTTGGCTTGGTAAGTATGTATATGTAGACATAATCGGCATAAGAGAAGATTTTGTCGATTTAGACATGGCTGTAGTTATAATAGAGGAGTATGAACTAGTACTTGTTGTTGTTGTGGGAGTGAATGAACTGACTGATGTGTATGTATGTGAGAGATTATTAATTTGAGTTGTTATAGTTGAGGATGTAGTTGCAGGTTGAAATTGATAGATATTATTTGCCGCTGTATTTAGATTAGGAGTAGCACACTGTGAACTCCATGAGAGCGGAGTCAACTGCGCATGCGCCATGAGAGAATTTGTGTTATTATTTTTGGCGGGGGAAAGACTTGATCTTGATTCTATATCTTGTTCGTTTAGACTTGCACTACTTATCTTATTTACTGTTTACGGACAACTAGAGTTTAGATTTTGCATATGGTTTTGCGGGAGTGTATTCTCCTGAGGGGGGAAGTGCCCAACAGGCATTATTTTTGTTTTTTGTTTTTATTTTTTTATTTTGTTTGTTTAAAGCGTCTTTTCGCAATTTAATTATTTTTCGTATGCACTTTGATATATTAAAAAAGCCGGTAATTACGAAGCAAATATAAACACGTTCGCACATACTATATGTAACTGCACTGAAGCTAAAGGAAACACGAACCTCCCAAACCGACTGATTGCCAGCAATGAAACGGCTCAAACAGTCTCTGTTCTTGTAGACTTTAAAGGTATATATCTTGGTATTTCTACCAGAGAAATGATCTCGAAAAAAATACAAATTCTTCCTTTGAATTATTGTACGATACATTACACAAGCGGTATCAGTTTTGATAGCTTGTTAGCCCCAAACCTGATTTTGGCAGGGGTGTTATATAGGTGCGCTTGTAGCATAGCATTCTCAATTAATTTTCAAATATTTGTTCCAGTTAACGGCTTTTTAAAAATTACAGCTCTGTGATAATGCAGTTCAACTTATATCGTAGATTAAAGAGCAGTTAGATTTTATGCATTTGTATTTAATTTAAGAGTGAGTGTATAACGACTATCTAAGTATTCGTGGTAACTGAATTAAGGCTGAATTAGCGTTTATTTTTCAAAAATTCTGGCATTCTAAATTGGGTATAAATACTAGTTCATGCTTACTGATCATCCATTTGCTGTTTGCTGTCATATTGTTGTCGAAAATTAAAGTTAAAATAAAAAAAAAAATTTTTGGAAAAGTGGATTTTTGTTATTCGCCAGGAAAAAATGTAAGTTCTTCCAAAGAAATTTTATTGCAATTCGTTCAATTTATACATTGTTTTAAATTAATTTAATATATTTGTATTGAGGAAAAAGCGAAAGGAAAATAAGGAACAAAGAAACATTAGGTAGACTCTTAATACACTCACTTTTTATATTAAAAAATGCATAAAACAAATTACCTCTTCCTAATAACAGATAACAAATGCTACTGTCACGAACCAAGATACGTTCGTCGGATATTTTTTATGTCTGGGAAACCCTCAACAGAAACCCTAATTTCGGTATCTTAATAACTCCAACGATACATCATTACCACATCTGAAAAGTGGAGGTGTTTTTTTTTTTTTTTTGTTAAAGCCCATAATGAAAAAATTATTTTTTTTTGTGTTTAAATTTTAAAAATTTCCATTAGTGTTTTTTTCTCAAAATCCCTTAAAAAGAAAAAAAAAAACAAAACAGTGGTGCTGAAAGTTCTTAAAACTGGCCAAATATGAATTTACACTGAATTTATTAAAACTACTACTAAGAGCAAATTTATTAAAAATTGGAAAAATTAAATTGATAAACTTAATTTATAAACTTAAAAAAAATTTTATTCTTATAAGTGCCACCATTTTTTTTTATATTTAAGTAAACATTTTGTTTTAATTCCGAATATCTACATACGTGACAGTGTAAGAATCAATAAGGGGAAAAATGTGCAATTCAAATAACGATCATTGCTTTTATTAGAAAAAAAATTAAAGTAAAGTTACATAAAACTTGGAAAAAAGGGTGTAAATCTTTATATGAAAGTAATTTGCTAAAAAGTAAAGAAAAAAAAAACAACTTTCGTAGAAAATACAAATAAAAACAGAATTTATTTCTATATATGTAAGTCTTCTTATCAACATCATTCATCAGAAAGGAGTCCAGTGAAAGATCTTCCGACGTGGGAACCCAAACATTGTAAGTTTTAATCTTTTTTTAATTTTTGTTTGTATTTTTAAAAAAATAAAATATCATATATTAATTTCTTGTTAAATAAAAAAAGAAGAATTTTACCATTGTTATTAACAGAACTCCATTAATAACAGAAACGGATAATGTTAAATTAATTTTCCTTTAAAATCTAATTGAAGAAAAAGGATGAGCATATGATATTTTAAGAGTGATATCGGGAAAATAATAACGCCTTTCGATCGGGAATTAAGTATAATGAAGGCATATTTTTTATTCTAAATTCCAATTTCGCGTGAATCCGTTGGTAATTTATATTGAAACGTTTAAATGGCTGGTATTTGCTTACATAGCATAGCATTTATGTAACGTCTCCGAACAAGTTCGTTAATTGTTACTATTCTTTTAGACAAACGATTGGCACAGAGCTTGCATCTTCGCCAAATAACCCGAAGATCTTGGGTTCAAGCCCCGGTGACGAAGATTAATTTTTAATTACAACCAATTTACACAAAGTGCTACACTGAAAATATTATCTACATGATAGTAAGAATTTTTTTTGCATATATATGTTTTTATTCATAAAATTTTAAGAAAAATATAACTTTTCTTGATAAAAATTCCATAAATTTTTTTTGACGAAAAAAGCATTAGATTGATATAATTTATATTAAAATTCGTCCGTTAAAATTCTTTCCATGTAGATCGTCATAAATTTGGTATAAATTTTGAAAGTTAGTTTTAGCTTCATACCTAACTCCCTTTGAATTAAATAATACGGTATTACAATGAAACCCGCTTACGATTTTAACAAATTCTCCTGGAAACATTCGT
Organism: Eustalomyia histrio; assembly: GCA_949748255.1. Classification (NCBI taxonomy): domain Eukaryota; kingdom Metazoa; phylum Arthropoda; class Insecta; order Diptera; family Anthomyiidae; genus Eustalomyia; species Eustalomyia histrio. Next base: position 160,032,385 of record OX456523.1, read on the forward strand.
GAAAATATTGTTAAAATAAAATTTAAATGATTATTTTTTTGATCCGGCAATAAATTGTCCTGTCCTTTCGAGTACGTTCTAAACGATCTCCACAGTACCTATTTCTTTTTTTGATTTTGATCTTAATTGTTTATATTTGTTTTTCTAATCATAGTTACACACGTTTACATTGTGTAATCCTCGCTAGTATTTCTTATCCACTAATGCTTTACGTTCAAGCATAGGCCAGAACGCGTGCGTCCGGCTGAAGATTTAAAGGTTCTGAGTTTGAGTCCTTTTGTTTTTATTTTTTTTTAATTTCATAAATATCAATTTTTCCAATATCGAATATTACACACGCCAACAAATTTTTTTTATAAAAAAAAACTATTTATAATTTTTTTTTCAGGAGTACAAATACAATGAATTATTTTTTATTGAAAAGTGATATTGCACACTTACTAATTTAAATCTATTATATTTATATCATATTTATAATATCCAAATTTGATATTTACTTTTTGTTTACCATTTTTTTTATTGATTTTTGCACTATCACATTAAATTTTCTTTTTCATTTTTTTAAATTTTGAAATTATTTAAAAATTTTAGGGCTAGTATTTTTTTCTATAATTTACATTAAATAATAATAAATTTCTATTTAATTTATCTTTTTGCCGTTAATTCATTTATAAATTTTTAGATTAAACCTTATGGTCGGATGAATTTTTTGTTTAATAAAACCATAGAATTTTTAAAATGGAATTCTAAAATGGTTGTTATGATTTCTGTTTAGCTGATCGGATAGTTTAGGTTATCTATGGGATCATGCATAAATTCACTGCTTCGTTAGTCGTTTTTAACAGTTTTGTAAAAAGAATAGGTTGAAAATCATTTTAGTGCGTTCAATTTGAAGGTTTGTAAAAATGGTATTTTAATGAATTTTGCAGTCAAGTTTAAATTTTGACCTGGTGTAAATGCACTAATTGTTGGTGGTGGTATAGATTATTTAGTTCAAGAGTAGTTCAGTTAAAGTTGACGTATTAACAAGTTTGTTTATCTTTTCTGAAAATTCTATCAGTGGAAAGATGCTCATGGCTTCTTTATAAAAATCTTTACTTCGGCAGCAAAAGTGATCAAATCAAAGTTAAGCTTATGCCAACGTGAAAAATCAAATCCATAGATATTGATATCATCACAACTCTTCTTGAGATCAAATATCAAAATTGGCTTAAATGTGAAACTTGTTCAACTTTTCTAAGGTAAAATTTTTTTTATAGTTTCTTCTTGTTTGCAATTATCAAAAAGGGTTTCAAAACCTTGCAGATTGTCGGGGAGAAAAACTGGATTCACAAAATTTACCTTTGCCTTAGAATCTTGCGATTCTTTGCGGTAATCCTTCTTATGGATGTAATTTCCTAAAGGCACAGAGGAATTTTCTGAAGATTGGCGAATATTCGATAATCCTTTTTTTTCTTGAAATCAATCGTCTTAGCTCTGTGATACCGGGGAGTTGTAATTAACTTTCTTACTAAAATTCACTTTCCATAAGTAATCAGCCTGTCCATTACCCTGGTTTAGGGACCCAAAACGTTTGGCTTCTCCTGGCGCAAAATTTAGTTAATACATATTTCAAACGGGTGTGTCATCATAAACGTAAGATATTTACAAAGTAAATTTTTTGATTCGGATATCTAATAAAAATGGGTTCGTTCAAATATTTTTTATTACTAGGGTGATGCCGGGAATTTGCCCTAAATTCCTGAACAGCTAACCCTAACCTCAAAAAGGAGACAGCAAACTTGGGATTATTTATGAGCAATGTTTTCATTGGATACACACCAGAGAACTGTAAAATCTTATTGCAAAACGTTTATACGCAATCAACACAAGAATAAATATGTGTTTGCGTTCAAGTGTTGAATATACTCCAACACACATATATGTTGATGATTTTAAATCAATCAAACGACGTGCAAATTGTTGTCACTGATTTATAATCAACGGTCGTTTTTATACCATTGATTTTGTTCTGTTCATTCGAGCCAACAATATTTATTTTGATGTAGAATAAATCAGAAAAAAACAACAAACAACGTGTATGAGTGTAATCATAATTAAAACAAATTAGTTTCTTATCTATAAAAAGGGGGAGGTTTTGTAGAAACACATTTCATATATGTTATATGTATATTAGGTGGGTCTAAAGTACGTTTTTTATAATTTGTATTAGGAATACCAAAAATATTGTTCTTTGTGAATTTTTTTTTATTTAGGTCGATATCTCAGGCTCTCCCAATCCGGTTAAAGTTAAATATTGCCTAATTTTCCAATAAAAATAGATGAAAAAAATTTAGACAATATTTAAGTTTTTCCGGATTAGGCAAGTCTGAGATATCGACCTTAATTTTTTACCAAAAAAATATTTTTATTTCACAAAGAAGAATATTTTTAGTATTGTATTACTAATAAAAATTCTAAAAAAGCGGGTTTAAGTCCCACCCTAATGTACATTTATGAAGTGTGTTTCTATTTTGTTTTAATTATGAATACAATCATACGCGTTGTTTGTTGTTTTTTCTGATTTATTCAACGCTGACTTTTTGTTGAGTGATTACATTTGCAGTAAACATAATCGACATATGATTCACAGTGATCCCAATTACGCGTTCAGTAACATGATGCTGATTTTATTCTACAGTGAATTTTGTTGAATTATTAAAAGTGAACAAGAATTTGTTTAAATCAAGAAAAAATTTGATTTTGCAGTTCTCTGATACACACTATGTATATGCACAAAAAATAAACGTTGTCTCACCAATAGATTTGTAAAAAAAAACAACTGTATCACTTAATAGAAGCTTACGAGCAAAGCGAAAGAAACAATTGAAATACCGCTGATAATACGTCTATAAAAAAATACTAATCAGAAGAAATTAAACTAAAATAAAAGTGCTTATAATTTTAAAATTCACAGAAAATATTTGCAAATATTGTTAAGTGAAAATAACGTAAATTTTATAAAACAAACCGAAAGATTTAGATCAACAGCACCTACCACATTGTGACCGCAACAGAACTCTTTAAAGTAAATAAATTTTTAAATCGTAGTAATGAAAAAAAACCGTAGTAGAAAAATTTATCAATCAACGTAAATAAGTATAGCCAGATCCATGGGACTTAAAACAATCCATATACCTAATATCTTTTGTCATCCAGGTACTACATATCGAGTGTAAGAACATCTACAGCATCTATAGCAGAGATCCCCAAAACACCGCACATGTGCGAATGCTCTCACACAAATGAAGAGAGCATGAGAAGATAATTTGTATTTTTATTAACTAAAAACATTTATTCTCATTTGAGCTTTCATGTGCGCAGGTTGTGTAGTCGCTTGCTGCTTTTATTCAGGGTTGTCATTTTTATCTTATATTATATGTATGACCAGGTTGTGTAGTCGATTGTACTAGACAACACTGAAAATGTAGAATGGGAGAATGCCTTTTTATTTGCCGATAATTACTTCGGTAAAGCTGAGTGATTATTATGCCAACGCATTTATTTATTTTTTTGTTTTAAAACTTGTCCTTTTTATAATTATGAGTTATATACATATACTCATATATTAAAAGCTTCTGTTTGAATTCTTTTGAAAACTAGTTTAGTTTCAGCGTTTTCTATTTTTTTAAAACTTAAAATATCATATATGAAATTAATTTATTATATACGATTTGAAATACATCAATACATCGGAGAAATTTACCCTGATTTGGTTTGCAGAACAGCTTTTTTTTTGTTTATTTTTGTAATAATTAAATTTTATAGAGAACTTTCCAAGCTTTCATTAAATGTTTATTTTACATTTACTGTTTGTTTGAGTACAACCAACACAAACATAAATGTGAATGTATGTGTGTGGGGATCACACACATGCAATAATCGAACTTGAACAAGGCCTTGATCGATCTTCGAACATGTTGGTTGATAAGTCATAAAATTCCTTTCTCTATTTAAAATTTGTTCTTGCTATTATTTGTCTCGATTTACAGAAAACCAAAAACTAATATTTGATTGTAAAATTTTAAGTAACATAGTACGAGTAATACATAATTATCGATTAATAAGATAGCATACTGTTAATTGGTTAAATTTTTTTATAATCGTTATGTTGCTATTATTGCTTTACTAAGTTCAATTCAATACTGTTAATAAATGAGTAAACTTTACCTACTCTTGTTCTTCCTATTTTAGTCAGTTGGACTTACAGAGCCCATGTAAAAATCGAAATATATATGAGCATACATGGGCCTGTATATGATCATACATGGGCATACATGGTCATATACGTCCATATGTTGTTCAATATATGACAATACATGATCTCATATGGACGTATATGATCATATACGAGCATACATGAATAATATATGAGCATGTATGATAATATATGCACATATATCACCATATACCCTCAAATTTCGGATCCGAAGATATATGGTCATATAGGAGATCATGTATGGACGTATATGACCATGTATGATCATATACAAGCCCATGTATGATCATGTATGTTCATATATATTTCGATTTTTACATGGGAGGTTAAAAGTAAAACCAAAATATAAAAATAAACAAACTAAAAAATAATAGTTTATGCTTAGTCTGTCTTATATATTGGTGATTATTACATGAACACCCTACGTTTCGCGATCGGTATTTAAGATTAAGTTAGAAATTTGCGTCAACTTAATCAGATGTTGTGTCTGCGTTCGGAAATTCATCGTTCGAGTTTTTAAGCATATTTTAGAATAATATTTAAACCCTAATAAGGTATTGTAGCAAGGGGAAAAATTATATATTTAAATATTATTTACTGGTCCAAAAGATACAATTTAGTCAGCTTCTGTCCTCAGGAATAACCAGTATCCACAAGATTCTTAAAAGACTTCAAGCGTCTGAATGGTGTTAATAATTTTATTATTTTATTATTATTAATGAAACGCCTTTTATTATTTAGCGCAAGAGCTCTTTATTGCTTGGAAGTTACAAACAATAGCTTAAACGAAACTTCTCATTAGAAAAAAAGGAATATCACATAAAACATAATAAACAATAGTTAAAACAAAAGTGACTTTCAAACTTTATATGTCATAAATTAAACAGCGTTGTAAAATAAAAGTAGAGTATTTATTAGCTAATGATATTTAATTGATCCGTTAAATTAAATATAAAATAATTCGTAATAAAAATAATATAATTATAATAATAAGCGGTGCTACAATATAAATTAAAAAAAATTAAAAATTAATATGTAAACATTATTGTAAATTGATTAGGAATCACTTTTTTTTTAAATATTTCTATTATAACGCGAAAAGATATTTTTTTTATTTTTATTAATCATATAATTACAAATTGTATCCTAATACCCTAACCGAGCACTAGCAACAAAGGCCATCGGCTAGTTGTAGCGAAAACAGACCAAAGCCGCTGGTGGGAATCGAACCCACGACCCCCACACTGATAAGCTAGAACGCTACCAACTAGCTTACCGGGGCGCACCATGGCGAAGAGATACAAAGTTATATCATAATGTTTTTATTTTGCTATTTTTACGTCTATTATGTTATAAAAATTATCATATTATTATGCTAGATTCTAAGGTTTTCTACTGGTTGAAAAAAACCAAAATGTTTAATATGGATTGCTAAATAAAATGTTGGTGTTTTCTTACATGATATGATGAGTTAGAGTGAATAAAGTTAGTTATATTAGAGGTTTCGGTTTTGAGTTCACCGTCATTGGAACATAGGTAGGGATAAGGGTCATGAGGCGATTCTCTCCTAGGAACATCGAGGAGATGTTTTACCACAACTCAAGTAATGCCTTTTGGTAACATTTTATTTTTTTTTGGTAACTAAATTCGGCTTCATGTTAGTATAAACATTTAGTTACTACTAGTCTACTTGTAATCATTTGTAATTTGAAATAAAAATGGAGTCATTATTGTATTGGTAATCTGAATTTATAGGAGTAAGGACACGAAATCCCCTCCCGACTGTAGCTAGTGTACAAAGGCTCCTGCAGTCCTACCCTCTTATTTATTTTTGAGAATTTCCGAATATCTTTGGATAATGTTGGGATTTCAGAAACATGATATCTTCTCGAAAAGGGAAGACTATTAAGGCAATCAGAATGTGTGTCCATTACAATAATTGGCGCCCAATGTGGGGCCCAAACGTAGGGTTAAACATTTTCAGGAGTTTTCTTTATCTTTCTATTGAATAATCTACAATAATATTTCGAATATTTTTGTAATTTGAGGTTAACTGGTTCGAATATACCAACATTTAATTATTCTGGATTCATTTGGTGGTAGCGGGATGATTTTAAATTCGTTTGTCCCCTGCAATAGTTTAGAGCAGCGATTTTAGTTTTCTTCAGCGGGACTTAGGTATCCGCGACTTATCCTTAACTGTGAGCACATTTAATTTTGCTCATTGCAATGTAATGTCCAGTAGGGATTGGTAGAATCGAAAAGATTTTTAAAATTTGATTCACGATGGGTTGTTGCGAGAACAGATGATTTTAAACTAGGTTTGAACTCCATGGCCCGGTTTTCGATTGACGCTCTCTCTCTAGCTTAGTTTTGAATCCAATTGATTGGCTTGGTGATACAAATCTTAGTTCTAGAGTAAATTGATATCCTTTTGAAATCTAAAAATTTCCATTAAAAATAACTTTAAGTCTTTTAGAAATTTTGATTTATATTTTGAAATGAGAAAGATAGTTGATAGACATCCTGATTACATCAAAATATTTTCTAATATTTGATGAAATCCTACAATTCTCTTAGCTAAAATAGTTTCGGGTACCGTTTATTATTTTTTTTTTTTTACTACTGGATTAAAATGTCACGTAAATCATCCAATTTGCCACCTCCAATCGGAGCAGGTAATACTGAGTCCTCGGTTTGCAACTTGTACAATGCTTCGTTCAGAGAAAGTCCAGATTGTATTATGATAGATGATTGTCCGCATGGCAGAAACTATCACCCTAGGAGCTTTAGTACAAATCGTTTTCCTGAACCCCAAACCCACCTGCTCAGTCTTAGCGAAGAGCAGGCTATGTCCACATCGGCTAATACTGCAATAAATAATAATGATACTTCTCGAATATCAAACTCTATAATTTTAATAATAATTTTACAAAAATCCATAAATTTTTGCAAAATGGTTAACGTATTGATAACGCTATGGTTGTTGTTGACTAATGAGTATGTAGGTAAACACGTGTGTGTATGATATTTCATGGATGATCAGTATGTAAAATTTAATTTCTAATGTGTTGTTGTGGTTGGCATGTGCATATTAAGGTGCCCCTTATTGTATGAGCAATGTGATATAAATTTCATTTTACACAATAACCAATGGCAATAAAATACCAGTGTAACAATATACATACTATGTACATTCTGACGTTGCTTTTAGTTAAATAACATAAAACCAACATTAACATATTGCATGTACCTGCAAAAATAAAATTCACAGAAACACTCTTACCTAAAATTTTTATATATTTTTTTCATCATACATTAGAGGATGCCCTAATGTACATGTTCAGGTACGTACACCCAGAGAACAGTATAGGTTGTGGCTACCGAAATTGTTGTCAATCGAACTCTTGCGGTTACGGCAACTTTCTTCATAATAAATTATATTTTTAGTTGGAAGAGCCAATATTCAGTTGTTGAATTTAATTTTTATATTTCACATAAATGTTATGAAGTTCCACAAAATTTGGTTTATTGCACTACAACTAATTTTATTTGATATTTTTGATTCTTATACATTTGAATATTTAAATTTAAAAAAATATTTTCGTTTACCTACTACACCACAAACACTTATAAATTTTGATGGCTAATTTTGAAATTGTTTTTTCTTACCGTGGTTACTACACATTTATAGTATGTACGGTATATGACAAAGCCACGGTCTTTTTCGGCCCCATTCACGGCGTTTATACCGTTGCTCGCAATGGGTTAACATTTTGTAAAATCAATATAGACATAGTTCTTAATATCGAACAAATTAATATAACTTGTAGAGGAAAAATTCCGAAACTGGGGTTTAAAGTCAGAAAGTCCTTTACTTTGCATACAATTGTATGAAATAGCCACGGTCTTTCCTCTCCCATGTACGGCGTTTTTATGTCGTGGATCATAATGAATTGAAATTCTGCAGAAATGATCTAGACGTAGTTCTGATTTAAACCTGGCAAATATTTTTCAACTTGTGAAACAAAAATATTCCGAAACCGGCTCTTGAAGACAGAAAGTCCTTTACTTTGCATACATTTGTATGAAATAGCCACGTTTTTTTCGGTCCCATGTACGGCGTTTTTATGCCGTGCATCATAATGAATTGAAATTTTGCATAATGAATTGGAATTTTGCTTAATTTGACTTAAACCTAGCAAATATTTTTCAAGTTGTGAAACAAATATATTCCGACAAAATTTTTTTTTGATTTTAACAAAATTTTTGATTTTTAAAAAAATTTTCGAATTTTTCATAAATTTATGGGTTTTTATTTATGAATTTTAAAATTTTTCGGTTTTAAATTCTTTTTTTTTGTATTTTTTAAAATTATTTCGATTTTATTGGATTTTTACAAACTTTTTTCGGATTTTAAAAAAAATTTCGAATTGTAAAACAATTTTTTTAATTTTGATTTTTAGAAAAATTTATTTGGTTTTTTTTTTTTGTATTTATATAAGTTGTAGAAATTTTTTTATTATTTAATTAAAAGTACCAAAAGCGTACATTTCGAAAAAGTACTAATACCCGGTTAACCGGGTAGACCGGTCCACCCGGTCGTCCGGATCTGACCGTAGGCTCTACTACATACTCAATAGTCAACAACAATAATAGCAATAAAATTTCATGTAAATTTTGATATTCTTTTTTATCCTTTTCTATTATATATTTTTTTTGTTGTTAAGTGCGAACGAAAAAAGCCGTGACTTTTTCACATCCCAACAAAACCACACATTACCAAATAATGTGTAAAGTATTGTATAGCCATAGGGGACAATGCATTACTTAACACCTTTCTTCATTGATGAATTTTGCAGGCGATGAGCCTCAAAGTAATGTATGGACCCATTACAAAGTAATGCATGAGTATACCGCACTTATCACCAAAGTTTTGCTGCGATTCATAAATGTGTTGTATACGAAATAATATATGCAGGCCTTTATAAACTAAAGATATGTTTTCGTGAAAGAAAAATTTATAGATTTTTATAAAATTTATGGATTTTATAAAATTTATAGATTTATATAAAATTTATTTATTTTTATACAATTTTTAAAAAATTTTGTATTTTTAAAAAAATTCGAATATTTAGTAATGTTATGGATTTTTGTAAAATTTATGTTTTATATATTCATCGATTTTTAAAAATTTTTAAAAACTACGATTTTTACAGTTTTTTGATTTTTTAATTTTTTTTCGATTTTTGCAAAATTTTTCGATTTTTACTAAATTTATGGATTTTTCTAAAATTTATGAATTTTTATAAATTTATCGATTTTTAATTTTTTTGTTTTAAAAATTTTTCAATTTTTAATTTTTCCTTTTCGATTTTTAAAAAATTTTTCGATATGTTAAAATTTTTTCGATTTTTAAAAAATATTCAATTTTTAAAAACTTTTTCGATTTTTTCAAAATTTTTCGATTTTCAAAAAAAATTTTCTCAATTTTGATTTTTATAAAATTTTTTTTTTTTGAAATTTGTATAAGTTGTGGCAATTTTTCTATTGTTTAAGTTAAAGTACCAAGAGCGTACATTTGGAAAAAGTATTACTACCCGGTTAACTGGCCGTAGCCTCTAATATATGTTTTAATATTTACAATATAAAATTTTTATTTCCATAAATAAAACTTTTATTGGAAAGTAAATAAAACATATTGTTCTTCTCAAAAATCAAGGGAGTACGGGTGAAGAAGAATTCCTGGATCGTGAATGGAATACTATCTCTAAGGCAATATTCTCAAAATATCCCAAATAGTACCGAAAGAAATAAAACCAATAAAATTAGGAATTACTATAAGGAAAATTTATTTGATATATTTTCATATGGACAACGATTATCTTACCAGTACGAGTGTTGATTCGATAAGGAATGGACATATACTTATTTCTGCGAAAATAAGTATCTATGACACTTTAACTGTTTTGACATTTGTTTTAGGCTTTAATGCGGAAAAGAGAAAGAAAGTTAGTTTTCTAACTTTCTATCTCTCACAACAGTCAGCTTTCAACCATTAGCTATTTAGGAATTCGTGGGGATAATTTTTAAATTAGGCTTTTGGCATTAACACATATAAAATTAATTACACTCAATAAGCAAAGGAGACAGGTATAATTGTAAGGATTGATATCTTGCTTTTGCCTGTATTGATGTGCTGAATTTGTTTAAGTACACATTATTGTGAATGATAGATCAACATTATCCGTTAAGTTAAAAAAACTACACTACAAATCCACAATATTAGATCAGCTACAACTAACAATTATTTCCACGAATAAATGTCTAACCTTAAAAGACCTGCTTCTTCTTGTACAATTACCAAAAACATTAGCTCACCGTCACTTTAATCGATGAAGCTAGACGATGGCGTGTTAACGATTAAAATAGTCCTAACTGAAATAAAGCAGATGGAAGTGAGATTGCAACTACATACTGAACAAATTTTTAATCGGTTATCTAGTGAGTTGGTAGCAGTAGAATAAAAGCTTGTTCATAAAATTCTTGAAATCCAAGTTATTACTGAGAGCAAATGAAATAGAAGATCTCATAGCCTCAATTGAAAGTGAATTTAACACTATTGACAAATTAACGAATGAAATCGATGAAGGAATTATATTACATTAAGAAAAAACAATATCTTAATCATAACCCAGCCAAGGATATTTCCGCCGATGCACTCATTTTTGGAATTAAATACGAAAAATCAGAATACTTAAAATCAATTTTCAATCAGGTCTGTCGCTCAATTGTTTTCGTAGCACCTCAAATTCGAGACAATTTTAGAGTTCCTCCTAAATCAGCTAATGATAACAAAGATACAGCTGTAATAATTAATTTCTACACGCCATATGACAGAAATCGTGCTCTCGAATCCTTCTCTGAATTTCGCAAAAAAACAGAACTTATTCTAATTACCAGACTAAAAGACATTGAGGACTTAATTTAAATACTTTTTGATTTGTATAACTAATTTCATAATATTTTTTTTGTTCAACTACGCTTAATTAAGATGCTTAAACTTGTAAAGCTGTTTAATATTTTCTATACCCTTTTGATGTCTATCTCTATATCTTTCTAATCTATATTTTCACCATTTACGAAAATTCTTAATATTTAAAACTGTATTTTCTGCTATTTTTTATGAGTGGACACAGTAGAAGAAGTGGTGTTAACCAAAACCATTCTGTATTGTTAAATGTACTTTGTAGTCAGAGACGTAGCTTTAACATAGTTCATTTTAATGCCAGAAGTTTAAACGGATTAAAGTTTGATGAAGTTAAATGTTTATTTGAAAACTCCAAAATAGATGTTATATGTGTTACTGAAACATGGTTTAATAATGATGTATCTGATACTTATTATAAATTTAATTGTTACAATTTATTTCATAACAAATCTGATAAGTCTGCTAGAATTGAATATATTAATGTTGAAATTTATGATAATGTAACTAGGATTTTAATTTCATGTGTGTATAACCCATGTAGGACGTACTCGTTAGAGTAATTTTTATCAATTATAATACCTTCAGTATTGATTTCGGTTTGTATTTGGTATGTGGTGATTTTAACGTAAATTTGTTGGCTGATGACTATCGTAGTGAGGAACTTCGTAATTTTATATCCTCTATTGGTTTTTCTGTTGTTAATAATGAACGGCCTACCCGTTCTTGTCACAATTCCTTTGCTGGACTTGTTTCTGCTATCCGACATTCGTTCCTAGTTGTTGTTTGATCAAATCTCTTTTGTTTCTGATCTTGATTTATTGTTTTGCAGTGTTAATGTCTCGATTAATAGGGATAATAGTTCTCATCTTGTAATATTTCGCGATTTCAAATCAATTGATTATTCTTTTTTGTTTTCGGAAATGTCAAGTACTGACTTAACGATTGCTGGTTTCAACCTACAATTGATGGAAAATTGGACATTTTGCTATCTTCACTGAGTAATATTTATTACAGGCATTTTCCCATGCGTAACTTTTATGTTAGATCAAATTCATGCCCTTGGTACACCTCTGCTGTAAGGGAACCAATTCGTGAGCGAAATCGGTGCTATGTAGCCTGGAAGAGACATTCAACCACCCTTAATAGATCCCTCTATACGAGAATTAGGAATCGTACTAGCCATGCTGTCGGAAAAGCTAAAAAATCTTATTTTGCTCGTCAATTGATTCCAAACTTGCAGTCCGGCCAGTTGTGGAAGAACCTCAAAAACTTACGAGTTTATTCCAGGGATGCGACGGATTGTAGTTTGGACCCAGATGATTTAAATGAATTTTTCTGTGGACATGAGTCCTCAGCGATTCAGGACAATCTTACTCTTCATCCATCTCTTCATTGGGCGAGCATCTTTTACTTTGATACGGTTTCTGAAATTGATGTTTTCAATGCCTTTATGGGAATACGTTCAAATGCTGTTGGTGAGGATGGAGTTTCTATAAAATTCTTGAAGATAATATTGGCACACGTGGTCGATGCAATAACACATTTTCAATCATTGTATAACCACTTCCTGGAAAATTGGCAGGACATTTCCGATTACAAAAGTTCCCTCCCCCACACAAGCCAGTGATTTTAGACCTATAAGTATACTTCCTGCCATGGCAAAAGTATTCGAAAGACTTATTTCTCGACAAATTACTGATTATCTTAATGAGAAAACTCTTCTATCGCCATTGCAGTCAGGTTTTCGGGAGAAACATAGTTGCACAACTGCGGCGTTAAAGGTGATTGATGATTTTAGACATAAGTATGATCTGGGGGGACTGTTTTTTATGTGCTTGTTTTACTTCTCAAAGACCTTTGACAAGGTTGACCATGTTTTGCTGTGCAGAAAGTTGGCTTATTACTTTGATTTCAGTGATGATATAGTGTCTTTGATGAGATGCTATTTGTGTGATCGAATGCAGAAAGTGAAGTGGAAGGGAATCTGGACTTAGACATATGAATACGGGTGTTCCGCAGGGGTCAATCCTCGGACCTTTGCTATTCAGTATTTTTGTTAATGGCATATTTGGTGTGTATAATCATGCAAAGGTTCATGCATATGCTGATGACATTCAGATTTATATTGGGAATGATAATCATGGTACTTTAGATGTTACATGTTACAAATTGAATGCGGATTAGAAATCAATTTATACTTGGGTGGAGGCTAACAACTTGAGTCTTAATTCAGGGAAGTCTGTTGTGTGTTAATATATTGCCGCCAATAATGCTTGGGGAAACTTCCCTTACTTATGTTAAGAAAGTAAAATATTTGGGTTTCTACATAAATTCCTCACTCTCTTGCAGGGACCCTATCAACCCTTGCGTATGTCGTATAATTATGTTTCGACTGAAATGAAGAGACGTTTAGTTATTCAGTTAATACTGCCGATTATAACTTACTCGGCTGAGGTCTATAGTAAGCTAGATTCCGGGTCTTTACACAAACTACAGGTGTTTTTTAATAATGCAGCTCGGTATGTTTATGGGCTGCACCGGTCTAATCATATATCATCGTGGAGAACAAAGGTTCTTGGGTGTGACCTCATTGACTATCTTCGAATGCGTAACCTATTATTTTTATACAGACTGATAATTCAGAAAAGTCCTTTATATGTGTATGAAAAGATAAGATTTGGTCCATCAACTAGATGCATGACTTTGATCCACCCCCTTACAAACTCTTAAATACTAGCAGAATGTTTTTTATTAACGCCATTAAGCTTTGGAATTCTTTACCAATTCACTTTAAACTCATATCCAGAACTGACAGTTTTAAAAAAACAATTTTCGATTACATTAATATTAATAGCTAGTCTTATTATCTTATCTTTTATTTTTTCTACATTTTTTTCTAATACTTTTTATTTTTTTTTTCTTTTATCTTTTTATTTTCTAGCATTATTCTCTCGATTTTTTCTATCTTCTATTAATATCAAATAGTTATTAAATTTTCAACAAGATTTTATTTTTTAAAAAAGTAATCTATTACAGTTACTATTATTTTATAAAAATATTTTAGAATTCTATAAACTCTATTTTATTATGTTTGCATGTTAAATCTTTATAAACATTTTTTTAATAATGACTTGTTTTAATGTAATTTATTTGAACTATAAAAGAATCTTATTCTAATCGTAAATAATAGTTAATGAATAATACTGTACGGAATGCGAATGCCCAGACTGGCATTCTGACTGCGGATCATGCACAAACTTTGTCGTCAAAGACCCATAAGGCTTCGAACCAGCAAACACCTTCGGGTATCCATAATGACCTAAATCATAACCATAGTTCAACTTCGTGTTCTAGCAATCGGCGGGACATTTCAGGTCGTTCACTGAGACATTCATATTACCCCACTTTTTTATATAATCCAGATAAGTTTTCGTTCATAGTTCAAAACTGGTATCTTAAATTCGACGGTTCACAGACGGGCTTGAATGTAGAGGAGTTTTTGTATCGGATACGCACGTTTACCAAGGAAAATTTCAATGGAGACTTAGGAATTATTGAGAAGAATATCCATATTTTGTTATCGGGTAAAGCAAAAGATTGGTTTTGGGGATACCTTTGGGAATCCTTTTGCGACGCGCTTCGTTGTCAATATGGTGATTTTAAATCATTCGATGCCTTCTACGAAGCAGTTTTGGCCATAATGAATTGACTACCATTGCCAATGTTTGAGAGTGATTTAATGGAATTTCTATCTCGCAAGTTAATACCGGAAATCCAGCAAGATCTTCTTTATGTAAAAATACAATCGATTTCGGAGAAATTTTCAAAATCTGACTTCACGACGATATCTCGCCGAATTCGTAGATGTTAGGGATACGGATCCAATAGAGACATGCTGAGACGGAGGTTTAAATAAATGGAATTCAGGGACAATGTCCACCCAGATGCTGGAATTGCGATGAAGCGGGGCATCACTGGGAAGATTGTCTGAAGCAAAGGTCTATCTTCTGCTATGGCTGTGGGAAAAAGGGCCGTTATAAGCCAAATTGTGTAAAATGTGCTACTGGAAAACTAAATATTTCAAAGAACTTCAGAACTATTTCGCACCTCAAGGGCGTTTATAGGCCAAATTGTGTAAAATGTGCTACTAGAAAACTAAATACTTCAAAAAACTTCAGAACTATTTCGCACCTCAAGGACCAAATCCACTGTTATTTCTAATTTTAATCTCGACTCTCCCTAAAATAACCCTAAGTCTGTTTTACAGTTTATTCGAAACCAATTTATATTTTAAAACGATCTAATCAACCAAAATTTTCTACTTAAACGCCTTCGGGTAACACTAATCTGAGTGTTCTGTATCTTAAATTACCTTATCACAAAAGCTGGGAAATCTATATGAAAAAAAGGAATGCTATATTTGACGTTGCATGCCCTATAAAAAAACCAAAGCGATCGACATTACGTCTTCGTATATATTGGAAATTAAGAAGCTATTACGCAAAAGTTTCCATTTTAAACTTTAAGAAATTTGGTTTGTTGGATAGTGGGGCTAATATAAGTTGTGTAGGTGTTGATTTAGCTTAGGTTGATTTTTCAGACCTACCTAATTTTATGAAGTGCAAATTTTTTGTTTGACCTGCAGATGGTAACCCACAGTCAGTTCTCGGTTGGATTGATGTTGACGTTACTTTCAAAAAACACACAGGACCTATGATATTTTTTATTATTCCATCAATATCCCAGAGACTAATTTTGGATATTGACTTTTGGAAGACTTTCAAATTGCTTCCTGATGTTATTGGTTCTGTCGATATTTATAATGTTAACCAATTGTCTAATAGCCCGTCCGAGTTGTCCGCAATCGAAAATAAGTGCAACGTTCTTTAACCCAAAACCAACATTCCCAGTTAAATACTGTTATATCTCTATTTCCGAACTTTGAAAATCAAGGGAACCAGCTTAACTAAGCATTCAATTGATGTAGGTAATACTGCACTGCTCAAGCAACGGTTCTTTCCGATTTTTCCAGCTGTTGATAAAGTAATGTTTAATGAAATCGAACGAATGCTGGCGTAAGGGGTAACCGAACCATCTACATCCCCTTGCAGTTCACAATGATACTAGTTGTCAAACCGAATAAAGTCCGTTTGTGCTAGAAAACTAATTTTAGCATTGAGGGTATATTTACGAGACTTGCAAAAGCCAAAATAGTTACCAAACTTGACCTACTGGCAAATTGTTTTGGACGATGCATCCAAGCCTCTTACGGCATTCACAGTTCCTGGAAGGCCGACTGTGTAATGCACCTCCGACGATGTGTAGGCTTATGAATGAAATCATTTTCCTGGATCTGCGTCATTGCGTGTTCAGATATCTGGATAATTTGGTCGCTGTTTCGCAAGACTTTCAAACCCATTTAAAAACTTTAATTCGTATTGCAGAGCAATTTTCACGCTTAATGTCTGGAAAAGTAAATTTTGTGTCACTAGGGTGAACTATTTGGGCTATGTTATTGGTGATGGCGGTATTACTACAGATCCTGAAAAAATCAGTGCGATTCAAAATTACCCGGTGCCCAAGAACTTAAAGCAAGTTCGTGGTTTCCAGGGACTTGCAGGATGGTATACCAGGTTTATTGAAAAGTTCTCCGCTGTAGTTTTACCAGTATCAGAAGTACTGTCTACAAATAAAAAGTTAATTTGGACCCCCGAAGCCCAGCAGCATTCGAAAGAGTTAAAAATCTTCTAACTACAGCTCCGTTGTTGTCCAATCCAGACTTTGGAAATGAATTTTACCTCCACTGAGATGCTAGTGATTACCGTGTTGGTGCAATGTTGGTGCAATTAGCTGATGAATGTCAGGAAAAACCAATAGCATACATGAGAAGAAAATTAAATTTAGCACAGCGTAATTGTAGTGTAACCGAGAGAGAGCGTCTTGCAGCTCTATAAGCCATAAAGCGTTACCTAGAAATGAAGAAATTTGGGGTTATAACGAACCATCAGATCTAAGCAAAAGGTTATCAAGGTGGGTTTTTAAGCTTCAGGCCTACAAATTCACAATAAGTCACCGAAAAGGTAAAAGCAACGTTGGTCCAGATGCCTTACCCAGAATACCCGATAATATGCATAACGTGGTCTAGAAGTCCTCGAACCCGAAGTCGATTTAAACTCAATCAATCAGATCTTAGCGAAAGGTTAGCAATAAGTCACCGAAAAGTTAAAAAAAATCTTTGTTCCAGATGCCTTGTCCAGAATACCCGATGATATGCATAATGTGGTCTAGAAGTCGTCAAACCCAAAGTCGATTAAACTCCCCTTATTTTGAAGACGCCTATTATGATGAGCTGAGAACTTAAATTACGGAAAATGGGGAAAATTACCCAGACATGAAAATAGTAGACAAATACATTTATATTCGAACAGAACATTATTCTAGAGTGCATGGAAACTCTGGATACTTACCAAATTAAGGAACGGTATAATTTCAAGGGCCCATAAACTCCTGTCACTGGCCATTGTGGCTTCATTAAAATATTAGAGCTTCTTTGAAGAAACTTTTTCTGGCCAGGTTTGGTACGTGATGTGCGAAATTATGTAAAGGATTGTGAAATTTGTTACCCCATTAAGTTCCCAAACTTTATAATGAAACTGCCTATGGGAAATCAGGCAATCTCTATGCGTCCATTTCAAATTAGACGGAACGTTCCACGCAAAGAATTTAAGTCCCCAAAATGTTCATTTCCATATAATTCTGATGCCCAATGGGTCAGAATTATGTGGTTTTGTTGTGGACATTTGTCAGTTCCACTGATTTTAAGTTTATTTTTTATTATTACCGAGATTTTTGTTTTTAATTTTTGTAATAGAATGCTTATTAGCAAGGATTGAGAAATTGAATGGAAAATCTAGGAAACTTTAATAGCTTTGTTAGCCGTTTTTAACATTTTTGTAAAAAAGAGGTTGAAAATTGTGCGTTTAATTTAAAGGTTTGTAAAAATGTTTACAGGTATTTCATATTTTTATGAATTTAGCAGTCAAGTTTTTTTTTCAAGTTCCGAATGATAACTTAAATTTTGACCTGGTGTAAATGCACTAATGTTGATGGTGGTATAAATTATTTAGTTCAAGAGTAGTTAATTTAAAGTTGACGTATTACTAAGTTTTATTTTTATTTATTGTACATAATGTAATATAAAGCCACATAGGCCTATAAATTATATTACAAAGCAAAATTCCTGAAATTTAAATTTAAACAAAAATTAATCTACATATATATATATATATATATATATATGTGCACAGTGCATGTTGCGGGGACGGGTTTTCGTTCCACAAGTTACTATGAAGACATTTTGTTACTTTGGGGACTGTCCTTAAACTTTTCGTTATTCTAGTGTTTACTCTGAAGACATTTTACAGGACACTGCGCATTTTATAGGGACTTTTTTGGCTGTATATACAGATGTCTTCAAAGTATGGGCAATGAATATATATGAATATATATATATATATATATATATGAATATATATATATATATATATATATAATATATATATATATATATATATATATATATATATATTCATTGCCCATGCTTTGAAGACATCTGTATATACAGCCAAAAAAGTCCCTATAAAATGCGCTGTGTCCAGTAAAATGTCTTCAGAGTAAACACTAGAATAACGAAAAGTTTAAGGACAGTCCCCAAAGTAACAAAATGTCTTCATAGTAACTTGTGGAACGAAAACCCGTCCCCGCAACATGCGCTGTGCACATATATATATATATATATATGTGCACAGCGCATGTTGCGGGGACGGGTTATATATATATATATATATATATATATATATATATATATATATATATATATATATATATATATATATATATATATATATATATATATATTAATATATGCATTGCGCATTCTTTGAAGACATCTGTATATACAGCTAAAAACGTCCCTATAATATGCTCTGTATCCAGTAAAATGTCTTCAGTTTATACAGTAGATAAATGAGAAGTTTGAGGACGGTCCTCAAAGTAACAAAATGTCTTCGTAGTAACTTGAGGAACGAAAAACAGTCCCCGCAACATGAGCTGTACACATATATATATATATATATATATATATATATATATATATATATATATATATGTGCACAGCACATATTGCGGGGACGGGTTTTCGTTCCACAAGTTACTATGAAGACATTTTGTTACTTTGGGGACTGTCCTTAAACTTTTCATTATTCTAGTGTTTACTCTGAAGACATTTTACTGGACACAGCGCATTTTATAGGGACTTTTTTGGCTGTATATACAGATGTCTTCAAAGTATGGGCAATGCATATATATATATATATATATATATATATATATATATATATATATATGTGCATAGCGCATGGTGCGGGGACGGGTTTTCGTTCCACAAGTTACTATGAAGACATTTTGTTACTTTGGGGACTGTCCTCCAACTTTTCAGTATTCTACTGTTTACACTGAAGACATTTTACTGGATTCAGCGCATATTATAGGGACTTTTTTGGCTGTATATACATATGTCTTCAAAGTATCCGCAATGAATATATATATATATATATATATGTGCACAGCACATGTTGCGGGGACGGGTTTTCGATCCACAAGTTACTATGAAGACATTTTGTTACTTTGGGGACTGTCCTTAAACTTTTCGTTATTCTAGTGTTTACTCTGAAGACATTTTACTGGACACAGCGCATTTTATAGGGACATTTTTGGCTGTATATACAGATGTCTTCAAAGTATGGGCAATGCATATATATATATATGTATATATATATATATATACATATATGTGCACAGCTCATGTTGCGGGGACGGTTTTTCGTTCCTCGAGTTACTACGAAGACATTTTGTTACTTTGAGGACCGTCCCCAAACTTCTCATTTATCTACTATATAAACTGAAGACATTTTACTGGATACAGAGCATATTATAGGGACGTTTTGGGCTGTATATACAGATGTCTTCAAAGAATGCGAAATTAATAAATATATATAAGTTAAGATACGCATTGCAACACTACAGAATATTCGTGGCAAACATAAGTGCTACCCTGCAATTTTACTTTTTATAAAATATTATCGCTAGACGCGCACTCAAAATATTATTATGACATTAATTTGGTAGCAGACGCTACCTTGCATTTTTATTCTTGCTCACACAAAACGTGTGATTTCCGATTTGCTGACGAGCATAATTGCTGTGGGTTTGTTTTGATTTAAGTTGTAGAATTCTTTATTAAAAAGTAGTATTAAAAGAGTACTCGAGCTCGCATAGCGAGATTAACGGAATTAGTTAAATAACAAAAATAACACTAAAGTAAATCTTGTATTGTTAAACTATAAGTTGAAAGTAAATTTTGTAATGTGGAACTATAGAGCAATTCCATATGAAAACGATCAAAATTGGCAAATTTTTGGACGACCCCTCTCCGATTTTAAAATAAATAGTCTCAATCGATTGCCCAGCAAAAAATAATGTACCTACATATTTTTTTTTTATAGTGACTGGTTTAGTGGTGGTGTACACCACTGTCATGTGACAAAATTGAAGAATTCTTCATAAGGGACCTCATTGAAAGTTATCGCAACGAGTGATAGCTCGTTGGAAAGGTATTGAATCAGGCTTTAATTGAAAAATAAAATTTTCCTAATTTTTCTCAGAAATTTACCTTTTTTCCCATGAAAATTAAATTTTCCGATTTTCCACAGAAGCTCCTAAATTTTCCGGCTAATTTTATTTTTTTTGGATTCCTCATAATTTTTGCTTTAAGAATCAGCAATAAAAAAATGGGCCCCGACTCCTTGTTTGGACAGGAGAAGAGCATTTAAGAGACCACCTTGTTCTCATTGTTTTTATATTTTTTATAATTGAATTATTTTTAATTATTTAACATTATTTTATTATTAAAAATACATTTTAAAAATTATTTTACAATTAAAAATACATTTATGAAGAAAAAATCAATTTTTTTTTAAGAGCCCCAAGTTGAGTGTGTAGTGAATATGGTCTGCCTGCCTTCACAAGATCGGCCATAAATCCATGGATAATAGCAGCAGTGGCATGTAATGGCACACCAAACCCGACTGAGGCTACAGGTCATAAAATGTTTTGTAAATTTTTTAAATTACCAGGTAATAAATATTTCGCTTAAAATGACACGTGCAGAAACAAGTCATAAAACACGGATTTTCCATAAATATGGCGAAATATTTATTACCTGGTAATTAAAAAAATTTACAAAACATTTTATGACCTGTGGTCGGCTTATTGGCAGTAACCAATTAAGTCCCTCTTTAAAAAACATTTTATGACCAGTAGTTCACGCAAATTTTCCTATTAAAGAAAAGCAAATATCGCTTATTTTTTTTACCTATTTTTAACCAAAAAATAAATATAAATACTTCACACACTCAGTCAAATTTCAGTTGAATACTAAACGTGAAAGTGTTAAGGTGTTTTTTTTTGTAAAGTAAAGAGTGAAGCTGTAAAGACAATTTAAAGTAAAATGAATAAATTTTGCTGCAATCCGTTTAACAAGAGTGGACATCGTTCGAAAAAGATAAAAGTATTAAAATTAACTGGTGTTTCGAAGCGATACATGAATGAATTAAATATACAATACGGTGAAGAAGCAGAATTCATTTGCCCCAAGTGTAAAATCGATTGTCTCAACAAGCAAATGCATTGAAACAAATGCAACCACAATCCGAGAGTGAAATGACAATTGAACAAAATGTTTCATCTGATAGTGAGGCAGACATTCCGATGGTCAATATGTCTTTGAGTCCTTTGAATGAGGCTATTACCACTTTAGGTGAAACGCCTATTAGAAAAAGAAAGTTGCGAACTGAAAAATACAGGAAAGATAAAAAAAGGAAAGGTTATGAGTGCAATCGCGACAATATTTGATGAAGGCTCTGATAACGAATGCACTCAAGCAGATGACGTTGATGACGGCAAACAAATGATTGAGCAGTTGAAAAGAAAATTCAATTTAGCGACCACTTTTCCGGAGAAATATCTCATTTTATCTGTGCTGCCTCAATCATGGTCTATACGCAAGATTTCTGAACAGTTTCAAACATCTTTTTACATCGCGAGAAGAAGCAAAGAATTAGTTCGACAGAAGGGCATATTGGCGACTCCCACCAAGAAATTTGGCTCAAGGACCCTCAGCGAAGCAACGGTGAAATTGATTCAAGATTTTTACTGCAATGATGACAACAGCCGCGCCTGCCCAGGTACACGTGACTATGTTATCACACGTGAAGATGGAGAAAAAGTACACAAGCAGCGCAGATTATTATTATGTAATCTATCCGAAGCATACCATCAGTTCAAAGAGAAATACCCAGCAGAAAAAGTGGGATTTTCTAAGTTTGCCATCCTACGACCAAAAGAATGCTTGCTGGCATTAGACAGGCACGGAACGCATTCAGTCTGCGTTTGCATGTTTCATCAAAACATCAAATTAATGTTCTTTCCATGCAAGAAATTGAAAGTATTTCACGGTGAAATTGAAACATATAGGGACCTCCTGTCGAAGTCGTTGTGCGCATACCCCACGGAAAATTGTCATCTGTCCAAATGCGACAATTGTCCGCAGATTGACGAGCTAGAGCAATATTTGGCGGAAAAGTTTGAACAGCTGTTAATTCAGGAGGTGCATTTCAAACAGTGAATAATTAGCAGCGGCAGATGTTCCCTTGAGACCGTGGTAAAGCAGATTCCGGAATTCATCGAGGAATTCGGATTCAAGTTGAATGAACTGAAGGCGCACCATTTCATATCCGAGATGCAATCGAAATTTCTAAAGGAAAGTAAGGAGAAATTAGCCCAAAATGAATTCATTGTGATAAGCGACTTTGCCGAGAATTACACTTTTCTCGTTCAGGATGAAATTCAGGCTTATCACTGGGCAAACGACCAGTGTACGGTGCATCCTTTTTGCATTTATTTCAAAAACGAAGATAACGAACTACAGACCGTAAGCCTTGTTGTTGTCGCGGAGAGTTTAGCTCATAATTATGTGTCCGTTTATTTATTTCAAATGAAACTGTTTGAATTCTTAAGATCAAAATTCGATGCAATCGACAAAGTAACGTTTTTCTCAGAGGCGCGGCTTCTCAGTACAAGAATAAAAAAAAATTTTACAATCTTTGCATAATTGAAGAAGAACAAAACTGCAAGGTCGAGTGGCACTTTTTTGCGACGTCCCACGGTAAGGGCCCATGCGATGCGTTAGGGGGAACCCTAAAACGCATGGCGACTAAGGCAAGTTTGCAAAGGCCATATACTGACCAGATCTTAAATGTACAACATTTGTTTTCGTGGATTCAAAGCAAGGAAATTGCCATTAACACAGTTTTATGCACTCAAAAAGAACACGATGCCATGGAGCGACGACTTCAAAACATATATAATAATGTCAAAACTATAACTGGAACGCAAAAGTTTCATTGCTTCATACCAATTATTTCTGATATGTCAATTAATGTAAAGCGGTACTCTTCGTCTGCCGACGTGCTAAATTTAAAGTTACTTTAATTTTTTAATGATGCCAAGACAATTGAAATTTTTAATAAATATTGTAATTAAGTATAAGCAGCAAAATACGAAAGATTTTTTCTTCATACATGTATTTTTAACTGTAAAATAATTTTTAAAATGTATTTTTAATAATAAAATAAAATAATTTTAAATAATTAAAAATTATTCAATTATAAAAAATATAAAAACAATGAGAACAAGGAGGTCTCTTAAATGCTCTTCTCCTGTCCAAACAAGGAGTCGGGCCCATTTTTTTATTGCTGATTCTTAAAGCAAAAATTATGGGGAATCCAAAAAAAATAAAATTAGCCGGAAAATTTAGGAGCTTCTGTGGAAAATCGGAAAATTTAATTTTCATGGGAAAATTTAATTTTCATGGGAAAAAAGATAAATTTCTGAGAAAAATTAGGAAAATTTTATTTTTCAAACAACTTTCAATGAGGTCCCTTATGAAGAATTCTTCAATTTTGTCACATGACAGTGGTGTACACCACCACTAAACCAGTCACTATAAAAAAAAAAAAAATATGTAGGTACATTATTTTTTGCTGGGCAATCGATTGAGACTATTTATTTTAAAATCGGAGAGGGGTCGTCCAAAAGGTGATCGCTTTCATATGGAATTGCTCTATAAGTTGTATTGGCACTCATGAATTATAAAAGATTAAATTGGAAAAATAAAAATTTATAAAATTAAACAAGATATATGTGACTTTTATTGAACGACATTAATCAGCTCGCATAGCGAGAGGTACAAGTATAATTGGCGCCCAACACAAAAATAAGTGAAAAATCCTCATAGAGGATAATAAAGAAAAATCCTCATAGAGGATAATAAAGAAAAATCCTCATAGAGGAAAAAAATCCCAACACAAAACAGGAAAAAAAAAAATTGGAAGTAATTCAAATCAAAACAAAACAATTGAGCCTTACAAGTATCAAAAACATAAAAAAAAGAAAGTGGTACCTAAGGAAAAAACTAACAAACCTTTACAAGTATTGAAAACTTAAAAAGAAACTTGATTTCAAACAAAATTAATAAAAAAAAACTTTACAAGTATTGAAAACTCAAAAAGAAACTTGATTTCAAGCAAAATTAAAAACTAACAAAACTTTTACGTATCTATGATTTGACAAAATATTTGCAAACTACAGTGACAATAATAAATATCTACTTGAAGGAGATAATTGGAAATTTGGCAACAACCCCCACATCTAAAAGGAATCATCATGCACAACAACGATATGATAAGGGTCATGTAAGCATTAGAATATGAATATTATTTTATGAATTAGTAGTTCTTAGAATTTTTTTTTTTTTTTTGGAAACAAAAGAATTATTTAAAAAAAATACTAAGAATAATTAGGCACTCCTATAGATTAGAAACTGTTTAACACAATAAAATAAATATAAGAATAAACCTTGTTTTATATCAATTTCGGATTTGGAAAATATTTCACTTCAGACTCAAAATATCTAGGTCAGAAAATCTTGCTAGTTTTCCCAAAGTTAATAAAACTTTCGGCCATAATAGATAGGTTGGCAATTTCAGGAAAACCGGTAGAAAGGGCAGATTACTATCTGCCGCAGCAGATCTTCAGACATTTTTAGATACTGCCATTGAACGTGCCGTTCAAGGAACCAGGCAGGATTTCGAGGCCACTATTAGCGATTTATCCGCAGGGATAAATAGTTTAGAACCACTGGCCGCTGTGGAAGAGTATAAGGAGATACAGATCACTCCGGGTACGCAGTGTGACGAAACTCTATACATAGAGATACGTTTCTTGGCACCAAGCCGCCATCACAGCACACAAATTATTCGAACCCTACGCGGGAAGCTCCAAGTACTATCAAGCGGTGGCAATCCTTAGAAATAAAATCATAGGGAACGCGGATGCTGCATTAAGCACATATAATACGGTCCTAAATTTTAAGGCCATTATAACAAGATTAGATTTCATTTATATGGACAAGAAGTCCATATTTACATTGGAACAGGAGCTTTCCACACTCAGACAAGGCCAGAAAACGATAATTCAATTCTATGACGAAGTAGAACGAAAACTGACCGCTATCGTAAATAAGGTCACAATGTCACATGAAGGCGACAATCCTTTGATTAAGTCGCTAAATCAGAAATATCGGGGGGACGCATTGCGAGTTTTTGTCTCTGGGCTCAGGAGACCACTATGCGATACTCTTTTCTCTTGTAAGCCTTCGGACTTACCAACTGCATTGGCTCTAGCCCAGGAGCTTGAAACGAATCAGAACCGATACCATTTTGCGGCCATTTACAATAACGGACTCAGTAAAACGTTGCAGAATGCTACAGTTCAACCATCTTCGGGACAAAGCCAGCAAAAAGCTAGGCAAACCCACTTTGGCCAACAACCAACCCAGACACAACCTTCTCAAGGTTACTTTGGGCAACAAAACGTCCCATTTTACCAAAATCGCACCCAGGAACCGTACGGCCAGTCACAGCGGCATGGCACTGTAAATTATAATTTCCAACCTCACTCGAATCCTCGCGGTTTCGCCCAGGACACTACCCAAAATTCGAATCAACAGGGTTTCAACCCTCCAGTTGATACCGATGTGAGCATGCGAACAGTGAGAAGTAATAATTTCCAGGGATTTCAGACACGGAAAAGAGACATGGCATCCGATAGACAGATACCTGGAAAGATCCAGAGGATCAACCACCTTGAACATGAAATTACCCAAGATGAATCTTTTGGGGAAACTTATAATTGTCAAGGGGACCCGGATGTCCAAACTTATCAAGATCCGTCAGGGGACCGAGCCTATACCAACCCAGTCTTTGAGGACGAGGTTAATTTTTTAGAGGAAGGTCGGTACTCCCCTATATTGAGAGAATGATAGGTGGTAGAAATATAAAACTTCTGATTGACACGGGAGCTTCACGAAGTTATATTATGAACATTATCCGGCTAAAAATATTAAGGGCCTGGAGAACCCTTTCTTGGTAAAATCAATTCACGGAGCTGACATAGTCAATCAGAAAACATTAGTAAACATTTTTAATAAAACCGAAACTTTTTTTATTCTTCCAAATTTATCTTTATTTGATGGCATCATTGGATTTAATTTCATAAAGGGCATAAAAAGGATTATCGACACTGAACACGATATTATCTACTTTGATGGTGGACGGGAAAAACTGAAATACCTCGAGTTGAATGCGGTTAATGCTCTAGTGAGTGACATCTGCATCCCAAAGAGTGTCGAAGAGGGTTTTTTCAGGAAAATTAGTGAAAATTCGGGCGTCTTTGCGAACCCAAACGAGGCCTTACCATACAACACCAAGGTTTCCGCTACAATACGGACCACGGATCAGGAGCCAATATACTCCAAATATCAATCATACCCCGTTTTAATGTTAAGAGTTCATAAATAAGGAGGTCGGCGAGCTTTTGAAGAACGGCATAATAAGACCGTCTCGATCCCCTTACAATAGTCCAGTTTGGGTTGTTGATAAGAAAGGTTCGGACGAACATGGCAAACCCAACAAACGTCTTGTAGTCGACTTCACGAAGCTAAACTCGAGGACTATTCCTGACAAATTCCCGATACCTGACCCGTCTTTTATCTTATCGAATCTCGGAAAGTCTAAGTTTTTCACAACCTTGAACTTAAAAAGTGGATTTCACCAGATAAACCTGATTGAGCGCGATAGCGAAAAAACCGCTTCTAGCGTAAATAATGGAAAATACGAGTTTTGCCGTTTGCCATTTGGTCTTAAAAATGCGCCGAGTATTTTCCAAAGGGCTATCGATGATGTTTTACGTGAGGAAATAGGGAAATCCTGTCACGTTTACATCGATGATATCATAATATTTTCTGACTCTGAGCAGAAACATATTGATGATATTGATAGGATACTGAAGAAGCTTTATCATGCTAACATGCGGGTATCATTGGAAAAGTCGAAGTTCTTTAAAACCTCCGTAGAATATTTGGGGTTCGTTGTTTCAACCGACGGAATAAAAACCTGTCCGAAGAAGATTGCAGCCATCATGGAATACAAGGTCCCTAATACACTGAGGGGCCTGAGGTCATTTCTAGGATTGGCAGGTTATTATAGGAGATTTGTCAGAGATTACGCAGCCATTGCGAAGCCCCTTACTAAATTTTTACGTGGCGAAAATGGGCATGTCGGCACTAGACATTCAAAGCACATCGAAATATGCTTGGACGAAGATGCCATAAAATCTTTCGAGAAAATAAAGAAAATCCTATCATCTGAGGATGTTCTTCTTTTGTACCCGAACTTTGAGGAACCGTTTGACCTCACGACGGACGCTTCGTCCCATGCTATTGGAGCTGTTCTCTCACAAAACGGACGTCCTATCACGATGATATCTCGGACTCTGTCTCCCACTGAGGAGAACTACGCCACAAATGAACGTGAGCTCCTAGCTATTGTGTGGGCTTTAAAAAATCTCAGACATTATTTATATGGAGTTAATAGACTCAACATTTTTACCGACCACCAACCCCTCACATTTTCAATTTCCGAAAATAACCCTAATTCTAAATTGAAACGCAGAAGAGCTTTCATTGAGGAGTACTCTCCAAAGTTTTTCTATAAACCTGGCAAGGACAACATAGTTGCCGATGCCCTTTCAAGACAATTCGTTCATATGATCGAAAATTCTGAATCTACGGCGTCACTCCTAGCCTGCGGTAGCGAAATTTCACTCACTGAAACTATCCCCACTGTTGAAAATCCAATCAATTGCTTTAGAAACCAAATTACTCTCACCCAAGGTGCCGAATGTAAAAAGGAGACCAAAATTATCTTCAGAGACCGTATACGACACTATGTAACATATGACGAAATTGGAAACCTTTCAAGTATAATAAAAGACTGTGTAAATCCACAAGTGGTCAACGCGATTCATTGCGACTTACATACGCTGGCCCAAATTCAACATTTACTCATAACGAGCTACCCATCCGTAAACGGATATTTTCAATCCCGATGATCAGATCGAAATTTTGGTGAACGAACACAATAGGGCACATCGTTCAGTATCAGAAAATACAAAACAAGTCCTTCGAGACTATTACTTTCCTGATATTAAAAAAAAACTCAAGGAGATCACGGGAAACTGCAAAATCTGTCATGTGGCAAAGTACCAAAGACACCCAAGAAAACAGAGACTTGGCGAAACCCCTATACCCTCTTTTCCAGGAGAGATACTTCACATTGACATTTATAACACAGACAGGAAATATTTCCTGACCTGTATAGATAAATTTTCGAAATTTGCGATAGTGAAACCTATAGCCTCCAGAGCTATAGTGGATATCAAACCGGCGCTCATGGAAATCTTGAATTTTTTCAAAGACACGAAGACAATAATTTGTGATAATGAAAAATCCCTGAATTCACAAACCATCAAATCCTCAGTCAGGAATAATTTCGGCGCTGAGATTTACACAACTCCTCCGATGCACAGCTCTTCTAACGGCCAGGTTGAAAGGTTCCACGGAACACTGACAGAAATCGCTAGATGCCTTAAATTGGAATGTGCCTTCGAGGATACCACTGATCTGATTCTTATGGCCACCACAAGGTACAACAGGTCGATTCATTCAACCACCGGACTGAAACCAATTGATATAATTCAATCTATACCGGATGATTTAAGAGAGAGAATCCGGAATAAAATTCTGGCTAAGCAGAAGTCCGATCTGGATTATCACAATAGAGGAACTGTGGTAAAAACGTACAGTCCTGGTGAGAAGGTCTATGTGAAGATCAATAAACGCTTAGGAAATAAATTTAATGGAATGTTTGCCGAAAAAATAGTTCAGCAAGATCTTGGGATAACCGTGAAGGTCGATAACAAAATAGTGCACAAGGATAACATTCGTTTTCTCATTACAGCACCCTAACATTGGCAGTCATTATATCCACCAATTATGCTACAATCCTGGATTATACTTCCACACGCTATATTCCGATAGCGGATGGCAACGTGGCAATTTTTAAAGGTTATGGAGTTTTGGCCCATGTAACGAACTTAACAAGTTTTTTAACCATAACGGAGGAAACCGAAAATTTAACAGCCCAACTACCGAAAACGCATATGAGAAAGCTATTGGAATCAGATGTATATATATATATATATATATATATATATATATATATATATATATATATATATATATATATGTGCACAGCTCATGTTGAGGGGACATCTGTATATACAGCCAAAAAAGGCCCCGTAATATGAGCTGTATCCAGTAAATAGTCTTCAGTATAAACAGTAGAATAATGAAAAGTTTAAGGACAAAGTAACAAAATGTCTTCATAGTAACTTGTGGAACGAAAACCCGTCCCCGCAACATGCGCCATGCATATATATATATATATATATATATATATATATATATATTTCGTTCCACAAGTTACTATGAAGACATTTTGTTACTTTGGGGACTGTCCTTAAACTTTTCGTTATTCTAGTGTTTTCTCTGAAGACATTTTACTGGACACAGCGCATTTTATAGGGACTTTTTTGGCTGTATATACAGATGTCCTCAAAGTATGCGCGATGAAGATATATATATATATATATATATATATATATATATATATATCATTGTGCATACTTTGAAGACATCTGTATATACAGCCAAAAGAGTCCCTATTATATGCGCTGAATCCAGTAAAATGTCTTCAGTGTAAACAGTAGAATAAAAAAAAGTTTAAGGACAGTCCCCAAAGTATATATATATATATATATATGTGCACAGAACATGTTCCGGGGACGGGTTTTCGTTCCACAAGTTACTATGAAGACATTTTGTTACTTTGGGGACTGTCCTTAAACTTTTTGTTATTCTACTGTTTACACTGAGGACATTTTACTGGATTCAGCGCATATTATAGGGACTTTTTTGCCTGTATATACAGATGTCTTCAAAGTATGCGCAGTGAATATATATATATATATAAATATAAATATATATATTTTACTTTTTTTTTAATTTTTCTTTACCGATTATGAAAGGTGTCCATTTTCGGGGACGGTCGTAATGGACATATTTTCATAAAATGAGCCAAAGAATACGCTGCTGTAATTCGGAGGGCCGTGACTGAATCACCCTGTCTTAATTGAATTTTTCGCCAGGAGAAGCCAAACGTTTTGGGATCCCTAAACCAGGGTAATGGACATACTGATTACTTATGGAAAGTTAATTTTAGCAAGTTGTACCTAACTCCCCAGTAGCACAGAGCTAAGACGATTGATTTCAAGAAAAAAAAGATTATCGAATATTGGCTAATCCTCAGAAAATTCCTCTGCGCCTTTTGGAAATTACATCCATAAGAAGGATTACCGCAGAGAATCGCACGATTCTAAAGCAATGGTAAATTTTGTGAATGCAAGAAGAAACTAAGTTGAACAAGTTTCAAATTTAAACCAATTTTGATATTTAATCTTCAACAAAGGTTGTGATATTATCAAAATTTATGGATTTGATTTTTCACGTTGGTATGAGCTTAATTTTAATCTGATAATTTTGGCTGCCGAAAGTAAAGATTTTTATAATGAAGCCATGAGCGTCTTTCCTCTGATAAAATTGTTCTGATGACTTAAGGCCCATATCTGTCCTTCCTGTTCTTTCTAAAATAGTAGAGCACATTCTTAAAGATCAAGTTCTTTGCTTTACACGTTCAGCTATTTTTGAGTCTCAATATGCATTTCGTAATTGTCACAACACTACATCGTTGCTTATAAACTTGACAGATACAATAAGACGTGACTTAAATAATAATAAATTAAGTGTTATGGTTTCTTTGGATCTCTCTAAAACATTTAATTCTATCTGCTACATTACTATTATTAAGAAGGTCAGGGATGTTTTTGATTTTTCTGTTTCAGCTTGTAAGCTTATTTTTTCATATTTATATGGTAGGTCTCAATTTGTAGACATGAATCGAAACCGTTCAAGCATTCGGTTTCTTTCATCTGGTGTTCCTCAAGGGTCTGTTTTGGGACCTATTTAATTTGTTTTATATATAAATGATCTTCCTGTTTTCTTGATCATAGCTTATGTAGCACATTTTTGTTTGCGGATGATGTATTTTTACTATTTAGTAGTAATTGTGATTTTCCGGACGTGCTTGAGCGCAAAATTAATTTCTGTCTTGAACGCATTATGCTTTGGACTTCAATGAATTCATTGGCTATTAATTCATCTAAATCTAAGGCTGTAATGTTTAGTACTTCATGTCGTTTTTTGCCTGAGTGTAATATTTTTGCTGGTGGTTCTCCGATTGAATTCGTCAATCAACATAGATGTTTGGGAGTTTTTATTGATTACAAACTTACCTTTGAGAGTCATATTAATCATATGAGTTGTAAAGTATCGACTGTCTTCAAAGTAACAAAATGTCTTCATAGTAACTTGTGGAACGAAAAACCGTCCCCGCAACATGCGCCGTACACACACATATATATATATATATATATATATATATATATGTGCACAGCACATGTTGCGGGGACGGGTTTTCGTTCCACAAGTTACTATGAAGACATTTTGTTACTTTGGGGACTGTCCTTAAACTTTTCGTTATTCTAGTGTTTACTCTGAAACCATTTTACTGGACACAGCGCATTTTATAGGGACATTTTTGGCTGTATATACAGATGTCTTCAAAGTATGAGTAATGCATATATATATATATATATATATATATATATATATGTGCACAGCACATGTTGCGGGGACGGGTTTTCGTTCCACAAGTTACTATGAAGACATTTTGTTACTTTGGGGACTGTCCTTAAACCTTTCGTTATTCATTGCCCATACTTTGAAGACATCTGTATATACAGCCAAAAAAGTCCCTATAAAATGCGCTGTGTCCAGTAAAATGTCTTCAGAGTAAACACTAGAACAATGAAAAGTTTAAGGACAGTCCCCAAAGTAACAAAATGTCTTCATAGTAACTTGTGGAACGAAAACCCGTCCCCGCAATATGTGCTGTGCACATATATATATATATATATATATATATATATATATATATATATATATATATATATATATATATATATATATATATATATATATATATATATATATATGCATAGCGCATGTTGCGGGGACGGATTTTCGTTCCACAAGTTACTATGAAGACATTTTGTTACTTTGGGGACTGTCCACAAACTTTTCATTATTCTACTGTTTACACTGAAGACATTTTACTGGATACAGCTCATATTGCGGGGTCTTTTTTGGCTGTATATACAGATGTCTTCAAAGTACGTGAAATGCATATGTATATATATATATATATATATATATGTGCACAGCACATATTGCGGGGACGGGTTTTCGTTCCACAAGTTACTATGAAGACATTTTGTTACTTTGGGGACTGTCCTTAAACTTTTCGTTATTCTACTGTTTACACTGAAGACATTTTAATGGACACAGCTCATATTACGGGGTCTTTTTTGGCTGTATATACAGATGTCTTCAAAGTATGGGCAATGCATATATATATATATATATATATGTGCACAGCACATGTTGCGGGGACGGGTTTTCGTTCCACAAGTTACTATGAAGACATTTTGTTACTTTGGGGACTGTCCTTAAACTTTTCGTTGTTCTACTATTTACACTGAAGACATTTTACTGGATACAGCGCATATAATAGGAACTTTTTTGGCTGTATATACAGATGTCTTCAAAGTATGTGCAATGAATATATATATATATATATATATATATATATATATATATGTGCACAGCACATATTGCGGGGACGGGTTTTCGTTCCACAAGTTACTATGAAGACATTTTCTTACTTTGGGGACTGTCTTTAAACTTTTCATTATTCTAGTGTTTACTCTGAAGACATTTTACTCGACACAGCGCATTTTATAGGGACTTTTTTGGCTGTATATACAGATGTCTTCAAAGTATGGGCAATGCATATATATATATATATATATATATATATATATATGTGCATGGCGCATGTTGCGGGGACGGGTTTTCGTTCCACAAGTTACTATGAAGACATTTTGTTACTTTGGGGACTGTCCACAAAGTTTTCATTATTCTACTGTTTACACTGAAGACATTTTACTGCATACAGAGCATATTATAGGGACTTTTTTGGCTGTATATACAGATGTCCTCAAAGTATGCGCGATGAATATATATATATATATATATATATATATATATATATATATATATATATATATATATATATATTCATTGCCCATACTTTGAAGACATCTGTATATACAGCCAAAAAAGTCCCTATAGAATGCGCTGTGTGCAGTAAAATGTCTTCAATGTACACAGTAGAATAATGAAAAGTTTAAGGACAGTCCCCAAAGTAACAAAATGTCTTCATAGTAACTTGTGGAACGAAAGCCCGTCCCCGGAACATGTGCTGTGCACATATATATATATATATATATATATATATATATATATATATATATATATATATATATATATTCATTATGCATACTTTGAAGACATCTGTATATACAGCCAAAAAAGTCCCTATAAAATGCGCTGTATCCAGTAAAATGTCTTCAGTGTAAACAGTAGAATAACGAAAAGTTTAAGGACAGTCCCCAAAGTAGCAAAATGTCTTCATAGTAACTTGTGGAACGAAAACTCGTCCCCGAAACATGCGCCGTGCACATATATATATATATATATATATATATATATATATATGTGCACTGTGTACACTGAAGACATTTTGCTGGACACAGTGCATTTTATAGGGACTTTTTTGGCTGTATATATATGTGCACAGCACATGTTGCGGGGACGGGTTTTCGTTCCACAAGTTACTATGAAGACATTTTGTTACTTTGGGGACTGTCCTTAAACTTTTCGTTATTCTACTGTGTACACTGAAGACATTTTGCTGGACACAGTGCATTTTATAGGGACTTTTTTGGCTGTATATACAGATGTCTTCAAAGTATGTGAAATGCATATATATATATATATATATATATATATATATATATATATATGCATTGCCCATACTTTGAAGACATCTGTATATACAGCCAAAAATGTCCCTATAAAATGCGCTGTGTCCAGTAAAATGTCTTCAAAGTAAACACTAAAATAACGGAAAGTTTAAGGACAGTCCCCAAAGTAACAAAATGTCTTCATAGTAACTTGTGGAACGAAAACCCGTCCCCGCAACATGCGCCATGCACATATATATATATATATATATATATATATATATATGTGCACGGCGCATGTTGCGGGGACGGTTTTTCGTTCCACAAGTTACTATGAAGACATTTTGTTACTTTGAAGACTGTCCTTAAACTTTTCGTTGTTCTACTGTTTACACTGAAGACATTATATGCATTACATATACTTTGAAGACATTTGTATATACAGCCAAAAAAGTCTCTATAATATGCGCTGTATCCAGTAAAATGTCTTTAGTGTATACAGTAGATTAATTAAAAGTTTGAGGACGGTCCCCAAAGTAACAAAATGTCTTCATAGTAACTTGAGGAACGAAAAACTGTCCCCGTAACATGTCCCCGTAACATGTCCTGTGCACATATATATATATATATATATATATATATATATATATATATATATATATATATGCATTGCCCATACTTTGAAGACATCTGTATATACAGCCAAAAAAGTCCCTATAAAATGCGCTGTGTCCAGTAAAATGTCTGCAGAGTAAACACTAGAATAACGAAAAGTTTAAGGACAGTCCCCAAAGTAACAAAATGTCTTCATAGTAACTTGTGGAACGAAAACCCGTCCCCGCAATATGTGCTGTGAACATATATATATATATATATATATATATATATATATATATGTGCACAGCACACATGTGCTGTGAACATATATATATATATATATATATATATATATATATGTGCACAGCACACATTGCGGGGACGGGTTTTCGTTCCACAAGTTACTATGAAGACATTTTGTTACTTTGGGGACTGTCCTTAAACTTTTCGTTATTCTAGTGTTTACTCTGAAGACATTTTAATGGACACAGTGCATTTTATAGGGACCTTTTTGGCTGTATATACAGATGTCTTCAAAGTATGGGCAATGCATATATATATATTCATTTCGCATACTTTGAAGACATCTGTATATACAGCCAAAAAAGTCCCTATAATATGCGCCGTATCCAGTAAAATGTCTTCAGTGTAAACAGTAGAATAATTAAAAGTTTGAGGACGGTCCCCAAAGTACCAAAATGTCTTCATAGTAACTTGTGGAACGAAAACCGGTCCCCGCAACATGCGCTGTGCACATATATATATATATATATATATATTCATTTCGCATACTTTGAAGACATCTGTATATACAGCCAAAAAAGTCCCTATAATATGCGCTGTATCCAGTAAAATGTCTTCAGTGTAAACAGTAGGATAACGAAAAGTTTAAGGACAGTCCCCAAAGTAACAATATGTCTTCATAGTAACTTGTGGAACGAAAACCCGTCCCCGCAACATGTGCTGTGCACATATATATATATATATATATATATATATATATATATATATATATATATATATATATGTGCACAGCACATATTGCGGGGACGGGTTTTCGTTCCACAAGTTACTATGAAGACATTTTGTTACTTTGGGGACTGTCCTTAAACTTTTCGTTATTCTAGTGTTTACTCTGAAGACATTTTACTGGACACAGCGCATTTTATAGGGACTTTTTTGGCTGTATATACAGATGTCTTCAAAGTATGGGCAATGCATATATATATATATATATATATATATATTCATCGCGCATACTTTGAGGACATCTGTATATACAGCCAAAAAAGTCCCTATTATATGCTCTGTATGCAGTAAAATGTCTTCAGTGTAAACAGTAGAATAATGAAAAGTTTGTGGACAGTCCCCAAAGTAACAAAATGTCTTCATAGTAACTTGTGGAACGAAAACCCGTCCCCGCAACATGCGCCATGCACATATATATTCATTGTGCATACTTTGAAGACATCTGTATATACAGCCAAAAAAGTCCCTATAATATTCGCTGTATCCAGTAAAATGTCTTCAGTGTATATAGTAGATTAATGTAAAGTTTGAGGTCAGTCCCCAAAGTAACAAAATGTCTTCATAGTAACATAGTTTTACAGGTTACAATGAAGACATTTTGTATATACAGCCAAAAAAGTCCCAATAATATGCGCTGTATCCAGTAAAATGGCTTCAGTGTAAACAGTAGAATAATGAAAAGTTTGCGGACAGTCCCCAAAGTAACAAAATGTCTTCATAGTAACTTGTGGAACGAAAACCCGTCCCGGCAACATGCGCCATGCACATATATACATATATATTCATTGTGCATACTTTGAAGACATCTGTATATACAGACAAAAAAGTCTCTATAATATTCGCTGTATCCAGTAAAATGTCTTCAGTGTATATAGTAGATTAATGTAAAGTTTGAGGTCAGTCCCCGAAGTAACAAAATGTCTTCATAGTAACATAGTTTTACAGGTTACTTCAAAGTATGCACAATGAATATATATGTATATATATATATATATATATATATATATATGTGCACAGTGCATGTTGCGGGGAAGGATTTTCGTTCCACAAGTTACTATGAAGACATTTTGTTACTTTGGGGACTGTCCTTAAACTTTTCGTTATTCTAGTGTTTACTGTGAAGACATTTTACTGGACACAGCGCATTTTATAGGGACTTTTTTGGCTGTATATACAGATGTCTTCAAGGTATGGGCTATGAATATATATATATATATATATATATATATATATATATATATATGTATGTATGTACAGCGCATGTTGCGGGGACTATTTGTCGTCCCACAAGTTACTATGAAGACATTTTGTTACTTTGGGGACCGTCCTCAAACTTTTAATTAATCTACTGTATACACGTAAGACATTCTTCTGGATACAGTGCATATTATAGGGACTTTTTTGGCTGTATATACAGCCAGTAAAATGTGTTCAGTGCATACAGAAGATTAATGAAAAGTTTGAGGACAGACCCCTCTATTTATAGTCCGATCGTAATGTGTGATATATCATTGTTCTGAGAATGACAACAGCTACATTTTCTGCTTTGGTCACTTTGGCTCCGACGCACTGTGGTCAATATTTTGAGATAGCGGCCAAAACTCGTTTTGGTTTTTGTTCTCCGATTTAAAAGTTATTAGACTCATATGAAAGTAGACAGTAGTAAACCTCGGGAGCCAAAAAATGAGAACTCTATTTCAACTATTTCACTGAGAACAGGGTGGTCCAAAATGGGCTTTTTCAGAATTTAGTAAATTTATGATATTCTTAGTTAATTTTTAAAGTTTAAATGATCATAACTTTGTTTTTCAAGATTTTTGGACGAAATAAATTTTGTGTTGTAACTTAACTTAAAAATTGAAGCTCTACTGTTTTCAGAACAATTTAAATATTTTTTTAAAAAAGGTCAAATTTCTCGGAAATTTCCTACTTCAAAAAAAAGTCCCTATAATATGCGCCGTATCCAGTAAAATGTCTTCAGTGTAAACAGTAGAATAATTAAAAGTTTGAGGACGGTCCCCAAAGTACCAAAATGTCTTCATAGTAACTTGTGGAACGAAAACCAGTCCCCGCAACATGCGCTGTGCACATATATATATATATATATATATATATATATATATATATATATATATATTCATTTCGCATACTTTGAAGACATCTGTATATACAGCCAAAAAAGTCCCTATAATATGCGCTGTATCCAGTAAAATGTCTTCAGTGTAAACAGTAGGATAACGAAAAGTTTAAGGACAGTCCCCAAAGTAACAATATGTCTTCATAGTAACTTGTGGAACGAAAACCCGTCCCCGCAACATGTGCTGTGCACATATATATATATATATATATATATATATATATATATATATATATATATTCATCGCGCATACTTTGAGGACATCTGTATATACAGCCAAAAAAGTCCCTATTATATGCTCTGTATGCAGTAAAATGTCTTCAGTGTAAACAGTAGAATAATGAAAAGTTTGTGGACAGTCCCCAAAGTAACAAAATGTCTTCATAGTAACTTGTGGAACGAAAACCCGTCCCCGCAACATGCGCCATGCACATATATACATATATATTCATTGTGCATACTTTGAAGACATCTGTATATACAGCCAAAAAAGTCCCTATAATATTCGCTGTATCCAGTAAAATGTCTTCAGTGTATATAGTAGATTAATGTAAAGTTTGAGGTCAGTCCCCAAAGTAACAAAATGTCTTCATAGTAACATAGTTTTACAGGTTACAATGAAGACATTTGTATATACAGCCAAAAAAGTCCCAATAATATGCGCTGTATCCAGTAAAATGGCTTCAGTGTAAACAGTAGAATAATGAAAAGTTTGCGGACAGTCCCCAAAGTAACAAAATGTCTTCATAGTAACTTGTGGAACGAAAACCCGTCCCGGCAACATGCGCCATGCACATATATACATATATATTCATTGTGCATACTTTGAAGACATCTGTATATACAGACAAAAAAGTCTCTATAATATTCGCTGTATCCAGTAAAATGTCTTCAGTGTATATAGTAGATTAATGTAAAGTTTGAGGTCAGTCCCCAAAGTAACAAAATGTCTTCATAGTAACATAGTTTTACAGGTTACTTCAAAGTATGCACAATGAATATATATGTATATATATATATATATATATGTGCACAGTGCATGTTGCGGGGAAGGATTTTCGTTCCACAAGTTACTATGAAGACATTTTGTTACTTTGGGGACTGTCCTTAAACTTTTCGTTATTCTAGTGTTTACTCTGAAGACATTTTACTGGACACAGCGCATTTTATAGGGACTTTTTTGGCTGTATATACAGATGTCTTCAAGGTATGGGCTATGAATATATATATATATATATATATATATATATATATATATATATATATGTATGTATGTACAGCGCATGTTGCGGGGACTATTTGTCGTCCCACAAGTTACTATGAAGACATTTTGTTACTTTGGGGACCGTCCTCAAACTTTTCATTAATCTACTGTATACACGTAAGACATTCTTCTGGATACAGTGCATATTATAGGGACTTTTTTGGCTGTATATACAGCCAGTAAAATGTGTTCAGTGCATACAGAAGATTAATGAAAAGTTTGAGGACAGACCCCTCTATTTATAGTCCGATCGTAATGTGGTATATATCATTGTTCTGAGAATGACAACAGCTACATTTTCTGCTTTGGTCACTTTGGCTCCGACGCACTGTGGTCAATATTTTGAGATAGCGGCCAAAACTCGTTTTGGTTTTTGTTCTCCGATTTAAAAGTTATTAGACTCATATGAAAGTAGACAGTAGTAAACCTCGGGAGCCAAAAAATGAGAACTCTATTTCAACTATTTCACTGAGAACAGGGTGGTCCAAAATGGGCTTTTTCAGAATTTAGTAAATTTATGATATTCTTAGTTAATTTTTAAAGTTTAAATGATCATAACTTTTTTGTTTTTCAAGATTTTTGGACGAAATAAATTTTGTGTTGTAACTTAACTTAAAAATTGAAGCTCTACTGTTTTCAGAACAATTTAAATATTTTTTTTAAAAAAGGTCAAATTTCTCGGAAATTTCCTACTTCAAAAAAAAGTCCCTATAATATGCGCCGTATCCAGTAAAATGTCTTCAGTGTAAACAGTAGAATAATTAAAAGTTTGAGGACGGTCCCCAAAGTACCAAAATGTCTTCATAGTAACTTGTGGAACGAAAACCGGTCCCCGCAACATGCGCTGTGCACATATATATATATATATATATATATATATATTCATTTCGCATACTTTGAAGACATCTGTATATACAGCCAAAAAAGTCCCTATAATATGCGCTGTATCCAGTAAAATGTCTTCAGTGTAAACAGTAGGATAACGAAAAGTTTAAGGACAGTCCCCAAAGTAACAATATGTCTTCATAGTAACTTGTGGAACGAAAACCCGTCCCTGCAACATGTGCTGTGCACATATATATATATATATATATATATATATATATATATATATATATATATATATATATATATATTCATCGCGCATACTTTGAGGACATCTGTATATACAGCCAAAAAAGTCCCTATTATATGCTCTGTATGCAGTAAAATGTCTTCAGTGTAAACAGTAGAATAATGAAAAGTTTGTGGACAGTCCCCAAAGTAACAAAATGTCTTCATAGTAACTTGTGGAACGAAAACCCGTCCCCGCAACATGCGCCATGCACATATATACATATATATTCATTGTGCATACTTTGAAGACATCTGTATATACAGCCAAAAAAGTCCCTATAATATTCGCTGTATCCAGTAAAATGTCTTCAGTGTATATAGTAGATTAATGTAAAGTTTGAGGTCAGTCCCCAAAGTAACAAAATGTCTTCATAGTAACATAGTTTTACAGGTTACAATGAAGACATTTTGTATATACAGCCAAAAAAGTCCCAATAATATGCGCTGTATCCAGTAAAATGGCTTCAGTGTAAACAGTAGAATAATGAAAAGTTTGCGGACAGTCCCCAAAGTAACAAAATGTCTTCATAGTAACTTGTGGAACGAAAACCCGTCCCGGCAACATGCGCCATGCACATATATACATATATATTCATTGTGCATACTTTGAAGACATCTGTATATACAGACAAAAAAGTCTCTATAATATTCGCTGTATCCAGTAAAATGTCTTCAGTGTATATAGTAGATTAATGTAAAGTTTGAGGTCAGTCCCCAAAGTAACAAAATGTCTTCATAGTAACATAGTTTTACAGGTTACTTCAAAGTATGCACAATGAATATATATGTATATATATATATATATATATATGTGCACAGTGCATGTTGCGGGGAAGGATTTTCGTTCCACAAGTTACTATGAAGACATTTTGTTACTTTGGGGACTGTCCTTAAACTTTTCGTTATTCTAGTGTTTACTCTGAAGACATTTTACTGGACACAGCGCATTTTATAGGGACTTTTTTGGCTGTATATACAGATGTCTTCAAGGTATGGGCTATGAATATATATATATATATATATATATATATATATATATATATGTATGTATGTACAGCGCATGTTGCGGGGACTATTTGTCGTCCCACAAGTTACTATGAAGACATTTTGTTACTTTGGGGACCGTCCTCAAACTTTTCATTAATCTACTGTATACACGTAAGACATTCTTCTGGATACAGTGCATATTATAGGGACTTTTTTGGCTGTATATACAGCCAGTAAAATGTGTTCAGTGCATACAGAAGATTAATGAAAAGTTTGAGGACAGACCCCTCTATTTATAGTCCGATCGTAATGTGTGATATATCATTGTTCTGAGAATGACAACAGCTACATTTTCTGCTTTGGTCACTTTGGCTCCGACGCACTGTGGTCAATATTTTGAGATAGCGGCCAAAACTCGTTTTGGTTTTTGTTCTCCGATTTAAAAGTTATTAGACTCATATGAAAGTAGACAGTAGTAAACCTCGGGAGGCAAAAAATGAGAACT
The DNA here is from genome assembly GCA_949748255.1 of Eustalomyia histrio. Lineage (NCBI taxonomy): Eukaryota > Metazoa > Arthropoda > Insecta > Diptera > Anthomyiidae > Eustalomyia > Eustalomyia histrio. The sequence goes on from OX456523.1 coordinate 160,074,891, forward strand.
CTATTTCAACTATTTCACTGAGAACAGGGTGGTCCAAAATGGGCTTTTTCAGAATTTAGTAAATTTATGATATTCTTAGTTAATTTTTAAAGTTTAAATGATCATAACTTTTTTGTTTTTCAAGATTTTTGGACGAAATAAATTTTGTGTTGTAACTTAACTTAAAAATTGAAGCTCTACTGTTTTCAGAACAATTTAAATATTTTTTTTAAAAAAGGTCAAATTTCTCGGAAATTTCCTACTTCAGAGAGCACAACTTCTGTGAGTCAAGCTGAGTCAAAACACAAATTTACTATTTTGTAGTCCTAACTCTCCCCTACATTCCTATATATACATGTCCATGCATCGGGACTGCACTTTTTGAGCTACAGCAATTTTTCTGACCCAAGGTAAGATATTCGGTACAAATGCACGTCATATTTTTTGAGATGTTATTTGTATGTGAAAGTGGCTATTATGCATATATTTTGATGAAATTTTGTACAAGAGTTCTTATTCACCCAAAATTTTGACAAAAATGACAATAGAACTCTCAAATTATCTGGTATCTGGCAATTCATTTGGAAAAGGTAAAAATGATTTTATTGCCATCTAATATTACATAACTTAAATACCTAAAAATTGCAAATAAATTTAAAACCAATGTAAATAACTGGTAAAACCAAGTACCTGTTATATTATTACCAGTACATGTTAACTCTCAAATTATGTGGTATCTAGCAATTCATTTGGAAAAGGTAAAAATGATTTTATTGCCATCTAATATTACACAACTTAAATACCTGAAAATTGTAAATAAATTTAAAACCAATGTAAATAACTGGTAAAACCAAGTACCTGTTATATTATTACCAGTACATGTTAACTCTCAAATTATGTGGTATCTAGCAATTCATTTGGAAAAGGTAAAAAAGATTTTATTGCCATCTAATATTACACAACTTAAATACCTGAAAATTGTAAATAAATTTAAAACCAATGTAAATAACTGGTAAAACCAAGTACCTGTTATATTATGTTTCAAAGAGGTAAAAAAGATCATGTTGAAACTTCGAGCAATAGTATATTAATCCATGCATTCATTTTTTTTTTTCTTCATTATTGTTTAAACAATGGCTAAATTCAGTTATAGTGTTCTATCTGATATATATTTTGAAAGGAAAGATGAAAACGACATTATTTTACATATAATGAATAATCCATTCTTCAAAATATGCGACAAACAAGAAATTAAAATTCATAACTTAAAAATAAAAAACTTTTTAAATACTTTAAGAAAACGGTACAATCAATGTTCCAGAAACAAGAAATTGTTTTACTCACGCAACCAAGAATGGCTAAGAAATAAACTTATTTTTAAAAAGCTATCAGTAACTACCACGGAAACTGAAAAAGGTGGTCGACCAGCAAAGCCAATTGATAATTGTAGTGAAAGATCACGAAGACGCAATCTTAAACATATCAATGAAGAAGTTTCTTGTAGCATCATAAAGGATTCATTTCTGCACCAAATTCAACCATCGAAAACTAAAAAGAGTAAAATTGCTATCATTGAAAAAATAGTGGAAGCAAGCCCCAGACGCACAAAAAGGATTTTAGAAAGTATGCCGACACCAACTGAAGAAAATAAATTTACTCCAGAAGAAGCATTTGCACTATTTTTGGATTTGAAAATGACTAAAAACCAATATACAGAATTGCGGAAGCGAACCAATGAAAAAAATTGTGGAATTTTTCCATCATATCGAGATATAGTTTCTGCCAAAAAAGATTGCTTACCTTCACCAACTGCTATTAGTGTAACTTCAAATTCAGCAGAAATAAAATTGCAGGATCTTCTTGAACACACTGCAGAACAATTATTAAAAACATTTGATGCTGACTATTTAAAGAAGTTTAAAAATTGCAGCAAGACTTTAATTTATAAATGGGGATGTGATGGGTCCTCTGGCCAGAAACAATACAAACAATGTAATGCGGAAAATTCATCAGATGTCAATTTATTCATGATTTCTTTCGTTCCATTATGTTTAGCAAAAACTTTTATTGGTTCAGAGCCGTCAACTAGTAGAGCTGCAGAAATAGATGTATGGAAAAATGAAATTCCCTCGTCAACAAAATTTTGTAGACCAATAAAGTTAACTTTAAAATGTCACTTACAATGATCGATGGAAAAGTTGCACAAGCTTTAACCGAAACAAAGTCTTCGTCAAGCTGCACCATATGCCAAAAAACATCAATTGAGCCAACCACCAACACTAGACGATAGTTTTAATGAAGCATATGAATTTGGAGTGTCACCTCTTCATGCTAGAATTCGTTTTATGGAGCATATTCTTAAATTGGGATACGATTTGGAATTTGGCCCGTTAGGCGAAACAGTGAGAAACAACAAAGAAAATTTGGAAAAAAAGAAAGCAAAAAAAAGATATTCAAGAAAAATACCGTGAGATAGGCCTTATAATTGACCAGCCAAAGCAAGGAGAAGGAAATTCTAATGATGGAAACACAGCAAGGAGATTTTTTCCGATCCAGAAACTGCAGCTTCTATAACTGGAGTAGATTATGATTTAATACGACGATTCCAAATCATATTAGAAGTTATAGCATGTAGCAAAAAGATAGATGCAAAAAAATTTGGTCAGTATGCTAATGAGACAGCAACCCTTTATAACCAAAAATATTCTTGGAGACATATGCCAACCACAGTTCACAAAATTTTGTTCAATGGGGAACAAGCAATTCAGCACAATATGCTTCCAATTGGAGATCTCTCAGAAGAAGCGCAAGAAAAAAGGAACAAAGACTACAGATTCTCTCGCGAGCACAATACAAGAAAAATTTCCAGATATTGTACTAATGAAGATCTTATTAAAATTTTGTTGTGCACATCAGACCCATATATGTCCAGTATTCGACAGAAATGGAAATCAACCTCATTAGAGTTAGATGAAGAAGCTAAACAACTACTGCAAAATGAAAATCAAAGCTATTTGGAAGAAATTTTTACTAATATTGTTTAATTAATACTAGTTTAAAGATTATAATTTGTTTCTAATTTTAGTATTAATTTTTATTAAAACATTTAAATAAAATATATGTGCACTTTAAATCAATAGTAAAAGTTTACTTAAAATTTTATCGATGTTGTGTTCTGTATATAATATATCCAAATGGTATTAATATTGTTGGGAATTTCAGTGTTATTTTTCAGTTTAATCCTCACAAGAATTAGCTTTCTTCCAAAAAAAACCAACCTTTGGCCCCTGTGAATATTGAGACTAAATAAATGTCAGGGGCCAAATGTTGGCATTTTCTGACCAAAATTAAGTTTAGGAATAATAAATAAGTATTGGTTTACAACGATTGAAGAAAATAAGAAATTATAAAAAAATACCTATTTAAAATGTCAAAATATTCAACTTTTACATGGAAACTCAACAAAAAATTAAAATGCATTTTTAACTCCACATTACTTACGTTGCTATCAGTCGTTTGAACACGCAAATTGAAGCTTAAAGTCCCTCCTATTGAACAAAACAAATTGCGTAAAAAAATACCAATCCGGTCAAAAGTTATAGAGTTTTGACCGCTATCTCGCGAAATTGACCACTGTGCGACGTCAAGTTCTAGCAGAAACTTCGGGAATGTCGGTTTCTATCACCCACCCCCCTTTGTTGCTGAGTTTACAGATTATTATACCCGAGTTAGTATAATTAGCAAAAATTTTGACTTATTTTCTTTTTTCTAAATTGAGAGCAAAGTTTTTGAAAAAGTTGAAATTTTTTAATACTATAAAGAAAATTCCAAGGGATAACAAAATTAAATTGAAATAACAATTTATTAAAAAATTAGTTGATATTAGCAAATCGATTTTCATAAGATAACTTTTCTGCAAAGTTACAGTTTTATTTACTTAACAGAATTTTTTATAATATTGTAATTCCTTTTTTTATTTATAAACAAAAATTAAATAGAGGAAACTATGTTATATATGTTATTGATATTATTGATGTTTATATTTTATCGGTTATCGGTAAGGGTAACGCTATTTTCTACTATTTCGGTATCGTCATTTTAAGGGTAAAGCTATTTTCTATTATTTAAGTAACGTTATTTTAAGGATAACGATTTTTTCAGTAACAATATTTTGGGGATAACGATTTTTTCAGTTATTTCGGTAACGATATTTTAAGGGTAACATTATTTCTGTTATTGCGGTATCAGTATTTTAGTTTCAATGCACACCGATGTATTTAACACCATCATGATCAGACTTTTGGAAGATAGATAAATATATGTACAGATAATATATTTTTGAATCTTGTTACTTCACAGCGGCCCCATGCAGAAATATCTATTACTAACACAAACATTTTTACATAATGAAACACAGATGTTTTGAAATGAAATGACAAAAAGTAAGTAGGTCCGAGTAAAAAAAAAATAATCTGGCACAATATTTTATCATTTTCAATTTTATATTCCTTAATATCTTATTTGATCCGAAAAATGGCAGATCAAATTAGATCCAGAAATATATTTGAAGATTTAGACGGATCTGAATTGATCCGAAAAATGGCATATTAAATTAGACCCAACAATAAATTTATAAGGTAATATCCAAATTTATCCAATAAAAGTCAGATCGAATTGTATCAGATTAGATCCAACAATATAATATACACGAAAACTACCACTTTTTCAATTGTAGTTCAGAAATAGTCAATTGTATTTTCGAAATTGTCAATTGTATTTCAGAATAGTCAATTGTATTTCAGAAATAATCAATTGCATTTAAGAAATTGTCAATTGTATTTTAGAATATTCGATTGTATTTCAGAAATAGTCAATTCTATTTCAGAAATAAAAAAAACAGTAGACCCTACGATTTGGAGTTGTTATATTTAATTTCGATATTGTCTTGTATTTTAATAATTTTTGTTTTTTCAAATGCTGAAACTAGAAAGTTGAAATTTGGTATGCAGGTTCTTTCTCCAGTGTAGATAACAGCTATGACGTGACTTTTGGAAAATCCAAAGAGGAGGGGCAAAAGGAAAATTCTCTCCCTTGACGGTCTGCCAAAACCGCTGGAGCTGCGAAGTTAATATTTGGTTCATAGATTCTTCATCCAATCTAAATGTGCAATTATACTAATGTGCAGATGTGCAAAAGTGCAAATTTGTAAATGTGAAAGTGTGCAAATTTGCAAATTGCACACATGCTAATGTGAAAATGTGCAAATTTGCAAAAGTGAAAATTTGAATAATTGTTTGATGGTTTAATAGATTGATGGTTTAATAGTAATGTAAATGTGCAAATATGCAAAATTGAAAATGTGTAACTGTGTAAATATGTAAATATTTATTTCTTTATTTCATTCAACAACGCCTAGCCAAACCGCAGGAGGTAGGACGCTGACGTTTTGTATGTAGTTTCTCTCTACGGAGTAGACATTTGCTACGACGGGGTTCTCGGAAACTCCTTCAGATTGAGCAAAATGGGGAAAAACTCCCCTTTCGCGACCTGCCCAAACCCTATAGCTAGAAACCAGAAATTTGAAATATGCTTTAACAGCCTGCACAAGCTGTTGGACCTATAAAGTTAAAATATGAAAGGGAGGGGCAGAAAATGGAAAAATTCTCACCCTTGACATCCTGCCAAAGACGCTGGAGCTGGGAAGTTGAAATTTGGTTCATATGTTCCTCCTCCGGTGTAGACATTCTTCTAGGTCGGAATTTTATAAATGTCTACGAAGAGGGGCAAAAAGGTGAACAGCCTCCCTTAAGGGGCTGCCCACACCGATTTAGCTAGAAATCTGAAATTTAAAATATGTGTTACATGGAGTATGTGCTAACTCATTATTGAGGTAGAATTTTGGTCTGGGACATGGTAAAATAATTATATTTAAAGCGAAAAAAAAATATAAATTTTCACTACTTATATCCTATTAAAAATGTCTAGTTCTTGTTATCCCGAAATGATTTAAATTTAGAAAAATATTAATAAGGAAATAAAAAACAAACTAAAAGCACAAAAATTTATCTCACTGGCTGGGATTCGAAACCATTGACATGGGGCCACACATAATTATATGAAATTATATATTTTACCATATCAAAAATACTCTAGATATGGAACTATTTATATATAACAGTATCTCAACGGTATCTTTCGGTAACGCTATTTTAAGGGTAACGCTATTTTCTATTATTTCTGTAACGTTATTTTAGGGATAACGATTTTTTCAGTTATTTCGGAAGCGGTATTTTAGGGATAACGATTTTTTTCAATTATTTCGGTAACGATATTTTAAGGATAACGATTTTTCCAGTTATTTCGGTAACTGTATTTTACGGATAACGATTTTTTCAGTTATTTCGGTATCGGTATTTTAGTGATAACGGTATTTTCTATTATTTCGGTAACGGTATTTTAGGGGTAACGATAGTGAGTTGAAAGGGTATTGAATCGATAACGGTATTTTACGGGTGTTGCCTGTCAACCCTGATTTTTAGTTTTCCAAATGAAAATTTTTTTTTTATTTTTTATTTAGTAATCATGGAGAATACTCAGAAAAAGTTATTAGACACAAGCTAAATGGAATGCATTTTCTAGTTCGCTGCGACTTTCATCAACATTCTTCGTGCCGAAATGCTAATTATAAATATCTCTATTTAACTCACAAATCAACGGAAAAAGCAATTTATTCATACATAGAAATTGAAAAAAGACAAATGTCAACGAAAGGAAGAGCAAATGTTAAGCAAAGCTTTATAAATCATTGTTTCTGAATATTGGCATAAAAAGTCAAATTTATACATAATCGTATTTTTTTAAAACTTCTGTAACTTTTTTGTTTATGAATAAAAATATATTCTGTAAAAGAAAAAATTTCATGGAATTTAAGAGATTCCAGAAGTCACTTCTAGAACTTGACGTCGGAGTCAAATGTGATCAAAGTACAAAATGTAGCTGTTGTCATTCTAAGAACAATGGTATATCACACTTTCACCTATAAATAGAGGCACAGGAAACTAAAAGCGCGGGGTCAAGGGGCGTGGCAAAAAACAATTTTTGAGATCGTCTTTACATTATCTTTAATTCTAGGTGGTGACCGGTTCAAGTTTTTTTCGATCCACCCTATTATCCATTGCTTTGATCGCTCTTACAAAAGTCTCAGTTCCCCAACCTTTTGACACATATCTGAGTTCAACAATTTATCAGCCTCCTTTAAGAGTTTTCTGCAGGCATTGCCTTCAAATATTTCCCCATGATTGTTTTTGGGAATGAACTTTAATTTTTTGGCCCATAAAAGAGCTCTTTCTCGACCCAGAATCGGAACTAAACCATTTCAAAATACCTAATTCAGGTATGATGCATTTTTCTAACACAAACGTGCTTCATCTTTATCGAAGAGCGGCAAGTTGAAAGTGCTGTTAGAAAACTTAGCATTTTTCTTCTCTTTTCACATGGAATAAAAGTTAGCAAAGTCTTTTTTGATATCGCCGTAAGTTTTCAACGTCCGTTAACCGCTTTTAAGCTCATCGTATGCATCGAGTAATTTATCATCACTTTCATTTAAAATATTTCTTAAATCATTTAATGCCATAAAACAATTTACAATCAAAATGACCTTAAAATCTCACACAAACTTGAAAGGTATATTATTTATTTTCTTTTTTGAAAAGCACTTCAATATTATGATATTTTTCACTCTTGTTAGTTTTGCATTTTGACCTACATTGTCACCTTTTGAAAAGAGTTTTCTCTTCACCGTTCGGAAAGAGGAATCCAAATCCTCTTCTGCATCAATATAATTATTGGAATCACGGTCATACTTGAAAGAACCTTGGCCACCATCTGCTATGACTTGGGTTTGATAATTGCCGACGAAATTCCGTTTTTTCAATATGGGATCTTGTAAATCCTCAGCATCTGCCCAGACTGCGGGTCTCTTTTATTTTGGTCCAAATTTTGTAGTATCAAAATCATGTTTTTTTTGACTTCTCAGAAGCATGATCACGGTGATTCGATTGTACAGATATTTACCAGCATTGCACCTAATGAAATTTTTCAACTTGCTCATATGACGTGACGTTGATCCGGTACTGCTTTGAAAATCATCGAGACTTTCTGCTGAAAAGCTGACATCCTTCTTGGTGTTTCGAATTTCGAGAATAATAGTTTTATGCGCTCCCTTTGTATTCAACTTTAAATCGATACTTCTGCATGTAGGAGGATCTAAAGGATCTGATTTCCGCTTTAAGACCGAATCTGCAATTTGCATTTGTTGTTTTTCCGAGAGCTTATCAACAAGTTAAGAAATGTTCTGTGAAGCTAAAATATTAATTGCCCATTTTTCTGTATGCATACCTATATGTTGCTTTCCCTTAGACACTTCGTGATAACAACTTTTGCAAACTTTAACTGAGTTATCGATTTTAATTTCAGCAGCTTTACCCTTGATGTGAGATCTATTACTTTGATCAGCTCCATACATTCCATTTGATGGATCTATTTTAGTATTCATAGTCTGACGTAAATGACCTTTACCTTTGTCGACTTTGAAATGGCTCTTAGATCTTGCTTTTAAACAAATATAGCAGCAACAATACTTTTCTTTAGTGGTTGATTCTCTAGTTTCTTTCGGAAATCGGCGATTTTCATAATTCGGCATCGCTCGCAAAGGCCTTTAAAAGACATTTCGTTCATAGTCCGTAAGAGTTAATTTACAAGTAACGCAAATATTTGTTATTAGATAATGAGAATATATCATTTAAGTGCTCATGAATAAGGAAAACCTGCTTTTCAGTCAGAAGAAAAACATCGACTTTCTTTTTTCCAATACAATTTTCTTGCCACAAGGAGCAAACATTTTTTTTCGATTTTCCCGCAATCCCGAATCGAAATTTTTAAATGTAATTAAAACAGTGAAGGAAAACGAACCAAAAGTAATTATGAAAAATTGTATTGACACAAATTGGATTTTTTGACATACCGATCAATTGTTGCTGTACAAATTGTACCGAATCAGCAGTTTCAAGCTTAGAGAGATTAGATTTTAAAGGCTTTGTAATAACGTGTTATGAGTGCCGTGGTGCAGTGGCTAGGATGTGGGCTATGCAACAAGAGGTTCCCTAATTCGATTGCTAGCCCGGGCAACGATTTGATGTTTTTTGTCATAACTTAAAAAATAAAACATTATATTATTTTAATAATCACGGATTCTTATTGGGAGGTTATTAGGAGTGACACCTCATTCGCCGTTTTTGTCGTAATTTTAGGTAAACCTCAAAGAAGTTGAGGATCGCTGTGGCTATATAATTAGAAAGAATTTTAAATAAAAGAAGATTTGATTATCAAACTTCAAACTGGAAACATCGCCTTATAATTTTATAATTATGTGGCGAACCGCTTAATAATAGGAAACTGTTACAAGGCGATCAACCACCCTTTACATAATTCTTAATTTCAATATTAAATGTTAGATCTCAGTCGATCTCAGCTTTAAATACAAATTTTATATGAATATAAAAACAGTAAATTTTGTTTTAAATGCTTCAAATAGGTCAAAAAATTTAGGTTTTTAAATTAAAAGCTTTAAAAAAACTTATATTGAGCAAAAAAAGAAATATTGAGCACCCCGAAACAAAATCCTGGATACGCCAATGATTTCTACCACTTCTGGAACTAGCTCCAATTAGTTTGGGTTCCATGGAATTGAAGTATTTGGGAACAGATTGTAAAATACTTTTCTTGGGAGATGTAAAAAAATTCCTACAGAATTATCATGTCAATTGTCAAAGTATCTTCGATATCAAATGTTACCTTGTATTGAATGAGATGAAAATATAGTTTGTATAAAATATGTGGGTCGTTCTTAAAAAACATGACCATTCTGAATTTTGTAATTTTTAAAAATTAAGTTGGCCAAATATGTTTATAATTGGCTTCATGTGGTTACGGATGGTATCAACAATAGGAATCCATAACCAGCAGTAATTTTTGGAGTTTTTACAGATAAAAACATGAAGAGACCAATGCACTTTCGTCCACTCTGTTACCTAAATTAAATACCAAATAAAAAAACATCAACAATTGAAAATTAAATTCTTTTTATTGTTTTCCCCAGGAAAGATAATTCATTTTTATTTATTTTATAAAAAATTTTAAAAGTAATATAAAAATAACAAAAAATAACACATTGTCACCCATATTAATTCAAATTTCATTTTGGTGAACTAAGTTAATGATAAATAAAATATTAAATAGTTTAATACTGGTTAATTATTTTTAATGAATTTAGGCTAGTGTACCTTATTTAATTACACTCATATAATAAATCTAATGACTTAGCCTTATTTCTTAATTAAAGAAAAGTAGATTGTAACAGAGGAGACACTGTTACTGAGGCACTGTACTATTTAAGTATCCGCTATTACCATCACTTTTTTTACAAAGTAGATTATAAATTTTGTGCTTCTAATATATCTATTGGATGGTTGAAATTGTAGTAAATTCGACCACCTTTTTATTTTATGTTCGCATTTTCCAGGATTTTAATAACTGCTTATTTTTGTATATACGAAATGTCATTTTCTTCAATCCTGAAGTTTGCACTTGTGCTGTCATTTGAACGTAGAAACATTACCTTGATATAACCATCTTCATCAACATACAAACGTATCTATAAGTTATACTTTTTCCTAAAACTTGAATTAGTAAAAATGTCCCATTCATAATTCCATTCTTATTTTCAATATCCGTATTTTCTTTTTCACTTTCATCTTCTGAAGACGACGGAGTATAGACTTCTTTATAAATTATTTTTTTTTTTGAGTAGTTTTTTCTTCTTCTATTCTGATTAAATTAGTTTTATATACTTTGCTTTCAAAACAGCTACAAAATCTTCTTGGAATGTTACTACAAAAGCAACTAACATCACGATATAAAACAGTACCCTGAATTTTAGCCATAAGTTGGTGGAGACGCATGGTACCTTTCAGTAATGGTATATTGGACGGAAGTGTCTTCCTGATGCAATCAATTGCCGCTTTATCAATTAGAAATAATTTTATTGTTGTTTCTTTTTGTACCTGATCAAAAAACTGCTGGCTGTTCATGATGTCTGCTCCGTGTGCGACCATTCTATCAGCAACTCTTTTTAGCACTCCACCAATCCCATCGGCTGCTCCTTTACAATGAGCTGCTTCAAAAAAATTCCACGTTGCTAGCTGAAATCCATTTTCAAATAGTTTTTTTCCGAAAAGGTAAAAATTTTGTTTTTGTCTATACTGAGTGCAGGGCCCGTCTGAGAAAATATGAATTGTGTTAACATCCTTTTTTGAATTTCTTATCAAATCAAATATTAGCTGCAAATGAGCCCATATTGCGCTGGGGCTGTGTTCGTTACAGGCCGATATAGTACAAAAAGAAAAAGGATTATTTTCACCTGAAAAATATAATATACGGTTGATAGGTGTACAAAAAGAATGAGTTAAGTTCACCTTACTTGAGAAATATAATACCCCTGTATGTAGTGTGATCTGGTTACGCGAAGATCCAAAATGATGGCTTTGGATTTCCTGACCCATTTTACAACTATAGTTCTCACTGAGTGCGAATGTTAAATATATGTTTTTTAAAAACTTGTAATTGAGAACTAAATTTCTCTGCTAATAGCGATGTTGTTGTGGTATTCTCTTCTCGTATCATTTTAATAGCAACAGTTACTTTTACATTTTTTTCGAACCGCTCTTCTTTTCGAATCCATTCTTTCCAGGCTACTTCAGATTCATTTTAAATACTTAAAGTGCAAGTTTTATTTTTGGATGAGGTGCATTCATTGTACATGCATCCTTTGCTTTTCATATCGCAAACTACAGACATTAATAATTCATTTAAATTGCTAACATGAATTGCATTAATTTGTTTCAAAACGGACAATTTGAATTCAAAGTTTACATGAGGTTTGCATGCACATGTATCTCTTGATGCAAATGTTGGTGAAACCACATAAAATGGACGATGAGCAGCAAAATATGAATAAGAATACCGACCTCCTTCAGACTTATACTGTTTGTAGATATTCTGTAAGGTATCAAGAAGATATCGTTTTTGTAATTTCCGTTTTAAATTAGTTCTAGTTTCTTTCTTGCCAGCAGTAGCACGACTTATGTCATCTCTTTCGTAAAAATGTTGCAGACTTAAGATATAGGCGTTTGGTTTTGTTTTTGAAAAACTCTTACGTACTCTTGTTAAATTGAACACATCGCGATGAAATTGCATTTTTAGCTTGTATTTCCGAATAAGTTTATTGTTCAAAATTGATTTAAATCCTTCTTTTTGGCTCTTTGTTCGCAATTCCGCATAGCTATTTTTTAACCCTTTACTTAGTGTGGCGTATTTCTGTAAATTTTTTTTAACAGTTTCAACTCCAGCACCTCGTACATTTGGCAAACATGTGTTTATTAACTCGTTGGTTTTTGAAAGTGGGCTTAACGCTGAACTGATACTATTAACTTTTTTGGATCGCTATCTCTGCTTCTTCACTTTCTCAACTTTTTTGTTTAACTTATTAACTTCGACTTGCAATTTGATATTCTGCCTATGTACTTTTGCTTTTTCCATACGCATTTTTTTACGGCCACAGACGATATTTCGAACCTGCTCTGTAGAAGGCGACGATGGTAGTGTAATATCGATGACGGCTTTCAATTTTTTTACACGTTCACGATAGTTTTTTTTATTTGTGCGCTATTTTCTTCTTGCTAACCTAGCCTCTTTAATTTTCATATCACTTATAAGTATTTTTTTTATTATGATACCTTTCCAAATCTTTCTTCTTATTTTCTTCAACTTTCTCCTTATTAAGCTTCCGTTTTTCCCTATATCGGCGTTGTTTTTCCGCTGCAGATAATGGTTTATTCTTGCCCATTTTCTGAAAAACAAATAGCAAATTTTAGCATAATTGTACACTCTGTTACTTTTGAGTCCCTTCTGTTACTTTTTAATAAGTCACAGAGTGGACCGGTAACAGAGGGGACAAATTAACTCAAAAATACCATATTTTAGCTTTTTATTAGAATTTTGTAGAATTTATTTGTCCACTTAATTAGTGTACATAAAATATTTATAAAAAAATTAAAAAATAAATAAAAAATAACTTTACTCACCGTTTTTCAGCAGTAACAGAGTTGACACTAAATAAGGGTACGTACCCGGCCTACAATTATGTTGCTTACTCAACCACGCACTGAACAAGACTGAACAGTTCAAAACACATTTTGTTGATTTTAGCTAAGTTATGATGGAGAAGCATAAGAGAAATATACGCGTCATAACGTTTATCAAACATTTTTCAATAAAATGAGTGGACGTAACAGAGGGGACCAAAACCTGGGGACAAGAATTTTCTTCAAAAAAAATATACAAACAAATTATTTTTCATCATTCTTTTCTATATATGGTATTAATATATACAAACTGAATAACAAAAATTGTAAATATTATTTTTTTCAATTTTATTTTAACTGAAAATAACTATTAAATTTTTATAAATTGGCTCGGGACACAGGTTTTTGCTAAACCTTTGACATTAAAAATATTTCTTAAGTTATTTTCAGATAATTAATTATTTTTTTTATAATATAGTTACGTAGAATCGATAATAATTTATAAAAATGCAGATATTTTTCTATTTTCTTTTTGGAGAAACAAAATATAAAATAGTAAAGTCTGGGGACACCAATTAGTCATGTTTTTTAAGAATGACCCATGTATGTAACCTTTAAAAATCTTTTTTACTCGATGTTAAAATAATTTTTATTTTATTGTAGTTTTTTTTAAGCTTATTGCCATTCTATTTTTTTTATTTAAAGTTATAAAAATTAGGAAGTTTTAAGAGATACGAATGTAAAAAATTCATATTAAAAATTTAATCGGTTAATCGACCTATTTTAAACGATTATTAAGGTGGAATAATTATTTGAGTTTTGAATTATTTGTTTGGAAATTAACTGAAATACAAGTGATTAATTGGTTAACCGATCATTCGAATTGGAAACACTACTAAATCCCCAAATATGTTGCTGGATCTAATTTGATCCGCCATTTTTCGGATCGATAAATATCTTACTTAATCCCCAAATATATTTCTGGATCTAATTCGATCCGCCATTTGTCGTATCAAATAAGAACAGCTTGATATTACAGCAGATACTAAAGAATATCAAATTGGATATAATTAAATATTGTGCCAGATAATTTTTTTATTCGGGAATACGGATGATGATATTTTTGCATATAAAGGGTGTCCCTAAAAGAACGCAATTTTTAAATCTGGCAACATTCGAAGTGTCATTGTTTGACATTTGAACAATTGTTATTGTTTGCTAGTAGAAGGTACGAGGTTCGTAAAAATGGAGCGCTACACGAATGAACAACGCATTCTCATTGTGAAATTGTTTTACCAAAATGGTGAAAGTTTTGCGGCTACAGTTCGCAAATTGCGATCAATTTGGGGTCACAATAATGCTCCAAAAGAGTCAACTGTAAAGAGATTAATGGATAAATTTGCCGAAACTGGGTCTGTTAGTGATGTAAAGACAACAACGCGCCATCGACCAGGTCGATCGACCGAAAATGTAGCAGCTGTACGTGATGATGTCGCTCAAACTCCATCCACCTCAATTCGACACCGAGCTCAGCAAATTGGTGTCTCCAAATCCACTTTGCAGCGAATTTTGACGAAAGATTTGCATCTTCATGCATACAAAGTTCAATTGACTCAGGAACTGAAGCCAACTGACTATGGACAGCGAAGGGAGTTCGTTAATTGGGTATTGGAGAGACAACATGAAAATTCTGATTTTGCCGATAAAATCATCTTCAGTGACGAGGCCCATTTTCATCTTGATGGCTTCGTCAATAGGCATCCTCAACGTGTCACTGTGTGGTGTGGTTTTTGGGCTGGAGGAATCATTGGACCTTTTTTTATGAAAATGAGGCAGGTCAAGCGCAAACAGTCAATGGTGTTCGGTATCGTGAAATGATAACCAGTTTTTTCTTGCCTAGAATTGAAGAAATTAATGTGGAGGGCATGTGGTTCCAACAAGACGGCGCCACATGTCATACAGCCTGAGAAACAATTTAATTGCTGCATCAGTCATTTCCCGGTCGTGTTATTTCGCGTTTTGGAGATCAGAATTGGCCGCCTAGATCGTGCGATTTAACACCATTAGATTTTTTTCTTTGGGGTTTTTTGAAGTCGATGGTTTACGCGAATAAGCCGACGACGACTCAAGCCTTAAAAGAGGAAATTGGACGCTGCATTAATGAAATACCGCAGCATTCATGCAAAACGGTCATTGAAAATTTCATTAAAAGATCGCGTGCATGCCAGCAAAGCCGCGGCGGCCATCTGCACGATATATTGTTCCATACATAACCTCATTCTGTCTACTTTACGATATAATAAAGTTTCACGATTTTGCTTTAAATATCTGTGTTTTATTTAAAATTTAAAAATTGCGTTCTTCTTGGGACACCCTTTATAAACATTTTTTCATTTTTGGAACCCCCAGTTTTACCACATTCCTGGCGAAAGTTCCAAAAAGAATCTAATCAATGAATTAGCGCGAACTGCAAAGAACAAATATTCTATATTTCAGGTTTGAAATAAATAGATATATAATAAACGATAGAAAAATTAATTAGCAAAGAGAACTAAGAAAATGGCAAAAAAAATCAGAGCTAAAATAGTAAAAGTCAACAAACTTATTGAATTCGGCACATTAAAAATTTAGATTTTTTTAAAACTCTATAACATTTTTGTTTATGATTAAGAATAAATTCTGTGAAAGCACAAATTTCATGATTTTAAAAAACTTTATTTTTGTTTAGAAAGTAATGGGAATTTGAGGTTTAAAATCCGAGATATCACCAAATTTACCACATACTAGAATTTGCCGTCGGATTCTAAATTCATAAAATTGATTTGTTACTATCGGACTTTAAATGGCGACGCAGGAAACGAAAATGGCGGTATCAGGGGGCGTGGCAGAATAATAATTTTGTTCTTAAACTAATCTTACATTTCAGGGGTGTCTGGCACAACGTCGTCTGTGTTGAGAGCGACTCGCTCTAATGGTTATCCTACATAGTTTCAACTTGATCACTGCTACTATATTATGCTTGCTGCATTCGGGTATTGTTGTCACAATCAAGTTATTAGTTTATAAAAAGCGATGGTCGCTACCAACATTATTATAGTAAATATTTTATTATTTCATGATGGCCAATTTTTGTAATATGATTGGCTGTAACCGTACTGCGGTAATAAGAATTCTGAATATGAAAAATATATGATTAATATGGAATTATAAAATGCTGACAACAATCTTTGCATAACTATAAATCAAATAAAACATTTTTTGACATTTACAGTCATAATACTGTCTTGTTATTATAAAAAAAATTATATCAGTTCAGTCACCCATGTCAAAATTATAATATATGATAATTTTCACCTGGGGGTGAAGAGATTCTATATTAAAAATTAATTTGCAAAGAGATTCTATATAAAAATTTTATATTTTGTAGTTCTGAGACTCTTAAGACTATCTAAGAAAAATCTTAAAAATATTCTTAGATTCTAAAATATTTTCTATTAGAAAAAGTCCATAGAATGTATGTTTTTTATAAAAAAATCTTTAGAATTTAAAAATATTTTTGAAATATTTTTCTTTAAAAAAGTTCATAGAATTAACAAAGCTTTCTTGAAAATTCCTTAATATCAGATTTTTTCATTAGGAAAAACACTTCTTGAATAAATACTCTTCAATTTAATGAACTTTTTCACAGTTTCGAATCATAATATATCTGTAAAATTATAGTTATTTTATTTATCATAATATAATAACTTTATTATAGTACGACTGTGGTTGGCACAACCATAATGCCAAATATATATGATGCTCTTCGAATATGATTGCATTCATATTTTTTCTATGCGTGTAGCTATGTGACTGGTCGTGATGGATTTCTAACCAAATTGTTCTCTTTACTTTATAAATCTTACATCCTTGTTTAAAAAGACTTTGTATTGGATGTTATTATTTTTAAAACATATTTTTTTACAGGTAAACCACTACCAGAAATAAAATGGTTTCGAGATGAGGTAAAACTAGATTCTCAAATGAATTATGTTACTGGTGAAAGGTTCGTACAGAGCGAAATTACTCTAGGACCATTAAGCAGATCAGATCTAAACTCAAGAATTACGTGCAGAGCAAGTAACCATCCAAGGGCAACACCCGTAGAAGCAGTAGTACAAATTGACATGAACTGTAAGTATTCACGTATTTAAAAATTACTAAAAATTCTGTAAAATCTATTACTCATAACCAGGGAAACCGCAAATATGCTCTAAAAAAGTGTTTCATGCGCATAAAATATGCACTTAAAACATAAAAATATGCCCTTAAAATTTTAAAAATATGCTCTAAAAATAAAAAAATTTTATATATTTTTTAAACAACAAATATTTTTTATTAAAAAATCAAAAGAATTCAATTTAATATACACAAAAAAATTGCGTATTAAAAATAAGATAAACATAACAACAAAATATAAAGGAATAAAAAACAATAGGAACTTAAGTTTTTAAAACGTACACTCAGAATATTATGTAGTTAACTGTTTGTAGTTTAATAAAAAAGTTTTCCGTTCCATTTAAAAATAAAGGAAGATACATTTATTTTTCAAAGAAACATCTATTTTAACTTTTTTATACATTTATTCGAAATAATTTACTACCATTTACCGATTTTTTTCAGTTTCATTTATTTTTTTCATTTGTTTGAAATTAATTAAAAATTTACCCACAAAACGGAAACTTGTGGTTTATTTGTGTCCGTAACAGTTATTACAAATTTAAATTTTGTTTGCTGTCTGTTTCAAAAAAAAATATTCAAATAATTTCAATTTGTTTTTTTATTTAAATTGGTTGTATATATACAAAATTTTTCAATACAATTTACAAGAACTTCATAAACACACATACATATACCAATACATTCACACAAAAAGTATTTATAGCTTCATATGCATACATACATTTTGTATTGTACGAGTATATTAAAAAAAAAACAAAAAATACAAAAACGGAAATAATTTCAAATAAATGAAAAAAACATTTATTTTTTAAGGATTGGTGGGTAAAATTTTGACATTTATTTTAACTGATTATATCAGTTGTTTCTTACGGATGTGTCAGTTGATTAATCAACATTTAAAAATAAATAACAAATGGCATTTAATTTAAATGAAAATTAAGTAGACCGGTTTTTAAATGAAATATCATTTCTTTTAAATGATATTTTCAGTTATTTTAACTTACAAACTTTTTTAAGTGTATTACTAAAAACTGTAACTTTTTCCATATTTCAGTCAATTCTACATTTAGCAAAAAAAATTTTTTTTTTTATTTGGTTAGATGTCTTACCCTTTCGTGTCTTACCCTTTCGTGTCTGATTTTCGCGTTTTTATTTTTTATAAATCTTTTTTTTTTTAACTTTTTCTTCTTTTTGATTAAATCAAAGAACAGGAAAATGTTTTAAAAATGACATCATACATTTAAATTTTTGGACTGTTTTTTTTAAACGATTTTCAATAAAGGTTGTTATTACAATAAACTACAAAATTTTGACTTACATTTTCAAATAAAAAACGTTGTCTGTTACATCTATGCCTATTTTTGTACATTGAATAAGATTGTACTTCTTTAAGATCATATGCCAAAACTGATTTTATTGTAGATCCAGTCAGCTGTTTGCTTATTCTTTTTAATACTTGCATACCATCGTTTTTTTGTTACAATCTGTTCAAGTTTGTTCTTAATATCTTTTTTAGTATAGCATTCTGGTACCTTGTCTGTTACTAACCCACATTGCTCATCAAATGGCGGTTTTGGAGGGGGAAGGGCAGCGCTAACATATATAAGTTTATCGTATATTAAAATAAGAAAAGTATGCATAAAGAAGTCAAAATATGCCCTTAAAGACACAAATATGCTCTAAAAATTTTGAAATATGCCCTAAAAATATGCTTTTACCTCAAAATATTCTCTTAATGCTGAAATATGCAAATAAATGCTCTTAAGGATAAAATATGCTCGTATATCCATGGGTCCATACGATGCACAGGAAAAAACATGATATTGCATATTTGCGGTTTCCCTGCTCATAACTTTAATATGATATTATTTCGATTATCCCAGTTTTAAAAATCATTTGAAAATATTTAATTATCATGCCGAGCTTTTTTTAAATACAACAAAAAAACTTTTGTTGGTAATTATTACCAGCAAATTTGACATTTAGCGAATAATTACACTGTGCTCGAATCGGACAGTTTTTTTAATACACTCTGGACAAAAGTTAGTAGAAAAATTTTTAAGCGGTTTTTAATCCAACTCTACTATTTTTGTACTGAGTTTTAGTACAAAATTATTATATAACAAACTTTTTTGCTATTTACATTTTACAAATAACAGAATATTTACAAATTTTTGTTGCTAACTTCTGAAATCATTTTACAAATTTTTGAAAACCGATTTGCTAAAATTAGCAAAAAAAAATGTACTAATTTTAATAAAGTGGATATTGAAGGAAATGTTATTTCTTATTTAAACTTAAACCTACAAACTTAAATTGCCTTAAAATATAACATAGGTTGAAAAAAAAGGATCGGAAGTGAAGATACTTTTCACAACCGGCTAATGTCCGAAAATAGGACATCCACTTAAAATAGCACTAAATACTTTTTCAGTTCTAAAAATCAGCATTTAAAACAATTAAAATTTGACCTTGAAATTCAAAAACTTTACTAAAAATATTTGTCAAAAGAATAATAAAATAAAAATTATAAATTAACTATTTTTTAAGCCTTTGATTTTTTTTTAATATTTTTTGAAAAAAGATAAATAAAATAAAAAATGGTCAATAAAAATATATAAATTTGTATTTTCGAATTTGCAAATTCAAAAGAAATGATCAGATTTAAAGTGTAACAAGAGTATCTAAAAATAATTGAGTTAATATGTGCATTTTAATAATATTTTTTTTATAAATTAAAATGTTGCTATATTTTACAATTCATTGAGTTTACAGCAATTTACTAAAATTTAGTAGCGCTTACTAATTTTTTATACTTATTTGGTTGTTCTAATATTAATAATATTTAGTAAATTTTTTTTGCTGATTTTAGCAAACCGATTTTTAATTTCACTTTACAAAAAGTGTACTAAAATTTAGTAGCGGTTACTAACTTTTCTACTAATTTATTTTACTACACGTTACATGAGTTGCTAAGATAAGCAAAAAAATACCGTAAGGCTCAAATTAGCAAAATTTCCCGTAATAATAGCAAAATTTTCAGTTGCCAGTGGGTTGCCCTAATTCGAGTAGGCTGAATCCAGTGGTGCTAACCGTTTTTCTAGGTTAACTCTTGATTTCGAAATTTTGGAGATTGAAAGTTATGGTTCCAAGTGCAAAGAAAACGAATTTTTAAAATTTTGGACCTTTTATTGAATATAAATCTATATACACTACGATAACATAAGATAGCCTCACATAGATATTGGATTAAGTTGTGGAAATTTTGAGCATCCTACGAGTTCTTTTAAAAATATGAAAATGATGTCAACAAGTCTGTACTCTGTTTATTAATTGATGGAAAGAGCAATTACATCAGTTAAAGTTAATAGCATTTTTTGTAAGTGTTTGGGTAAACGGTATCAAAAATAGTTGTTTTTTTAATATTAACTTAGATTAGCCTCATTAAAAACAAATAAAACGAAAATTTTATATTTTGTTTTAAATAGTTTCATTTATATTTAAATAGTTTTATTGTTTTACAATATTTAATATTTTGTGTGCCCTTTTTTGTTGGAAATAACGTCGAAAATTCGTGTTTGCATCAAACAGTAGAGAGATTTTATGCAATTTAACGAAATTTCAGACCAGGCCGATTTTTTTTGCATCCATTAGCTATTCCTTTGTAAATAATTGCCCTCCCCTTTCATAAACTTTGTGTGTTAGCTATCACAAAACGTTTTCAATAATATTTAAGTCCGGAGAATATGGTGGCCACGATAATATTATAACGTCCTGCTCCTGAAGCAAGCTGTCCACAACACAAGCATTATGGATGGGAGCGTTGTCGTGTTGAAAAATACGCAGTTTTGAGTAAGTTTTTGTAATTAGTTCCCCTTATTCGCCCATTCATGAAAACTAAACAGGTAGCGCCAAAATACGTGATAGCGTCCCAGACCATTACGCCACCCTCTCTATGGTGACGACTTAAAAATTGTTCCTCCTTCCTGATATCATAGAAATTGTTATTATCGATATTAAAACGATTTTCGTCGGAAAAATAACTCTTTTCCAATCATTAGTTTGATTACCTTGCTGCAGTATCCACCATGGTTTTTGAATTTTTCGACGCTTCAGGTTCTCCGAGGCTTTTATAACATTGTTGAATTGTTGTTTTACTGACTGTGACTCCGGCAATAGCTCCAGTTTTAATTAAACTCATATATGAATACGAAGTCATTTGGAGGATTTTGGGTCCATCTCGAGGTGAAACCTTTTTGTATGTATTTCTTTTGTACCGTTTACCATACGATACTTTGATGGATTCTTGAAGTAATTGTTTATAACTTTTGGGCTTCTATCAAGTTTTCCGGCAATAGCGCGGTTAGAAAACCCTTGGTCGTGATACGAGTCAATTTTTGCGTTTTTTGTGGAACTAAGCGACGGCTTTTTCCCCATACTAATTCTTTTTAGCAAAGCACAATTAAACGTAATTTGATTATAACTCGCATAACAATCAAAGAAAAATTGAAAATTCTGCACTGAGGCTTATCTAAGTTATCATTGAAATATTAAAATTTTTGGTGCTGCTTACGAAAACAATTATGTAAGTCCCGTTATCTTCTATTGACTCATTTGGAATTTTTATCAATATAATTCATATCTGCTAGTTATTAAGAAAACACCAAAATTGTTACTATTCTTAAAAATTCTAAGTGCGGCTATCCTATGTTAACGGAGTTTAAATAAATAAGTAAATATGTGATAGTAAAGAAATAAATAAAATAAATATATCTATAGAACATCTTACCGATAAACATGCATCCAAACAAAAATTGGAAAAATCATAAAAAATTAGATTTTTTGCAAAAAAAAAATTATATAAATCACTTTAAAACTTTTTTAGTCAATATAATTTTTTACAAAAAAAAAAACTAATTTTTCTAGCATTTATTGACTTTAAATCAATATATACTACATAGAGTGAAAATTTCGAGGCCTAACAATGAAAAACAAGTTTTTTTAGATTTGAAGCTAATTTAAGCAATTTGTAATGTAAAGACTTAACTTTTTTTGAAGCCAAAGCAGGTGAATGCGCCAGTGCATTGTCATGATGATAGAAGATCTTTTTCTTATTTAAATTTCTTCATCCAATCTCTACAATGACTTAACATAGTACTTGGTAGTTATTGTTTTTCCATACTCCAACTAACAATCCAAAACTGCATCAGTTTGGCTCGTACGAGCAAATTCGGAATACCACCTTTTAACCATTGAATATGATGGCGAAGATTCACCATAATGTTCATCAATCCATTCTTTGGCTTGGACAGTATTTTTTCCTCCCAAAAAACAATGTTTAATCAAAACACAAGACTCATTATTTTTTTAACGGTAACTTTTTTTCTAATTAATGAAATATCATGAAATTTTGACACAATTTTTCTGACAATTGGCACTACTGAATAAACAAAAAATATTGGCACTTGTCACCCCATCTCTATGTAAGGCAGTGGCTTGCCCAGGGAGCTCCCCGAAATGATTTCAAAAATACAATTTTTTGTGTTATATTAAGTATAAATGTACCTTGTTTTTTTTTTTGTTTCGAATTGATTTTTTGTGCAAGACCAATTAATTTTTTTTGCAAGTCCTATTGGGTTTTAGCAGAGTTTGAGGAAATTTGCTCAAATTTGTGCAGAAAGGACAAAAATTTACTTTAAAATTAAGGAAATTTGTTCAATTTTCTATCAGTCACCGAACTTTCTAATATGTTTATTTGGTCGCTTCTTTCAATGAAATTTCTATACTTATTCTTTCTGTATTATTAATTATTTCAACACTCGTAATATTATTTGCGTAAAAACAAATACATTTAAGTTTTTAAAAGCCGATCAATTGCTTTTTTTATTTAATATAAAGCCTCTTATCCTTTTTCAAACATTTTCTAAAAAAAGAGTTATTATATGTTGATTTACACGTCGACTATTCTTATCTGCTTTTACTCAGTATTGGGTTAAAAAACCGGCACAACAACAAAATAATAAAAACTTTAGAAGAATTGTATGTAGTTTATTCTTTTTAAAAATTGTAAATTCTGGTTTCCAAGTTTCTATGAAATTGAAAATATTTTTCTAAGAAATTTTAAAGCTTTGGCAATTTGTATTTAGTTAAGAATTTATTTAGCTACTACGAATTGGTCCTTAATGGAATTATTTGAATTGTATATTTTCTTTTAAGACAATTAAATTTGTTATTCCAATTGTATGAGGGCGAGACAATAAGTCTGTGATTTTTTGAACTTCCCGCCTCCTAACTGAAAGGGCAACACTGCTCCTATCAAAAGTTGAACAAGCTCTGGCATTTAGTTTGTGTGTTGACAGTCATTGATAACAGACTATCGCGTGATTTGATTTGAGGATTGAGGAAAAATGGAAGTTTCCACGGCAAAAATCTATGAGTTAGGCTACGAATTGCTCCATCATCCGCCCTATTCTCCTGATTTAGCACCGTGTGACTATTTCTTGTTTCCAAGCCTGAAGAAATGGCTCGGCGGAAAGAGATTTGACTTGGATGAAATCATCTCACAAACACACCTATTTGGATGACCTCAACAAATCTTATTTTTTGGAAGGGATAAAAAAAAATTATTTGCTACATTTTCATGACTGCAAAATCTGTTTGTCATAATCTCATCTATATATGGAAAGAATAAGACTGATCTGTAATATTCCTTTGGATCATCTGTTTGTAAATTTGAACAGCATTTCGTGTTCCTCCAAGCCTTGGTAACTCTGTCTCTATACGATAAATCATTGCGATTTAAGTGGTGTATCGATGCCAAAAGTTGGATTCTTTAAGATGCTCAAAGTTAGATCTAGCTTTTTAAGCAATTATTTTTACAAATTGTATATCAAATGATAGCTTAGATCTTCTACTTTTAGATAAGTATTTCGAAGTTAAGCGGTTTGTTGCTTTACAGAAATATTGTAAAAATACAAAACATTATTTATTCGCGAATATTTAAAAAAAAAACGTCTTAGATTTAAAAAAATTACCAACTGAGTCGCGATACAGCGTTAACTTAATCGCATTTTGAAAAACAGCACAAATATTGTTTTGTAGCATGTGTAGCATCCCTACGGGAAATAAAGATTGATTCAAGGTGATTAATCTGTGATAGCTGAATGACGGACATGCCACAATACTGGTGTAAAATATAATTCAGTGTCTGAAAAAGTGGTAAAAGCTGTAAAATTACCAGTGACCCAACTATTGAAATGGTGGCAGAACCTTGACTAGTTATTTGTAGATATATCATGTAACTAGAGAGAAATGATCGTAACACCAATGTGGACTAAAGAAATGAGGACTATTATAGTTGAAATAATCACAGAACACGCAACTGGTTCAACAAATTTCGCTGTGTATAAATGAATGTCAATCGGTGACGAAAACCCCAAGCCCGCGACTGTTGCAAAGCTTACATAATACTGAACTGATTTAAGCAGACCCCACTTTGTGACTGCAGAAATAATGACATAACACTTATCTAGTTAAAAAAGAAGTGATTACTCATCTGTTTCGATAGTGACATATAACTGAATTAATTCAAAATGAATCAAGCTGCCCGCGACTGACTAATAGGTATCACAACCCTTAAGAGTTTATTAAGATACACTATGGAAGAATGTGATCTTAAAAAATCAAAATTTGTTATTGAAAATTTCGATCGGCGACTCTTTTTTTGTCTTAAAATTGTTAAAAATTTCATTACAAAATTCATTTAATGAAAATATATATAACTTATTTTTCGCTTAACTCCATTATGGACACTGTTTCATTTAAACGACTATGTCATTCAAAATGGCTATCTGTTTGAAAATTTTTTAAGTAAAATTTAAGTCAAAAATCCTAATAAGTTGTTACTATAATACTGGCCCTTAGACTTAATTCTGCGAGAAGGAAGACTCTGTCTGGCTTAGAGATAGTTGAATATAAATATACAACCAGAAGGCAGCACCCCAGAAGGAAGGACTCCAAGAATTTTAATCGGGAAAGTACTCAGCTAGCCGCCACCATCCTAGGAATCTTCGAGCATCTCTTGGCTACGAAAAATGGAACACTTTTTGAAAAAAACGCCAAAAACAAAAAATGGTAAAATAATAACAATATTTTAAAACAATTTTTTAGCTTTAAACGAAGTGCGTCTAATTCGTACTCGTACGGCCAATAAAATAAAAAAAATTTATTGTTTTTAATGAAATAATTTTTAATAAGAAAATATTTTATAAAAAGAAAAAAAGAGAACTATTTCTTTGAAAAAAATATTTTGTGCTTGTACTAAATTAAAAGTGAAATAAAACTCTTTCTTTATAAACTAAAAAAAAATTTTGTATGCCTTTAAATTGTCGAAAGAAAAGGAAATGTCAAATGATTTAGACAAAATTTAATTTTTCGATAGATCGTCAAAGGACAAAAAAAAATAATCCGCCTCTCCACTTAATAGATTCTCTTAAAGAAACTCACGAACAGGTTTCAGTCTCCCTAATAAAGACCATAATAAAGGGAACTGCTAGAAATTCAATTACAATCGCTGGTATTATTTTCAAACTGACTAGTTCAGTAAAAGCCGAATCAGTTGAAGTATTGTCGGCCAAGATTATAAATATAAAGCAAACTAATAAGACAGCTAAAATTTATTGCTCTGGGATAGAATCTCTTACAAAATTATTTGGGAACGCATAAATATCAGATGGTTTGCCGTGCGATTTGGCAAATAAATATTCTACTCAAGTTGCTGTAAAGGCACTGACCAAGAATTGCACCATAGATAGAGTATTACTTATCATGTAAGCTGGTCAATTTGACAACATGAATGATGGAATATCAACATTTGTCAATAGTTGCATCGAGGCAACTGGCCAACAAAGTGCCATTCTACACTACGGGCTAGAACGAAATTATTTTACCGCGGAAATGAAAGAAAATTCCGTAGAGGGAATAATTACCAAAGAGAATAATAATTCAAACACAAGCTATAATAACAGATACAGACGAGGACGAGGTAATAACCATAGAAATGGAAATAACGTCCGAGCAACTATCTCAAATGAAAATTATTCGGAAAACCCGAACGCTCCCCTAAGATCAAATCAGTAAACAGAAGAGTGTATAACTTTAACATTAGATTTAGTAGTTTCATTTAAATTTAAACAGATATAGTCAACACAACGGTAACACCACTACCAGTGGATACCGGAGCAGATATATCCTTAATGAAACATAAATGCACATATTACAACACTTACTGAAAAAGGAAAAATCAAATCTATTGGTAAAACATTTTTTGATTTAAGAACTAATAATTTTTTCATACCCCACAAATTCCACGTGGTAGATGATGAATTCCCAATACCTTGCGATGGAAGAAGTATAATTGCATACTTGAATTTACCAAGATAGCGATTATCTTATACTGAGACCACATAATATAACACAGCAAGATTACCAGCAAGATGTAAAGTAATACGCCAAATCAAACTTTCATCTCCTACCAAGGAAATATTGTACCTAATCATAATAATCGATAATTACGAAATATTTAAGCATAATTCCTCCTTTAAACATAGAGAAACAGAAATATTAAACAAATTGAAGAACAATTTTCCAAAAGAGTTTATTAAAACATTAACGGAAATATGTTCCGAATATATCGATATTTTGGGATTAGAATCAGAAACTATTACCACTAATAATTACGGACAAAAGCTAAGGATAAAGGATACGAATATAATAGTCCGATTTTGTTATTTTCTGAAGAATTCTAAATAGAAAAGACGGAGGTTAGTAATAGACTACACCAACCCAACAATAAATTATTTGCAGATAAATTTCCATTACCAAGAATAGATGATATTTTGGACCAACTTGGTAGAGCGAAATATTTTTCCTGTCTCGATTTGATGTCCGGATTTCATCAAATAGAATTGGAAAGAGATTCTAAGGATCAAACTTCATTTTCAACCAGCAGAAATTTATACAGATTTACTAGACTACCATGCAGTCTGAAAGTAGCCCCAAATTCATTTCAAAGAACGACGACAATTGAAGCACCCAGTGCAACAACAAGATAACTCCACTTTTTAAAATGTTGAGAAAATCAAAAAAAACTTTCTCAAAAATAAGAAACCAAAAGAATTGCTAAATATTATTTAATTTTGAAAAGAAATAATCAAAACAAATTTGTTTAATTCAAAAACATATTACAAAGTTTTATTTCAAATAAAAAAAAAAATAATTTTGCTTTTGGACTTGTCCTGTTTTTGCACCGATATTGGTAAAAATTAAAGGGGTCCTTCGTTGTCATCTTCATAGTCAGTGTTTTCAGCTTCTTGAATAGACTGCTGCGAGATTAAATTATCATAAAAATGTATATCCGATGGAGGAACATACTTTTGTGCCAAGCTCATAACATCGTCATATTTTTTCGGGTTGAGGGCTAGATTAGTTGTGTATAAAAGTTTTGGCTCGAAGGGGTTATCCTGGAAGTTTGCTCACATTGCTATATCGAATTTTGTTAATGGCCCATGGTGATTACAAGAAGCTGAAATACTTGCGACATTTTCCTCTTTTTTGTAGCAAAATCTTCGATATTTTGAAATGGTCCATTTAATATGATCTTTGTTCGTGACTGTTTTTTTGTAAAACGGAGCCAAACTCGTTTTAAAATCAAATATGTTCGCATTGCTCACTGATATAACTTTAAATTTTTTGGAAGACTTTTCCACTAAATTCTGCCAGTCTTTTGGCAGGTAAAGGCGTTCTACTCGACGTTTCTGTTTCTCTATAACGCCAAAAGAGCGATCGCAGGGCAAAAAACTGTGTCCTGGTTCTGGCAAGTGATGTTCAATAAGGCTTATATTTTTGTGTTTTACAACAGCATATAAATATTGGACAAGAGTGTTGTTTTTATTTTGAGCACCGCAATTATCGGAAAATAAATATAATTTTCTCACAGTTTCACTCATAATGTGTTCAATAAAATGATGCAAAAAGCTGATTACTTCATTTGGACCTTTTTTCCCAATTGTCTCATCATACATGTACATGTAGCTTTTTTGGTACTGCATTGATAAATACAAAAATTTAACACCCATAACTGCCTTTTATAAAAGACATCACCCGATGGTATTAGCGGAAGTGGCAAATTTTGTTGGAAATCAAAAGTAAGGCACTCAACTGTCGGGTCTTGTAAGCAGCTTTTTTCGCGTAGATCATCATAAAACGCCTTAGCCTTCTTTTCGTGAAGATCTTTCGCAACTTTGAGTGCACGTCTTTCTTCCTCAGAATCAGCTGCAGCTATTTTGTTTCCATGGCTATCATACGTCTGGCAAGTGTCTGATCTAGGTGCTCCAAAAGAAAGCTTAAAATTTTTCGCAAAGTATTCCCTATAAAAATCGTATGTAACTGTTGGCTTTGGGTTACCATTTTCTTCAACCATCAATGCAAAAGCGCTTGGCTCAAACTTTTCTAAGTAAAGAGTATACATTTTCCTTACATTTAAATCGGAACTTAAGTACTTCGATTCTTTATTTTGGCTGTAGTGAGAAGATCTTTTTGGGAAACTTTTAATATGGCTGTCAATATTTTGAACAACATCTTCTGGAATCTTATTTACTCTGTTTGCGTGACGACCTCTCATGTCAGAGGGCGCAGTTACTTTTTCCAGCAAAAATCTTGAGAGTCTTTCGATGCGACTTTTATGGACTCCATGAACTGAACAAAATGCTTTTTTACATACCTCTATTTCATGTTTAATGCTACGTATAAAATATTTATTTTGGAATTTTCTCACTTCATTCCCACTCGCAGATCGACGCCTCTTAACTGCATTTTGCCTTATTAATCCACACAAATATGCATCTTGCTTTTCTTTATTTCCCAGCTTATTAAATTCTTGAAAAACTTTGGCATAATGATTCTGACGTCCAGAATCAAAACATTTTTTTTTTGCAACTGCAAGGCTGGCCCATTGTTTTTGCTGCAACGCTATTACCCTTACAGTTTGTATACTTTTTGCTTCTGCTCTCTTCCTTTTAACTACGTTCCTTTTCCATACAAACAATAACATTAACTGAAAACTTAAACATTTTAATGAATTTGTTACCTTTTTGAACAGGTAAAGTATCAACACTACTCGATGTCTCCTCATCATCAGATCCATTTTTATATTTGGAGCCCGATATGGAAAAATCTGATTCACTTTCAGTCATTGTTTTAAATTTATTATTAACACATGTATACTTGCACCGTAACCTACCATCAAGAACCAACTGACACATTCTTTTTTTTAGAACGACGACATACAGTATAAAAGAAAAAACAGAGAGCGTAAAAAAGAGACGCGGCCGCTAAACACACACACAACATACTCAACATACTCAACAACATACTGTAATCGTTTTTCGCACACACACAGCACGAACGTTAATAAAAATAAAAACAGAACAGAACATGTTTTGAAAAATTTGTGTTTTTTGATTGCCGGCAACTAAAAGTTGACATGTGGCTTAAGGCTTATTGCTTGAAAAGCGGTGCAAAAACAAGACAACTCCAGGAGATGTCGTGTTCTTGCTCCGTTTTGAAAACAAAACTTCAAAGTTTAGATGTGTTTTTTGTGCACCGAACGACGCAGATTTTTTTTTTTGGTTTTTTCTGCATTAAAAAAGCTATTTCGCAAAAAAGTGGAGTTATCCGGTTGTTGCATTGGGTGCTTCAATTGCTTTTAGTGGTTTGATCAAGCTTTTCTTAACATTGACGACTAAGTTGTTCTAGGTTGTTCAGAGAAGCACATGTTTAGAAATCTAACAGACGTTTTCGAATTATAACGCAAAACAATCTCAAGTTACACACTGAAAATGTTGATTATTTACGCAGAACATAGTAGTAACATACCTTGGCCACAGATGCACCGATAAGGGGATACTCCCAGATGATAGTAACTATTCAGAAATTGAGAACTATCCAACACCCATAAATGCTGAAAGTGCAAAGATATTTGCTGCTTTTTGCAACTATTAAATACGATTTATTAAAACATTTTCTTAATATTCAAGACATCTTACTAAATGATCGAAAAAAGGTGTATAATTGGAAATGATTGCGATATTGCTTTTAAATATCTTAAAAAAGCATTAAATAAAATTCTGTGTGAATTCTGGGCACGAAGAATGTTGATGAAAGTCGTAACGGACCAGAAAATGCATTCCATTCAGCTTGTGTCTAAGAACTTTTTGTGTTATTGTGTGTTATTCATGATTACTAATTAAAAATAAAAATTTTTCATTTGGAAAAAATTTTTCTATGATCATACATATAAGTATTAAAAAGATCAATTATAAAATATAAACTCGTTAATGACCCAGCAAAAAAAAGTAACAAAAGAGGAGAAAAAGTAGCAGTGATTTTGATTCCGGTGTTGTGAAAATTTGGATCGTAACCAATGATTTTTACATAGGGGTGTCATAGGGCAGAAGTTTTCTTTTATGATCCTTTTTCATTGTTTCTAAAGAATTTCTTATGGTTTAGTGAATAATGACATCTTTTGATGTTCCTAAACAAATTTTAAATTTGAAATTTAGATTTTAAAAATCTTCCGTTAGCTTTGACCTGAGAATTTAACTGGCACATATGTTGTTGTTTCCCATATAAAGCTTGAATTTGACTGTTGGTTAAATTATAACTGGACATTCAGTAATCGGGCCTTATTTATTTAATTACTTTATTCGAAATTCTTTAAATTTTTACTACAATAAATTTTTTACTTTTTGTAACAATAATAACTACGATGTTAAGAATTTAAAATCTTGTAAATTGTAAGTTAAAGAATGAAATAAATCACTTAAACCATTGTTATAAATGTCAAATTTATATAGAAATATCTATAATAAATGTTTAACTTTGGTTGTTTTTAAAAGAAGTTACTTGTCATAGATTTGGAAAATCACATTTTTGGAAGTTGTGAAAAGGAACTCCCTTGGAAGAGGATTATCAGAACTACTACTACAGATACTTTGGAATCAATGAACAACTAATTCCTTAAGAATCACTTTCATTTATTTTTTCTGGGGAGTTATGCTAAGTTTTGTGACATGTCTTATTTATTTCTTAGAAATGCTTGCGTGGTCTTTTTTTAAAAAACATCGCTGTCAGTATCTCGCTTTAGAGACTAGAAGTAGTTGGGAGCACACTTACATAAACATACGTAACTTGACCATTTTCTGTTTAAAAGATAAACTCATAACAAAAATAAACTTGTAAATCAGTTTCAAAACAACAAATTTTTTCAAAAGTGTAACTTTAAGAATATCGCTTGTTACTACATTTCCTAATAAAACAAATGTAACCGAAAACAAGTAAGAGCGGCTAAATTCGGCTATGCCGAATCTTATATACCCTTCACCATGGTTGGGAAAAAACTGAAGTTTATATATGGACATATATGGAATGGACAGATTTATATACGGACGCCTTTAAGAGGAAATTAACCATTTAGTTTGGAGATAAAACTTGGACTCGGGAATATAGGTACTTTAAAAAAATTTATGTTTTGGGCATAACTTTTTTGTATCTGAACCGATATTTCCGAGTTTTTCAGCAAATATGTTATACTAAAGATTTTCGATCTTTTGCTATATAAGACGTATCCATAGGTCATAATACAGCTCTAGAATAGTGTTTGTTGTTTGTGTATAAAAGGTGAAGAGGTGAAAGAAAAGAATTTCAACAAATCGTTAAAAGAAATCACTACAACTGTACAACTGCATGTGTTTTATTTCTACAAAATAGTTTGATTTAGCTGGCAAATTTACATTTGGGATTTTATTTCGCTTTTTTATTAGAAATATTTGTAATATCTTTAGCTTAATTTTAAAAATTTGAAGGAAAATTGTTTATAATTTTTTTTATAAATTATTATAAGTTATGACCTAAAATAGTTGCACTCAAAGGTAAATTATGTATAAAATTTTCTTAATATGTGAGAAATAAAATGGTTTAAAAATCTTTTTATAAATTCTTTTAAATCGGAGCAAAAAAAAGAAATAAAACCGTTTGTATTTTGTTTGTATCAGAGGGTTTTTATAAAAATTTTGATGTTTTTAGCCTATTTATGGATTATTTAATTATTAATATAAAATTTTATTTAAATTAATTATTAAATGTAAAAAACAACAAAAAATAAACAAAAAAAAATCTTAAGAAAATAAAAAAAAATGTACAAAAAAAAAAGTGAATTGACCTGACCGAGATTCGAACCCGCGGCCTTAGAGAAAAAAAGTATTTGTGACATAGCTTCAAGACAACTGAGCTATTGAAGCTCACACAAAATCATCGTCAATAGAGGTACATATATAAAAGTCTTCGTTCATTAGAGATTTGTTTAGTTTTTATTTAAATGACAAATCTTTGTATGTGTGTTGTTTGTGTATAAAAGGTGGAGATGAAAGAAAAGAATTTTAATTATTAATATAAAATTTTATATAAATTAATTATTAAATGTTAAAAAAAAAACCAAAAATAAGCAAAAAAAAATCTTAAGAAAATAATAAAAAAAAATGTACAAAAAAAAAGTGAATTGACCTAGCCGAGATTTGAACCTCGAACCCCGCGGGCTTAGAGAAAAAAAGTATTTGTGACATAGCGTCTAGACAACTGAGCTATTGAAGCTCACACAAAATCATCGCCAATAGATGTACATATATAAAAGTCTTCGTTCATTAGGGATTTGTTTAGTTTTTATTTAAATGAAAGAAAAGAATTTTAACACATGGATGTGTTGTTATGCTCAAAATTCTACATACATATTAAACAAAGGGATTTTACTGGAAAAATTAGAGGTAGTCCTGGTTTTTTGCTAATATCTCAGCCATTTATTAACCGATCTGTCTGATTTTTAATAGCAAACAGAAATGGATCACATGTAACAGAAATAAAAAACAATCAAGTCCTCATTATGTCTGGGTTCTTCGGAAAACCCATTTCAACACACAGACGGACATCGTTAAATCAACTTCGCTCTTCATAAGGACCCAGAATATATATACTTTATAGGGTCTAAGATCAATATTGTAGAAATTACAAACGGAATGACAAACTTATATATACCCTTCCACCTGTGGTGAAGGGTATAAAAATATTATATTAAAAAATATTAAAACCAATAAATTAAATGTTGAAATGAAATACAATAAAAAAATATTATAAAATATTTTTTTTTTTTCATATTCATTTTTTTTATTACTTTATTTATTAAATTTCTTTTTTTTGTTTGTAATTAAAACAACGAATTTTATAAGCTTTTTATTCAAATTAAAAAAAAAACGAAAAAAACCGGTTGACCGGTTTTTTCTGCAAAAACCGAAACCGAAACCGGTTTTTTCAAAATTAGATTTTTCGAAGAAAACCGAAACCGGTTTTTCCAAAAGGCCGGTTTTTTTAATACTCTATTTCCAGTCTAAGAAATAGCTTGCTACCTACTTAAGTATGATATTTATCTCATGTATTTTTGTACCTTATTTTATATATTTTTATTTTATTATATACTTTTAATGTACAACTGAATTTTCTGTACAGTTTTTTTTTTGTTAAAAAAATTCTATAATTGGTGTTTTTTTATACAGAAGAAATGGTACAATTGAGTTCAAAAAGTACAATTTGATAATGACTTTTGTACGAAATTGAAATTCTTATTTCGCAACCCTGCTGCAATATTTTGATTGTGTTACTGATGGTGGTTTGTCTTCGTTCATTAGAGATTTGTTTAGTTTTTATTTAAATGACAAATCTTTGTATGTGTGTTGTTTGTGTATAAAAGGTGGAGATGAAAGAAAATAATTTTAATTATTAATATAAAATTTTATATAAATTAATTATTAAATGTTAAAAAAAACCAAAAATAAGCAAAAAAAAAATATTAAGAAAATAATAAAAAAAATGTACAAAAAAAAAGTGAATTGACCTGACCGAGATTTGAACCTCGAACTCCGCGGGCTTAGAGAAAAAAAGTATTTGTGACATAGCGTCTAGACAACTGAGCTATTGAAGCTCACACAAAATCATTGTCAATAGATGTACATATATAAAAGTCTTCGTCATTAGGGATTTGTTTAGTTTTTATTTAAATGACAAATCTTTGTATGTGTGTTGTTTGTGTATAAATGGTGGAGATGAAAGAAAAGAATTTTAATTATTAATATAAAATTTTATATAAATTAATTATTAAATGTTAAAAAAATAAGCAAAAAAAAAATATTAAGAAAATAATAAAAAAAAATGTACAAAAAAAAAAAGTGGATTGACCTGACCGAGATTTGAACCTCGAACTCCGCGGGCTTAGAGAAAAAAAGTATTTGTGACATAGCGTCTAGACAACTGAGCTATTGAAGCTCAGACGAAATCATCGTCAATAGATGTACATATATAAAAGTCTTCGTCATTAGGGATTTGTTTAGTTTTTATTTAAATGACAAATCTTTGTATGTGTGTTGTTTGTGTATAAATGGTGGAGATGAAAGAAAAGAATTTTAACACATGGATGTGTTGTTATGCTCAAAATTCTACATACATATTAAACAAAGGGATTATACTGGAAAAATTAGAGGTAGTCCTGGTTTTTTGCTAATATCTCAGCCATTTATTAACCGATCTGTCTGATTTTTAATAGCAAACAGAAATGGATCACATGTAACAGAAATAAAAAACAATCAAGTCCTCGTCATGTCTGGGTTCTTCGGAAAACCCATTTCAACACACAGACGGACATCGTTAAATCAACTTCGCTCTTCATAAGGACCCAGAATACATATACTTTATAGGGTCTAAGATCAATATTGTAGACATTACAAACGGAATGACAAACTTATATATACCCTTCCACCTGTGGTGAAGGGTACAAAAATTAGAGTAAATTTAAGAAAAAACTAAGTAAATGTATAATTTTTCACCTTATGGTACTCAAAAAGCTGTATATCATGTCTCACGAGCACTAACACAAACGGAGCAGAAATACAGTCAGATAGAAAAGTAAGCTTTGGCTCTGGTGTATGATTGTACAAAATTTCATCGCATGATTTACTGTAGAAATTTTACTTTATTGACAGATCATAAGCCCTTACTTACGATTTTTGGCTCTAAAAAGGCATACCGACACACACTGCTAACAGACTACAAAGGTGGGCGCTCGTACTTATGAGCTACGATTTTAAAATTCAATACGTAAACACAAATGAATTTGGAAACGTGGATGTAATTTCACGCCTAATCGGTAATCAACCCCACGGGAAGGATTTTGTAGTTGCCAAGTAGAAGAAGACATGCATTTTATTATAGAAGACAACATAAAACACATTCCAGTAACACAAAAAATGGTACGTATTGCAACAATGAAGGATGCAACTTTTCAGAAAGTGGTTAAATTTATCCAAAAAGGATGGCCGTTATCTTTAAAATCAATTTAATCGGACGTCGAACCATTTTACAACCGCAGAGAATCATTTACAATAGTCGATAATTGTATAATGAGCGGTGATAGAATCGTAATACCAATAGTTTTTCGTAAATGAGTAATAAAACAACTCCGCAAGGCCATCAGGGCATAGAACGCATAAAAAGTCTTGCCAGATCGTACGTTTACTGGCCGAAAATTGATGCGGAAATTTCGGAATACGTTAAGCAAAGTCAAAATTGTGCATGTTCAGCAAAATCTCCAATAAAATCGTTGCTTTCATCATGGCCGGTGCCTAATAAAGCCCTTGATCGGGTACACATAGATATTGCCGGTCCTCTTCGTGGTAAATATTATTTTATTCTGGTCGATGCTTATTCTAAGTGGTCGCAAGTGGCACAAATTTCTACAATTTCATCAAAGGAAATTATTAACCACGTACACGAATTTGTTAGTCGTTACGGGCAGCCGAAAGTCATAGTATCCGATAACGGAACGCAATTCGTCAGTTCATTATTTAAAAATTTTTGCGAAGAGAAGCGGATACAGCATATATGCACACCACCGTATCACCCTCAATCCAACGGCCAAGCGGAGCGTTTCGTGGATACCATTAAAAGAGCGCGATATATCTCCTGATGAAAAAATCAACTTATTGAACTTTTTAACACAATATAGAGCAACTCCTAACATAAGTGTTCCAGATGGAAAAAGCCTCTCCGAGTGTTTTATCGGTAGACGTCTCCAGACTCCTTTAGATTTGTTAAAATCATCTCTTACATCAAATAATAAAAATACGGATATGGAACAAGCTTACAACAGGAAACATGGAGCAAGAGCCAGATGTTTCAAACCAAGGGACAAAGTTTAACCGGAATAAGATGTCATGGGTTCGAGGCGAAGTTATTGAAAGAGTAGGTGACGTAATATACAATGTCCTATTGGAAAATGGGCGGCACCATACCCTTATTATATCTTACATAAATCAACTACAAGAGCGTTCACCAGATCAACGAGCAGCGCCGTATTCGGTTGATCAGTTTGATATTTTATGAACCGGTTGATCTGAAATTAGAACAACCTAAAGAAACTGATGTAATAGATATACATCCCGAAACGTCTACTGACGGAAACGAAACGCCATCTTATGAAGCCTTGGAACAACCCGTCAAATCAAATGACGTCGTAGCACCTCGACGAACAACTCGGCATCGTCGTGCCCCCAGACTTTACTCTCCATTTTAAAAAGAGGGAGATGATGGCGACAGCCACAAACTTATTAATAATCTAGCAACGCTTTTGGATTTCTGTTTGTATGCGGTTCAACCGCTCTTATTATTTTATCTTTCTTTTATTCTTTGTTTTTCGTAGATTTGTTCTGTAGTTAGCTTGAAGAATTAAATGGTGTTTTTATTAACTAGTAAATAGGCATAAAAACACAACAATATGTTATCATCCAATGGTATGCAATGCATGATCAATAATAGTACAAGAGAAGACATAAAAAAACACACACACATGCATAGATCATCTCTTCATTAGAATCAAATATACAAACACACATTGATAGTCAAAACAAACGTAAAAGATCATTATAGTCTCTTTCAAAATAAAGCTGCTTATAATACAATAACAAACCATACCCAACAAAAAAAATTGACAATCACAAAGTAAACAAACAGATACGTACAACCAAGTGGCACGCAATTGAAAATCTTTCTAACCCTACTGAAATGTACAATGCAATAAATGAAAAATTCTATGATATATACGAGAATTCTAAAAGCATTATTTAGAAAAGGAAAAATCGCAAATTAAACCCTTGGATGAACGAAAGTTTAACTAAAAATTGTGAAACAAGGGATAAACTTTATAAAAAATGGCGTCTAAATCGAACAAATAAGAAAAGTGAAGAAGAATACAAAAAATATAGAAATACATTAAATTAAAAGCTAAATTATGCTAAAAATTGCTATTATAAAAGTAAATTTTTTGAAAGTAGAAATAATATTCGCGAAACGTGGAAAATAATAAATGAATTAATCGGGGAAAACACTAATAATATAGATGAAGTTATATTGAAAAATTTTAATAAAATTACTTTAAATGAATTGTGTAATAATTTCGCGTATAACTTTAAACAAAACGTTAAAAGCATAATACACAATTGTCATATAAAACATTAAATCACTCTTCGTCAACATTACAAAACTCATTATACTTTTGTTACACTTCTATTGAGGAAATTTTTAATATCTTAAAAACTTTGAACGTTAAAAAAAGTGCTGGATTTGATGAAATCAGGCCAATAGATTTGAAAAACAATACTGAAATTATGACACGAATTATAACTAAATTAATCAATCAAATCATCGACACCTCAGTAATACCAGAAGCTCTAAAAATTGCCTACGTGCGGCCAATATATAAAAATGGTATAAAAACGGACTTCAATAAATATCGGCCAATTGCAATACTGCCTGTAATTGAAAAAATCATGGAAGAAGTTATATGTAAAAGATTAGTCGATTTCACAAGCAAATACAAAGTCATAAACTCCAACCAATTCGGATTCCAAAAAGGAAAAAACATCAATAAACTTATTGGTAATTTTTCAACGTATAAAAACGAACAATTAAGTAAAAAACACCACTGCTTAACATTATTCATTGAATTCAGTAAAGCATTCGATACGCTGTCTCACGATACGCATCAATAGAAGATGCTAGATAGAATTGGAATGAGGGGAAAGTGTCTAAAGTTATTTGAAAATTACCTTACACTCAGAAAATTCTAAGTGAACATATCGGATAACTTGAGTGCTGCAACGAATCTGGATAATGGCGTACCACAAGGTTCAAAATTAGGTGCCATACTCTACATCATCTTTACAAATGAACTAATAAATAATCTCACGATGAGCAAAACATATGCTTACGCAGACGACACGGCCATTGTAGTTGCGCACAGAAATTTAGAAGAAGCCACGGTAATATTACAACACCAACTTGATACTGCCAATAGATGGTGCCATGATGATGGACTGATAATTAACGCATCCAAAACCAAATTGATGCACATAAAACCATACAAGTATCTTTACGTATACGTTGATCAAAACTTTAAATGGAAAAGACACATAGAAGAAGTTCGCAAGACATTAAGAAAAGCCGCGTACATGCTCCACCACCTAAGCTATTGTTCGTCCAAAATGGTTTTAAGGCAAGTTTATTTCTCGTTAGCTGAATCACATATTCGTAATGGCATAACAGCCTGGGGAAACTCAACACATTGTACTATTCTTTAAAAAACACAAAACCAACTGCTGAAAACTCTTAGATCATTCAATTAGCGTGCTTCATATACAGATGATAATAGACCACAAAACCACATCTCTACTAATTCGACCAATGCCATTGAGTTTATAATGATATAAGATTTCTAAAGAGAATAGACCACAACTACCAAACTAGAAGAAATGTCGAAGGGAGATATCAAGTTCCAAAATTTACCAATGAATATGGAAAAAGCACCCTATCAGTAATGCTGCAAAATATTTTCAACGAAACACCTATTGATGTCCTTAAAAAATCCCTCGACAAAAATATACGAAACAAGACTTTGAGAAACTTTTTTATATCTCAGCAATGAATACTTTTCTAGTATAAACATTAGTTAAAAAAATCTTTTCTTTCTGTATCAATATTTAAATTAAAAATATAATTTTCCAAATCCAAAATAATTACTTTAAGTTTACTCTTAACCTGCGGACAACCCTTAATGGTTTCGCGAGGTGTCATTATAAATGAATTGTAAATTTTTGAAATTTTTTAATGAATAAATTTAAAAAAAAACTTAGGAATTTTTTTTTGTATTAAAGCTATAGTTTTTACGATATTTTTTGTTTATGAACAATAGTTGTGTTTTGTTGCTCACATTTAACATGAAGACAAAAAAAGCATATCACATTTTTCTATAATTAATGAAAAAACATTTTAAACGTGATTAGTGTCTAAAAAATTTGTAAAACAACAGCCACAGCCCAAAGAAAGCAGAACGATTTGAACGGACTAGTTCACTATATAGTATTGAACTACAATCGCCGACTCACTAAAATGAACGATCATCTCTAAGTTAGTAATGCTACGTTTCCAATTGCATGCTTTGAGCAAATTATGATGTTTGGACGAAAAAAATATATGGGAAAATTTATACAAAACAGTGTTTTCTTTCAAAACACATGCAAAAGACGTTCAGTGGAAACGTAGCCTTAGGATGTAAAATTTTTATTGAGTCTTCTTTTTCGATTACATTGATTGTCTTAAATACTATGAGAATAATAACATTCTTAGAGCTATGTGTCTTAAGGCTTAATTACTTGAGCGTAAACGTAAACGGGAACTTCTGTATAAAAACTTACTTAAATTACGGAAACAAGTCATATGGTTTGACAATTACAACGTAAACAAACGAAAAAACTTGTTTATGCTTTGTGGTTATTTCCAATAATTTAAAAAAAGTGGAAAAAATTAATTAAATTAAAAAAAGTATTTTAAATATATAAGAGTATGAATCATTTCTTCAAGATGAACGTGATTTTTTTTTGGACATAGCTGAATTGGTTGTTGTTACGATGGTTAAAGTTTCCATGGATTTTGATTCAAATGGAGATGTTTCAACGGTGGGTGTATCAATGTTAGTTTTTTCGGTGGGTGACATTGTACAAATATTTCATGAATTTTGTAAAAATCCGATGGGTGATGGTAGTGGAGATTAGGGATGCCAATCGGGATTAATGTTTAAAAATCCCGGGTTTCGGGATTTTTAAAATCTCGATCCCGGAATTTTTCGGCATCCCGGGATTTTAATTTTTTTAATATTATTTCCTTAAATAAATAATTTTGTGGTAAAATAAAACATTTTTTGTATTTGTTTAATAGTATTTTATTTAATAATACGTATTTTATGTATGTTTAAAAGGAATTCATGTAGTAAAACAAAAAATAATAATTACATTTTATGTAATTGTAAAAAATAACAAAACAAAAAACTTATTTATATCAATTTAAAATTGATTAATAACATTTTGATTTTATTTTAAACAAAACCTAGGTCAAATTTTTTATTAACATACGAGTTTTTCATTGCGTGTTCAAATTAATTCTTAAAATGCTGATTTATACTTCAAAAATACTGTTTATTGTTTTAAATAGCTTCTTAGTAAAATCAAGGCGTCTAAAGTTTCATCGGATAATCTTGATCAAATTTTGTTGCCAACATACGCTGCTGTTGAAAAGCATCTTTCGCATTCTACGCTCGTTGGTAAAAT
This sequence comes from Eustalomyia histrio, assembly GCA_949748255.1. Lineage (NCBI taxonomy): Eukaryota > Metazoa > Arthropoda > Insecta > Diptera > Anthomyiidae > Eustalomyia > Eustalomyia histrio. The sequence continues at coordinate 160,116,100 of OX456523.1, forward strand.
GATTTGTAAAAAGCTGTATGCAGATTGCAAATATTTACCTCTTGCACCTCCTGAAAGAAACAAGTCGATTTCTTTGGCAAATTGGGTGTCTAAATCGTTATCAGTTGCTTTAACAGATTTCATTGGGACTTTACATTGTTTAATTTTTGTAAAATTGAGTCATTACTGTCTTCTTCTAATTCCTCATCTGATATGGAGTCATCAATTTCATGTGACACCACATAAACATTTGAATCAGCTCTTTTTGTAAGACGAGTTACTAATTGTTTTAATTCTGTTTTTATTAGAATCATGTCTAAATTGTCATCAAAATCTGATTTATTTTTGGATTTTTCAAAAATTTTAAAATAGTTGAGTATGCTGTTCTTCTTTCTTCTATCCTTTTCCGGAGAGATCTATACAATTCGCTACTTAAGTCACACTTCATTGTTGAAATTTGTTTCAACATTAATGCCAAGGCAGCATCAGCTTTGCACAAGGTCATATCGCTACCACATAGAGCTTCAAGAGTAATTTTAATAGGATTTAAAATGTTTACCATTTTTTAAGCAAAATAAATTCATCATCTGAAAAAGGTTGTAATGTAATGTAGGTCCAAATTCACCTAATCTCTCTTGTAAATATTTAGTGCAATTAGCAGCAATGAATGACTACTTTACGTACTAAACCAATATTAGAAAGGTTTCCATTGGTATGTCAAATTATGTTCAAAAAACGTATGTTTGAAGTCGACGTCCATTCATCGAACGTTAGGCTAAACTTGTGCCCTTGTAACTTGATTTTTGCGATATGATTTATCATGTTTTCCTTGCATTTTAGGTAAAATTCCAAGAATTTGCTCTTGACGGTTTCTTTAGATTTTGGAACTTCAAATCCACGCGCTTCCAATGATTTTCGTAGATCCTTGGAAGTAATAAATATTGAAAATGGTAAAGCATCAAGCGCAGTCAGTCGAGCAATAACTGTGGAAACGCAAAATCTGTTCTATCAAAATCTGTCGTCTTTCTGCAGCTTTATCATATGAACCTAAATAAAACAAAACAAAGTTATCGAATTCAGATTTTAAATGCTCAAATATTTACACCCATGTGAGTTAGTAGACCTTTTGTAGAGCCGCCATTGGTTTTTAAAACCTTTTTACTAATTTTGCATTTAGCATAAATTAAACCAAAGCATTGATTAAACCAAAAAATGGTACCACACAGAACTCTTGTCTGTGTTTTTGGTTTTGTGTTCCTGAAAATTCATTTTACATTTATAATTTTCAAAAACGTTTATAAAATTCTTTTATTATTTTTATATTGTAGTCTTTGGCGGTGTTTCAAAAATGAAAACACAACTAAAATAATAGTAACAAAGTTATTATTTTCCAAGGTTATGTATTTTTTTTGGAAACACTCATTAATTGTATTAGTTAATAAATGAAATAAAAGAAACGTGTTATTAAAAACATTAGTAATTTTATCAACATTTACAAAATTTTCCATTTAAAAATAAAACAAGTAAGAGCGGCTAAATTCGGCTATGCCGAATCTTATATACCCTTCACCATGGTTGGGAAAAACTGAAGTTTATATATGGACATATATGGAATGGACAGATTTATATACGGACGCCTTTAAGAGGAAATTAACCATTTAGTTTGGTGATAAAACTTGGACTCGGGAATATTTATGGTATTTAAAAAAGAATTTATGTTTTGGGCATAACTTTTTTGTATCTGAACCGATATTTCCGAGTTTTTCAGCAAATATGTTATACTAAAGATTTTCGATCTTTTGCTATATAAGACGTATCCATAGGTCATATTACAGCTCTAGAATAGTGTTTGTTGTTTGTGTATAAAAGGTGAAGAGGTGAAAGAATAGAATTTCAACAAATCGTTAAAAGAAATCACTAGAACTGCATGTGTTTTATTTCTACAAAAACGTTTGATTTAGCTGGCAAATTTGCATTTGGGATTTTATTCCGCTTTTTTATTAAAAATATTTTTTATTTCTTTAGCTTAATTTTAAAAATTTGAAGGAAAATAGTTTATAATTTTTTTTTATAAATTATTATAAGTTATGACCTAAAAAAAATGTACAAAGAAAAGTGAATTGACCGGGATTCGAACCCGCGACCCTTCCTCCTGTGGTGAAGGGTATAAAAACGTTTGTATTTTGTTTGTATCAGAGGGTTTTTATAAAAATTTTGATGTTTTTAGCCTATTTATGGATTATTTAATTATTAATATAAAATTTTATATAAATTAATTATTAAATGTTAAAAAAAACCAAAAATAAACAAAAAAAGTCTTAAAGAAAAAAATAAAAAATTTACAAAAAAATAAGTGAATTGACCGGGATTCGAACCCGCGGCCTTGGGGTAAAAAAATATTTGTGACATAGCGTCTATACAACTGAGCTATTGAAGCTCACACAAAATCATCGTCAATAGAAGTACATATATAAAAGTCTTCGTTCATTAGAGATTTGTTTAGTTTTTATTTAAATGACAAATCTTTGTATGTGTCTTGTTTGTGTATAAAAGGTGGAGATGAAAGAAAAGAATTTTAACGCATGGATGTGTTTATTATGCGTAAGATTCTACATACATATTAAACAAAGGGATTTTACGGAAAAAATTAGAGGTAGTCCTGGTTTTTTGCTAATATCTCAGCCATTTATTAACCGATCTGTCTGATTTTTAATAGCCAACAGAAATGGATCACATGTAACAGAAATAAAAAAGAATCAAGTCCTCATCACGTCTGGGTTCTTCGGAAAACCAATTTCAACACACAGACGGACAGACGGACATCGTTAAATCAACTTCGCTCTTCATAAGGACCCAGAATATATATACTTTATAGGGTCTAAGATCAATATTGTAGATATTACAAACGGAATGACAAACTTATATATACCCTTCCACCTGTGGTGAAGGGTATAAAAAACTACATATAAGTATTTCTGTACACTATGGACTCCAACAAAACGGAATTGCTGTTTGACAACTGCTGCATATTATTTTCTTTGACGTTTCTATCACAGTTTTATGTAAATAGATATGTACTAATGGCGTTTTCTTGTCTGACAAACAAGGTAACATTTTATCTGCCTTTTACCAGAAAACTGCATTTTTGTGGTCTTTTCTAAAAAAAGGCGACAATTTGAAAGGGTCACCTGTACTGTTTAAAAATTTTGCAAAAATGCAATAATGTTTTCTTTGTGCACTTTAATTTTTATTATCGAATTGTCTATTGTTATAATAAACATTAAAATGGAAAACACTACAATTTAATTTTGTTCTCTAACTTTTAAAATAAATTTTATTAATTTTGCAAATTTGTTTTTTAATAGAGTTGTAGACGTATTGAGTATTCCGGTACTGAGTACTCGATTGCTTCTATTTTTTAACACTCAATACTAAAAAAGAAATTAAAATACTATAAATAACAATTAAACAAAAATAAAAAGTTAAATAAAAAATTTAAATATAGAAAAAATAATGTATATTGAATTCAAAAAAACAAAAAAGTATTGATTACTATCGAGTACTTGGTTGAAAAGTATTTAGTAGTACTCTAATTTTTACATTATTCAGCTCTTTAAAACAGGGTAGAATTTTTTGTTTTTTTTTCTGGCCACAAAAAATTCAGTACTTTGAAAACGCGATGGCAAAATATTACAATCTGAAAAGGCATAATATTTTTCAGATAAGAAAACACTTTAAGAATATCATACTTTATTTTTTCAGTTTCACCTCTAGATATAAGATTATTAGGAGCTCATCAACCGCTCTCTGCAGGACGCCGTTATGATCTTCTGTGTCAGAGCGCAGGTTCACGCCCGCCCGCTGTTATAACATGGTGGTTAGATGGAGTACGGCTGGAAAAAACGACAGAAACTGTAAGTATATGTCTGACATAGAGAAAATCCTTATACCCTTTATGATAAAATACATTACATATTTATGGCACCGTTAAGTCGTGTTAGTTTGCAATCAAGAACACGTCCAAGCATACCCAGTAAGAATGGTGCTTACTGTAAGCAGTTTCGTAAGGTCAAAAATGAAAGTAATCCCTTACAAATCCGCTCACATATGCCATGATTTTTATATGGCAAATTCTCACTTGGAAGCACTTATAACAACTTTAATTTCATGGCTTTAAGTCAGCGCATTTTCCACGTCTCTTATAAATTAAACTGAAGAAACAATTTTTATTAAAAAAAATTATTGACTGTTGAGTGTTTAGCTCAACAGTACTTCTTTATTTGATCAAGAATTCACAAAAAGCACAATTTCTTACTAGCTACCATAATTTATGGTGTTCTGCACAACGTCATTCTGCCAATGTGTTGCAATTGGATATTGGCTTGTGTGAGGAAACTGATGTATTGCGTTAGTTCGTCCAGCATGTGAACTTAAACTACGTTCTTTCACACGTTGTTATTTGATCCCATGTTGTTGTTATTTGATCTCGTTAACAATGATATTTGATATGACAGAAAATTTCATTGTTATTTCATTTTATTATTTTGGACTTTAAAATGTATTTTGTGTTAATTCCTCTCCCTTTAAATACTATCGTCCCGATTGTTCAAAACGCGTGAATGTCGTAATTGCTGCAGGTTTTTTCTCGATAGAAGCTTTAACCTCTGCTAAGATTTTATCTGTGTTTGAATTTGTAATTATAGCTGCTTGCTTTGGTGGGACCTCATTTCCCCTGGTGTCTTTATTTTTACATAGTCGGATAACTATCCAACCGATATCGCTAAGAATGGAGATTGTCAGCAGACTGGCTGATGTGAAGAGTATTTAATCCTTATCTTTGAATAGTTCTAGTCTCTTAATGTTTCCAATATTTGTTCTGCCGAGTCTTTCAAGGGATAAAACTTCTTCGGTTTTGGAACTTATTGATCTTGGCTGCAAAAAGCTAGAAAGGGTTTATTTCCTGTTTTTTCTTTTGAATAGAACTCCTGACCATTAACTTGGATTGTTGTATTGTGGTATTTAATGAGGTACGTTCCGTTTAGAGCTATTTCTTCCTCATTCACTTTGAGTTTTCCATTGTACTGGTTCAGCAACAGTAGATCACCTCCAATTTCTTCTATAGTGGGGATGTGTTCATTGTTTATTTGTGTGCAGTTCCCTACTCTGTTCTTAATTAGGCTTTTTATACAATTACTTTCTCTTAATTCTACCAACTTCTCTTTATTACAAATATTTATGTCATTGAAACTTTTACAATCATTTTTTATGGCAAACAAATTTTTATTACATTCAAGAATTTTGTTGAATTCGATCTTGTCCATCATATTGCCAATTTTAACTGGTTTTGCAATTAAGATTTTACAGATATTATCGTTAGTTATTGGAATGCTTAAAATATACAAAAATTTCTTTATTATATGTTAAATGTTCTGTAATTATATTTCTATAAAAACTAATTTGTTTTGCAATATTTCTCCTAGTTTATTATTCCAATCTTCACTTTTTATTTTCGATATTTCGTTCGTCATATTAGAAATTTCTTGTATTCTGTTAATAGTCAAGTCGTTATTGATCATCCGTCGGTTATTTTTTCCATAAAATTTCGACGTTTTTGGTTTAAGATTTCCAAATCATGACTACCTTGAACCGATCGCCTAATTTTGTTCCCAATATTTTATTTGCTTTTACAGAGATAAGTTGTCCTGGTAGATAGTCTATAATTGTTTTTTTCCTCTTGTTATGATAAGCTAAATCTTTTTATTGCTTACTTTTCAGCCTTTCAACCTTGTAATTTCGTGAAGAAAAATCGACGGTACGTCCGAAATATAAGTCGACTGGTTTCCTATTGATTGTCGAATGAAATGTGTGGTTGTATTCATTCACGGATTTTTCAAGCAACTCCTTAAAAGTCCTAGACGTCCCCTCTTTCTTTAAACATATTATGATTTCCACCAATGTGGAGTGAAAACGTTCCACTTGCCCATTTGCTTCACTTCTATATGAAGGAGTAGTGAATACGTTTATTCGCAAATCATCTTTCATCATGAATGATATAGATGCAGAGTTCAAGGAGTGTTCATTGTCCATGACCACATACTTCGGAACACCATACGAAAATAAGAGCTCCCTAAGGTGTCTTCGGACATCTTCTATTAATCTTCCATTCAGTATTTTTACTTTCGCGTACTTGGAAAATTGAAGTTAAAACTAACTTTTTGTTAGTTGAAAAAATGTCTACGTGTACCGTATGTCCAGGATAAGTTGGTATGGGAGTTTCCATTTTAAAAAAATTGAAGTAATTTTAACAGCAGTTAACAAGCAGTCTCTTTTTACAGAAAGTATATCACGGTATTTAGGGAAAATGGGTCAGTTTTTTTCATTGGTTCGTTTTTGTAACTCCATGTACTGATTTTTTGTCAATTTTAAATCCAGAAAAAGTGCTAACGCTTCATTTGGGTAAAATTTATGATCTTTAATTAGCGTAGGAAAGCTGTTGAAAACTGTTTTTGTGAGACTGGGGTTCGCTTCTACTATTTTCTCAAAACAAAACAGACAAAAGTCTTTCTTAACTTTTTGAAAACAAGTTAATTTTCCAACCATTTATTGTGAAATTTAAAAAACTTCTCCTTACTACCACCACAACCTTAATAACTTTTTTTTTTTTTTTAATTTTTCAAAAAAATTTTCTCTTTTTTTGTTTATATCAAATTGTTGTTCATCGCAGAAATTAAATCTTTTTTATGAATAAATACGATTCATTTATATTTCAATTTTTGTTTTAACTCAAAATAAAACCTTTTTGTTGATATAAAGGTAGTCACTACATTATCAAAAAAATGGTCTCAAATGTGCTTTTCGAGATGAAAGAGTAATCGCAACAAGTTGAAATTTTTACAGTAGATAGATATTGATATTTTTAATTGATTTCTTGCAAAAAGTGAAATTTTAAAAATTTTGAGTTATTACTCTCTTGTTGATCAAGTGCGATATGTTCTTTCTTTATGTAAGACACTGAATTCTTTATTAAACTTTAAGACCTTAAGTACTAAATATGAAATTCTTTAATATTAGCGAGACCATCTGCAACTATCGTTGCAGGATGTGTTTATTAGCTGTGTGTATACAGATAGCATGATCAAATATCATACAGTATCTTTAGAAGGTATTACGTGTGTTTACTCGTGGGGAAATATGAACAAATATACTCATAAAATAAAACCTTTATTCTTCGTATTTTCTTTTATTTTTTGAGTTTGTAATTAAAATTACTTCTTATTTTGTACGACTCGTATCATTAATTGTAGAAGCAATTTTAAATATTTTTTAAAAATATAGAGCAATTCCATATGAAAGCGATCACCTTTTGGACGACCCCTCTCCGATTTTAAAATAAATAGTCTCAATCGATTGCCCAGCAAAAAATAATGTACCTACATATTTTATTTTTTTTTTATAGTGACTGGTTTAGTGGTGGTGTACACCACTGTCATGTGACAAAATTGAAAAATTCTTCATAAGGGACCTCATTGAAAGCGATCGCAACGAGTGATAGCTCGTTGGAAAGGTATTGAATCAGGCTTTAATTGAAAAATAAAATTTTCTAATTTTTCTCAGAAATTTACCTTTTTTCCCATGAAAATTAAATTTTCCCATGAAAATTAAATTTTCCGATTTTGCACAGAAGCTCCTAAATTTTCCGGCTAATTTTATTTTTTTTGGATTCCTCATAATTTTTGCTTTAAGAATCAGCAATAAAAAAATGGGCCCCGACTCCTTGTTTAGACAGGAGAAGAGCATTTAAGAGACCACCTTGTTCTCATTGTTTTTATATTTTTTATAATTGAATTATTTTTAATTATTTAACATTATTTTATTTTATTATTAAAAATACATTTTAAAAATTATTTTACAGTTAAAAATACATTTATGAAGAAAAAATGAATTTTTTTTTAAGAGCCCCAAGTTGAGTGTGTAGTGAATATGGTCTGCCTGCCTTCACAAGATTGGCCATAAATCCATGGATAATAGCAGCAGTGGCATGTAATGGCACACCAAACCCGACTGAGGCTACAGGTCATAAAATGTTTTGTAAATTTTTTAAATTACCAGGTAATAAATATTTCGCCTAAAATGACACGTGCAGAAACAAGTCATAAAACACGGATTTTTCATAAATATGGCGAAATATTTATTACCTGGTAATTTAAAAAATTTACAAAACATTTTATGACCTGTGGTCGGCTTATTGGCAGTAACCAATTAAGTCCCTCTTTAAAAAACATTTTATGACCAGTAGTTCACGCAAATTTTCCTATTAAAGAAAAGCAAATATCGCTTATTTTTTTTTACCTATTTTTTACCAAAAAATAAATATAAATACTTCACACACTCTGAGTCAAATTTCAGTTGAATACTAAACGTGGAAGTGTTAAAGTGTTTTTTTTGTAAAGTAAAGAGTGAAGCTGTAAAGACAATTTAAAGTAAAATGAATAAATTTTGCTGCAATCCGTTTAACAAGAGTGGACATCGTTCGAAAAAGATAAAAGTATTAAAATTAACTGGTGTTTCGAAGCGATACATGAATGAATTAAATATACAATACCGTGAAGAAGCACAATTCATTTGCCCCAAGTGTAAAATCGATTTGTCTCAACAAGCGAATGCATTGAAACAAATGCAACCACAATCCGAGAGTGAAATGACAATTGAACAAAATGTTTCATCTGATAGTGAGGCAGACATTCCGATGGTCAATATGTCTTTGAGTCCTTTGAATGAGGCTATTACCACTTTAGGTGAAACGCCTATTAGAAAAAGAAAGTTGCGAAGTGAAAAATACAGGAAAGATAAAAAAGGCAAGGTTATGAGTGCAATCGCGACAATATTTGACGAAGGCTCTGATAACGAATGCAGTCAAGCAGATGACGTTGATGGCGGCAAACAAATGATTGAGCAGTTGAAAAGAAAATTCAATTTAGCGACCACTTTTCCGGAGAAATATCTCATTTTATCTGTGCTGCCTCAATCATGGTCTATACGCAAGATTTCTGAACAGTTTCAAACATCTTTTTACATCGCGAGAAGAAGCAAAGAATTAGTTCGACAGAAGGGCATATTGGCGACTCCCACCAAGAAATTTGGCTGAAGGACCCTCAGCGAAGCAACGGTGAAATTGATTCAAGATTTTTACTGCAATGATGACAACAGCCGCGCCTGCCCAGGTACACGTGACTATGTTATCACACGTGAAGATGGAGAAAAAGTACATAAGCAGCGCAGATTATTATTATGTAATCTATCCGAAGCATACCATCAGTTCAAAGAGAAATACCCAGCAGAAAAAGTGGGATTTTCTAAGTTTGCCATCCTACGACCAAAAGAATGCTTGCTGGCATTAGACAGGCACGGAACGCATTCAGCCTGCGTTTGCATGTTTCATCAAAACATCAAATTAATGTTCTTTCCATGCAAGAAATTGAAAGTATTTCACGGTGAAATTGAAACATATAGGGACCTCCTGTCGAAGTCGTTGTGCGCATACCCCACGGAAAATTGTCATCTGTCCAAATGCGACAATTGTCCGCAGATTGACGAGCTAGAGCAATATTTGGCGGAAAAGTTTGAACAGCTGTTAATTCAGGAGGTGCATTTCAAACAGTGGATAATTAGCAGCGGCAGATGTTCCCTTGAGACCGTGGTAAAGCAGATTCCGGAATTCATCGAGGAATTCGGATTCAAGTTGAATGAACTGAAGGCGCACCATTTCATATCCGAGATGCAATCGAAATTTCTAAAGGAAAGTAAGGAGAAATTAGCCCAAAATGAATTCATTGTGATAAGCGACTTTGCCGAGAATTACACTTTTCTCGTTCAGGATGAAATTCAGGCTTATCACTGGGCAAACGACCAGTGCACGGTGCATCCTTTTTGCATTTATTTCAAAAACGAAGATAACGAACTACAGACCGTAAGCCTTGTTGTTGTCGCGGAGGGTTTAGCTCATAATTATGTGTCCGTTTATTTATTTCAAATGAAACTGTTTGAATTCTTAATATCAAAATTCGATGCAATCGACAAAGTAACGTTTTTCTCAGACGGCGCGGCTTCTCAGTACAAGAATAAAAAACATTTTTACAATCTTTGCATAATTGAAGAAGAACAAAACTGCAAAGTCGAGTGGCACTTTTTTTGCGACGTCCCACGGTAAGGGCCCATGCGATGCGTTAGGGGGAACCCTAAAACGCATGGCGACTAAGACAAGTTTGCAAAGGCCATATACTGACCAGATCTTAAATGTACAACATTTGTTTTCGTGGATTCAAAGCAAGGAAATTGCCATTAACACAGTTTTATGCACTCAAAAAGAACACGATGCCATGGAGCGACGACTTCAAAACAGATATAATAATGTCAAAACTATAACTGGAACGCAAAAGTTTCATTGCTTCAAAGCAAGTATTTCTGATATGTCAATTAATGTAAAGCGGTACTCTTCGTCTGCCGACGTGCTAAATTTATAGTTACTTTAATTTTATAATGATGCCAAGACAATTGAAATTTTTAATAAATATTGTAATTAAGTATAAGCAGCAAAATAAGAAAGATTTTTTCTTCATAAATGTATTTTTAACCGTAAAATAATTTTTAAAATGTATTTTTAATAATAAAATAAAATAATGTTAAATAATTAAAAATAATTCAATTATAAAAAATATAAAAACAATGAGAACAAGGTGGTCTCTTAAATGCTCTTCTCCTGTCCAAACAAGGAGTCGGGGCCCATTTTTTTTATTGCTGATTCTTAAAGCAACAATTATGAGGAATCCAAAAAAATAAAATTAGCCGGAAAATTTAGGAGCTTCTGTGGAAAATCGGAAAATTTAATTTTCATGGGAAAATTTAATTTTCATGGAAAAAAAGGTAAATTTCTGAGAATTCAATACCTTTCCAACGAGCTATCATTCGTTGCGATCGCTTAAGTAGTTTTTTTTTTAAACAACTTTCAATGAGGTCCCTTATGAAGAATTCTTCAATTCACATGACAGTGGTGTACACCACCACTAAACCAGTCACTATAAAAAAAAAAAAAAATATGTAGGTACATTATTTTTTGCTGGGCAATCGATTGAGACTATTTATTTTAAAATCGGAGAGGGGTCGTCCAAAAATTTGCCAATTTTGATCGTTTTCATATGGAATTGCTCTATATTGTATTAAAGAACTTGGGCTTTGTTAGCGCTTAGTAAAGTTTTCATTTTAATTGAGCTCAAAATCAAGCCGTAGGATTGTTTTTTGTGGTAAAGTGAGCATTTAAGTGTTAATCTAAATGTAAAACCACAACGAAAATAAATAAGCTACTGAAAGTGCAAATACAATCCAAGTAGTTTTTTTTTGGAAAATCATTGACTATAGCTTTTTATTGTTCATATGAAGGGTCGATTGATCCAAGGTGATAAATCTGTGATAGATAAATGAGCGCCATGTCACAAAGCTGGCGTATAATATAATTCAGTGTCTGAAAAGTGGTAATTTCTGTAAAATTACCAGTGTCCGTAATATTAAAATGGTGGCAAAACATTGACTGGTTCTTTCCGGATATATCATGTAACTAAAGAGAAATGCACATAACACCAATGTAGACTAAATAAATTTGAACTTTTATAGCTGAAATAATGACAGAATAAAAGAATGTCAATTGGTGGGGAAAACACCTCGACTGTTGCAAAGCTGACATAATACTGAACTGATTTAAACAGTACCGAATTTGTGACTGCAGAAATGATGACATAACACTAATCTAGTTCAAAAAGAAGTGATTATGCAATTGTTTAGACATATAACTATTAATTCAAAATGAATCCAATATGCATGATGAAGTGTCAATGACAGGCGAATCAAGCTGCCCGTGACTGACTAATACGAGTAGGTATCAAAGAAACAGTTAGGGGGGGATGATCCCTAAAAATTTTGATCGACGACTCTTTTCTCTTAATCTTGTTAACATTTTATTACAAAATTCATCAGACTAAAATGTATAAAAATAATTTTTCACTTAACTCCATTATGGACACTGTTCTATTTAAACGACTACATAATTGAAATAGCTATCTGTTTTTAAAATTTCTTAAGTAAAATTTAAGTCAAAAATCCTAATAAGTTCTTACTTAATTTGTTTAAATTATATTAGTCCATTTTCCGAATTATTTGAACAAAAATTTTTAAAACTGTGTGATTAATTTATAATCATTTTTAAGGAATAATTTGATATTGAATAAAGTAGAATATGATTTAATTTAATTTATATTAAATTAATTTTGTTGCGATAGAATAATTTGTTTTATGATTGATTTCGTGAAATGTATATCAAATACACCATTTTTTTTAATGATTTGTTAACGTTGATTCAATCATTAATATTAATTTAAAACATCACAAAAATTGCATAAGAGTCAAAAATTCGCGAAATCGTTCACTTATGCCACTTATGTTTTTAGCCGTATAAAACCTGATACTGACTTTTAAGTCTAAAAACTTTACTGAATCAATTGAATTTTCTGCAAGAGAAAAACAACTTAAATTTAAGAACGTCTATTGGACAATTTGGTTGAAATCTTTAAATAAATAAATAAATATACATGAACCAAAAACGATCGAATTTAATAACATCGTTAACTTAAAAAAATTCTTTTTGAATTCGCACTAATTCCATAGTTTTTAATTTGCGAAATATTAATTTGTTAATTTGTTTAAATTACTAAATTTTTATTAAAACATTAATTTATTAGGAGTATATTTAATATGCATTTGCAATTTGTATTAAATGAATATATTAAATAAAAGTTCATTTATTACATATAAAATACATTAATTCATAAACAATTTATTTTAGTTCATGAATCAAAAACAATTTTTTTTAATAATTTTTAAAAATCCGATTTTGAGAATAAAATTAAAGCATTATCGTGAATAGGACTGTCTGGGGCAGACTTGCCTCCACAGAGCTGCTTTTAATCCCACCTATAATTTGGAAATTTTTAATTAATTTTTTGTTTAATTAGGTTAGGTCAAGAAGGGTTATGCACCCAAGGGACGCAATTCCACCAGGAGACTAATGCGATCCATTGTGAATCCCTTCAGTATAGAGGAGGAAAAAAGAGAAAGAGATGTAAAGAAGAAAAAAGTTGAGAGGTCCGAAGAAATAAAGAAAAGTACGTAGGACAAGACTCCCTCTACAGTCCCCTCATCAGAAATAGCCGTCCTATTTCCCTGATAAACCCTAGTAGATTGGCTGGATTACATCCAGCGATACACCCCAGTTCGTTGTGAATCCTATCTCCTAGCCATTTCTGCCTGAGACCTTGCATCCTAGGACAGTGGCACAGTAAATGCTCTACCGTCTCTAGCTCCTTAACATCCCCGCACAGTCTGCAGAGTCCGGTATGGTATTATCCCATTTACTCGTAAAATCCCTAACAGAACAATGCCCCGTTAAGAACCGTATAAGGTTCCTGAGACCACCCCTATCCAATCCTAGAAGAACCCTGGTTGCCCCTGCGTCCAGTGCGGGTCATAACGCCCTTGACACCCTGCAATCCACTCTATTCCCCCAGGACAGGTTAACGGCATCACGGAACCTTTCCCGTATCACCCGATAGTAGTGACACAAGGGGGCTTTACACCCTGTCCCTTACCCCATCACAGAACCATTCCCGTATCACCCCATAGTAGTGACATAAGGGGGCTTTACCCCCTGTCCCTTACCCCTAAGTCCAGACTCGAACCCTCTCTCGCGAGTTCGTCCGCCACCTCATTGCCATCCACCTTGCAGTGTTGGGGTACCCAACACAGCCTTACTGTAAATGCAACCATGAACTCCCTCAGAGCATTCCAACCCAGAGCATTTCTACACCGTGTAATTTGTCAATGCCCTAAGCGCACCTGATTGTCAACGTAAATTGTCACCACAGACCCCCCAACGATGTGATACAGTATCACCTCCGTCGCCCTCCAGATCGCTAGAATCTCAGCCTGGAAGGCACTGCACTCATCCAAGTCATACTCCTATGATCCGAAATTCCCGCCGGAATACTTCCCTGATCAAGCAGACCCATTTCGTATAGAATTCTTGTGTGATCATCCCGCTAAGGTATAATAAACGAAGACTCATAGAGTCTAAGTAAGCATCTTCCTATAGCTGCCCACTCTCAACGCATCCCACCAAACAGTGCATCAGTAAGTGAGAACAGGCCGTAACTCCGATGTGTAAATCCAGTTCACCATATCCGGTCTTAGCCCCCAATTCTTACCGATGGAGTTTCTGCATGTGTAGTAGGCATTGAGTCCCCTTTTCATTCTCTCCTGGATGTTTCTCCTCCAAGACAGTTTACAATCGAGGAAGTTACCCAAATACTTAGCACTGTCAGATAGAGTTAACTCGACGCCATCCAACACTGGCCCCTTAAAACCCTCTATCCTATACCTTCTGTAAAAAGTACCTGCTTAGTCTTAGCAGGGTTTACACCCAACCCTCTATCCCTGGCCTATGCCGAGAGTTCGCCCAACATCACCTGCATAATTTCACCGATCGTGGACAGAAATTTACCCCTGATCAGCAGAACTATGTCATCCGCATAGGCAACGACTTTCCTACCCCTGGAATCAAAAGGCCTGGGAACCGCAAGCAACCACAGGAGAGGAGATAGAACCCCCCTGTGATGTCCCCTGGCAGCCTTTCTCCTTATACTATGATCCCCAGGCTCGAGTTGATAATCCTACTGCCAAGCATGCAGACTATCCACTCCACTAGAAAGCCCTGAACACCCAGCTCCACCATGGAATCCCTAAGTGCCTTAATCTTAATATTATTAAAGGCTCCTTCTATGTCCAGAGTCGCGGCGAGAGTAAATTCCTTAAGCCTTAGGCCGTGCTCAATACAACCCACCACCTGATGTAGCACGCTCTCAACTGATTCACCCTTAAGGTAGGCATGTTGAGCGTTGCTAATGAGGTGGGTATCAATATTACTCCTAAGATATAGATCTATCAGTCTCTCAAGTGTCTTCAATAAGAATGGAGACAGACTACTAGGCCTGAAATCCCTCGGCTTTGAGTGGGCCGCCCTGCCAGCCTTGGGTATGAAAATCACCCTGACCTCTCTCCACCCCCTAGGCAGATACCTCCCACTGAGGCATTTCCTAAATATATTCACCAGCAGAAATAATGCGTCCTCCGGGATATTTCAGAGCATGGCCGGAAAAATACCGTCCGGAACCGGTGATTTATATGGGTCGAAGGTATTGACCGCCCACTCAAGCTTCTCCCTTGTGATTATTTCCTCGATGCAGGCGGACGTATAACTCGATATCACAGACATTCCATCCCATTGACCATCGTCCATACCTCCAGTTTCCGTACACCCAGGAAAGTGCGCCTCCATTAGTAAGGTTAGGCTCTCAGAGCCAGACTCAGTCCATGAGCCATCATACCTTTGGACATACCCCAGGGTCCTAGGATCCTTGGATGAAATCCGCCGGAATCTAGACAGCTCGTTGACATTATTAATGGATTCACAGAACTGCCTCCATGACAGCCGCTTTGCTCTTTTCAGATCTGCCTTATACAAATTAATATGCTCCCTATGTGTGTTCCACTCACCCGGTTTTCTCGTGAGCTTGGCCCTGTTAAACAGCCTCCTTACCGTCGTCCCTTGAACCTGAAGTTCCTTGGTCCACCATTTGGGCTGTTTACGCCTACCCGGGAATTTAACTGGGCCTATTGCGCCAACCCTGAGCGGACCCTTTCATTAAAAGAGTCCCAATTCGTCACCCTCGGGTTCCTAAGCGGATTAACCCTAGACAGTTCAAAATTCAAAGTAAAGGTTATACGACTATGGTCTGAAAAGGTACAGTCCGTTTCCACCCTCCAATCCGCAACAAGTTGCTCGTCACGGTTCACTAATGTCAGATCTATCACTGCCTGCCTACCCTTATTCCTGAACGTCGGTGTGTTATCCATATTACAGATAATAAGATTGTTAGTAGTTATAAAATCAAACATTAACTCACCCCCTTTATTAATATCAGCGCTCCCCCACTGGTTATGATGTGCATTTGCATCACACCCCATAACCAGGATGGCACCCCTCCTTCTTGTATATGACACCAATTTTTCCACCTTTGCACCAGGTGGATATATTGCCTCGTACGGCATTAACACTGAAGCCAGTGTAAGAGTGCACTTACCTTTTTCTTCTCTATTAACGACGGTCAAATCACCGCACCTGAAAGAATGAGAGATAAGAAAATTCAATTCGTTACTCGCTGGTATACACGTTCTTACCTTGTCCTCTGCGGACAAGACAAATAGGAAATATCCCGTAACCCCTAACCCGCAAACCTTATTCCTATTTACCCAAGGCTACTGGACAAGGGATACGTCCGTCCTGGTGCTTGTGAGGAAAGTTGCTAGTTCGGCTGAAGCTGATTCACAATGGTGCAGGTTTATTTTCACCACTAACAGCTTCGTTGGTCCTGTCATGTTTCGGATACCGGAACCTGACGCTACCCAAACCGAACTTAACAACCC
The DNA here is from genome assembly GCA_949748255.1 of Eustalomyia histrio. Classification (NCBI taxonomy): domain Eukaryota; kingdom Metazoa; phylum Arthropoda; class Insecta; order Diptera; family Anthomyiidae; genus Eustalomyia; species Eustalomyia histrio. The sequence goes on from OX456523.1 coordinate 160,132,663, forward strand.
ACCAGCCTTCTCTAGGAATTTCATGGACTCCCGATCCACGGCGAACCGGAAGTCCTTCCCGTTATTCTATTTACAAACCAGTGAGGTCACAAGCCTCCATTGGTTGGTGAGGAGCCTATCGTTCTGCTTGCCTAGTACTGCCAGTATGGTTTCCACCGCGCGTATGGGTGGTCGAATCCATACTGTCACTATGGACCTGGGTGGCAATTCGGAGCCTTGTGTGTCTTCAAGCCTAGCCTCCGGGTTAAAGTAGCTGCAATTGCCAATCATGGTTGTTACCACAGTTGACAATTTTCACTCCCTCACACAGTCTGCACCATTAAAGGATACATCCTCCTCTTAGTTCGTCGACTTCTTCACCCTCTTGTTTGATGAAGAAGGCTGATCATCTCCAGATCTGACTCTCTTAATGGTCTCCTTGTTGTTGGGACCCTTAGGAGCTTCAGCCGGTGATGCCTCAGACTTCTTTTTCATTGAGCTCTATGGGCCCGGCGACCCTGGTTTGAAAGACTTGTTCCTACCCGAGCCTTTTCCCATATTGGTCTCCTTACGGAAACCAATAGAGGAGTCGGAAGGAGGATTACTAGCCTTTTTACCCTTATCCGTTGCCTTGACCATTTTGTCCACTACTACCTTGGGTGTCGCTCCTTTGCATCCGCAGCTCGTTCCGAAGACATGATCGCCTTGGTCATTGGAGCAGCACCCCGTAATGCTCACCGTACGGCAGGTTGATGAAGCCACCAGCCCTTTACTCTTCTGAGTAATGTCACCTGGCCTCACCGATGGAAGACGCAGGCTCTGTGGTCTGACTGTGAGTTGATAGACTTTGGATATCATGCTCCTCGTCAGAGAGCAGAGTCAGTCTCTTCAACCCCTGAGTACCCTCAGTTTCACCATAGGAGTCACTCGACAGTCCCAGAAGACCATCCACATATAAATCGGTCAACACTTGCCGTTCATGCTCCATGATGTTGTCATGAACGATTGAATGGGTCAATCCCCCCTTATAAGTGCTGCCCGACTCGTCTCTACCCTGGTCGATCACCTTGTCCATCGCGTCCTCTTCCTTTCCGTTCACATTCTTATTTTTAATTATAAAATTCTCAATTTTGTTCCCACGAGTAGGTCGTAAAAAACGGAACATCCACACAGTAACGGCGTGCGTGGACTAGGCAACTAACATACAACAGCGCTAAGCCATGACGCTGAGAGGAGCAGTTAACTAGCCACCAAGGCCCTCGGCACTGCCACCCTCACGTTGGCCTTAAAAGTGCATTTGTCACGCACCAGCCTCTGGTTCGCCCCCAAGGGGCGAACCCGCGTTCCGGTACGTCGTGCTATATGTACCGATAATGGGGCAGACAGTCTACGTTCCCACTACCGCCCCATTATCCTTACAAGATGAGTAACCCTTAGTTGCACACTCCTTCACCATTCATGGCCCCCTGTGAAGATGTATTAATCGCATACCTCAGCACAGGGGATTAGAACCGTAGATTGCACTTAAGCCCTCGCATCTCGACAAGATTGTTACCCAGACGAGGGTTTTGTTTAATTAAATAGCAAACATTTTTTGTTCTTTAATTTTATTAAAATTTGAAAAATATTCAGATTCTGTGATTGTATTTTTTTTTTGAGGAAATAGTTTAAAATTCATGTTTGAACTAGTTCTGCTACACATCACGTGGTGTCTAACATTAGACTAGTTATGTGTAAAATGATTCTAACATGTTCTGTTGCGCATACACTTACACCAATGCAGTGATATGGTACCCTACACAAGGTCAGAGATATGTCGCAAGTAGCTTAAAAGGTAGAAATTGCCACCTCCTAAGACAAGCCCATGTTAAAGTTACCGGTCACTTTCATATAAGAGAACCAACTCGAGGATCGGTTTCTGGCACTAGCTCTTCCGCGCGCAATCTTGCACAAACGTTATTTGGTATAGACTTTTAGAGGGGAAGATGGCCTTTCTGGTAATATAAAATCTGTTTTGACTCCTTTTGACCCACGTTAGATTTGCTCCAATTAAGGCGAAAATTTTCGTTAAAAACATACCCTAATTTAAAAATTATAAAAAAACTACTGATTAATGTAGAATAGGAAAATGCATACGCGCTAATATTTTATTTAACGGACAATTATAAAAAATTGTCCCGAAGCTAATATCTTTGAAAACAAAAAATATCAACATTTGAACTGTGGAAAAATCTAAAAAATTCATAACTTTACAAAAAACAACACTAAAGCGTATTTTTGATCAACCTATTTACTATGAAATAGTGAAAATGTAGCCTTGATTTTTTGATTCCATAGGTTCTAGGGTATCTTCTTTCAAGCCAATTGGTTTTAAAATCGATTACAAAAAAAATGATTATTGGCTTATGTACCACAGTGCGTCGTATTAAAACGTAGAAACTCTCAAAGTACGTTCAATGCTCGCGGTGGTGTGTAAATTCGGATTGAAAATTTCCAATTTGCACGGATCTGGCTCTGACATGGTCTTAATGCAACCCTCGCTTGGCCTCCCTGTTTGCATAGGCGTAAGAAGTTGAAAACAAATAATGCTATTCAGAAACAGAGCAAGCAAAGGACTTACAAATGCTAAAGATAGCAGAGTGCAGTATCAATCTAGGCATTATCAGTGAACCCTTAGGAAACAGGATTCGTTGGTATGGTATCAAGACACTACAAACCGCGCAGCAATTATGATTTCTAACAAGGACATATCTATTCTCGAAGTCTGCGAGGAAAATAATGAATTTGTATTCATTACTATAAGAGGTGTTAGGATATACAGCTGCTATTTATCTTCAAGCGAAGAGATTGGTCCGTTCTCTGAAAGATTGAACGCACTAAGTGCAAGCATTGGAACAGCCAAGGGAAAGGTCTTAATTGGTGGCGACTTTAACGAAATGGGAATTCTCGTCGGTGAGCTAATAGCATCACTCGGGCATATAACATACAAACAGTGCGACTTTTAGAAGAGCAAGAGCATTATTGATATAACCTTCGGTTCCACTAGTCTCTATAACGAATATATGGAATGGACCAAATCTACCCCGATCGAACGTCAGGAAACTTGATGTTCTCCACATTTACAAACTGTCTCACGGTGATGAGGAATATATAGAATATGAATATAGATATTGCAACTTCGGGAAAATTTGTGGATTACACCATGAAAACTATTTCCAAGTTTTGCAACGTGATCATGCCAAGGGTCAGAAAATATCAGATTAAACGTTCAGTATTCTGGTGGACCACAGAGATTGGTGAGCTTAGAGGCAAATATCTCTCAGCCCGCAGGGCGGCAGCGGGAAATCATACAGATCAATTGTTGGCGGACGAATACAAAAGATTGTGAAAAATTCTGAGATTAACTATCAAGGCTAATAAGCGCGATCGATGTCTGCAACTTTGCGGTGAGGTCGACTTAGATCCATGGGGAAGCTAAATAGGATAGTCATGGGGAAAACTGGGGGCAGTGGGTCAATACTTAATATTAAAGAACCTATTTGGGCGAACCAAATAGTTACAACTCAATTCCCAACCGAGAGAGGTGGAGGGCTTGGTACCCCCAAAATCAACACAATCGCCAATTTTGAGCCATTTAGCTATGAAGAGCTTTTTGTTGCATGTAGGAAGTTGAAAAAAGAAAAAAGTCTTGGACCAGATGGTATACCGAACGAAGCTCTAAAACTGAGTTGTGGGACGAAATTCTATTGATGACCTTCAACAAATGTGTGGATATAGGTCTTTTCCCCGACTGCTGGAAAAAGCAAAGACTTGTGCTGCTACATAAAGGTGATAAGCCACTGAACATGCCAAATTTATACACACCTCTGTGTACGTTGAATACTATTAGTAAACTGTTGGAAAGTTTGCTATTGGTACGATTGGGAAAGGAAATAGACGCTAATAGTGGACTCTCTCTATAAAAATATGGCTTCCAAAGAAGCAAAGCCATAGTAGACGTAATAAGCGAAGTCATCAAAATCGTGTCAGAGGGTAAAACCAAGCTGGAATTTTGTACTATTATAACATTGGATGTCAAGAATGCATTCAATTCATAAAAGGTAGTTTTGGATGCGCTCAAGGAAAAGAGGATAGATTCCTTCCTATACAGTATGATAGTGCAGTACCTGAATAATCGAATACTCCTCTATGAAACTGATAATGTGCTAGAGAGTTACACGGTAACGTCTGGAGTTCCACAGGAACCTACAAAGGGGTGCAAAATTAATAGGTTTCGTCGATGATATTGCATTAGTCATATCACAAACTTTACCGGAGTTAATCGAGATCTTGCACAACGATAGCCTAAGTAGATGTGACAGATGGTTAAGAAAACATGGATTCGAGCTAGCTGCTTCTAAAACAGGGCGATCCTGATCACAGATCGAAGATCGTACATAATACCAAACATAAAAATACGGAGCAGCTCCGTTATATTTGGTCGAAGTCTTCGTTACTTGGAAATACAATTGGATAGAAAACTTACGAACATGTAGATAATGTGATAATGGGAAGAAGATGAAGACTTGTGCCAAATATCCAAAAGTGGAACCCATCTGAGACAGAATATTTATGTAAATCTAGGTGTGATATTGAACGCATCAAATATGATCGATGAGGGAAGAAACATGGACATGCTGGAGCGCATACTAAGGACAAGTTGCCAAAGAGTTCCAAACCCATATTAGGGTACGTAGAAGACCCAGGAGATCCGATCCCCTAGGAAGGGGATATTGCAAACACCGGAATAGTAACGTGCTAGGCACAAAGAACCAATCAACCTGATAAAATGCTACCGCGGTACCGGGTTGATTGCGAAGCTATCACTAGAAGGAGACAGACAGACAAACAAAAGGATTTATATTATTAATAAGATCTATTTTCATGTTTAAGCCGTTATAACTTTTGCAACCTTACTAAAAGTCATTCACGCAAACGGACTAAATAAATTTTAATATCGACTTCTGTGAAATGCTATTAATGTGCCATCAGAGAAAATATAATATTTTATAACATTAATTAATCTGTATATATAAAATAATGTATATTCAAATGTATGTGAATATTTTCACCGGGATCAGGAAAACTTGTAATGATAACGGAGTGGATAAATTTTCAAAATAAATGAAGGCCCTTTAATGTTACATTAACAATCCATTAAAGAACTCTGTTTTATACACTGCATTATAATAAATTAACCTTTATACTATCATAAAAAAACCTTACACATTCTTTTTTAAAGGTTATATAGACCCCTAGAAGAAAACCTTTTTTTTTTTTTTTGCTCTAGAAAAAGTCACATTTATTTTAAGAAATTAATATCAGTATTTAGTTATTCTTTTTTATATACAAAAAGAAAAACAGAATATTTGATGCCGTAACAGAATATTTGATGCCGATAACCCTAATTTTTCAATAAATTTAACAGATTGTACCAATTTTGAAGTATATTCACTAAGAAAAATAATTGCCTCTACTGTATACAATTACTAAATGAATTTCATTTTTAAAGTTGATTGGAAATTCCAACAATTCCAAAATTCAATTCAAATTTTTCAATACAGTATCGTTTGTTTCTCTTAATGGGTCAAATACGACTGCAGGATGACATGAAGGGTAACGGTCCTTCATTGCCGTTTTCTTTAACAGATATGTAAACGGAGCTTGTTTCCGTTTATGGTCTACTCGTACCATAAACAGCTTTTAAATTAATTGTTTATTGGAATAAAACGAAAATAAATAAAAAAAATTGTGTGTTGTTACAGACGTCAAGTGATGGAAATCAAACAACCAGTACCTTGTCTATATCTTTTACTAAAACCGATGCTAGTAAACTCTTAACATGTAAAGCTTACAACCATGCTGTTTTATCAGAACCAATAGAAGATGGCTGGAAACTGGATATTCAATGTAAGTTGTAAAATAATATACACAATTATATTTACTTAATAGTTTAGTGTGGCAATTTTTTATTTCGATATATTTTAACTAAAATTTTATTACCTTAAAACAACAGAACCTATTGGAAATTGAAATCTGCTTATCATTTTAGATTTTTTTTATTAAAGATCTATTAAGAATGTACTATGTGTGCGCAGCAAAGATTCTAAGATTGAATTGAGTATTGTAGCGTATTCGACAAACCATTGTTGTCGTACCCTCTGTATGACAACTGACACCTTAACGGTGATTGGCTAAAAAGCCATATTTTTGAGTAGTCTGCGCTGCATACCTTTAACGTGGGAATATGCTTATTCAGCATATCCCATTGACAATTTGTTTAATCTTTAAGTTAGATTAAGTTTGAAATATGAATGAATGAACAGTTGCTCATCAGAGCTAAACACGAGATCATAAATAATTACTACATGGCGATCCTGCCAATTAAAAAAAATCCACAAAAATCTCTAGAAATTCAAGAATAATATTGAAAATTATCCAAAATAGAAATAAACAAAACAAAAAAACAATTAAAAATGAAATAAAATATACAAAAATTAAAAATAAACCGAACAGTAAAAGAAATTTATCATCTTATTCTATATAAAAGAAAGTTATTAGACATTCTAAATTGATCTAGGATTTTAAAAATAAAAAAAATTAAAATGAAATTGAAAAATGTGTATGTGTAATACAATTAATTACAAAAAAAAAAAACTTATTAGTTTAAGTGAAATATAAAGTTAACAAAAATAAATAAAGCAGTAAATAATAACGTAATTTAAACGTCAACAACAATAAAAACAACCAGAAGTTTAAAATGAATAAGCCGAGTTGCCCGAAGGAAGGAAGACACTGGTGTGGCCAAAACACCAGCCAACCACAATAGCAACAAAAGCAGCAGCATCAAAAGCAGCAGCAAAAACATCAGCAACAACAGAAACAGCACCAGCATTAGAGGCACAGGCAACGACAAAATTCACAGCAGCAGCAGTAGTAGGTGATATTAAATAATTTATTTTATATATTATTAATTAAAAAAAAACAGTGCAATGTTTTAATTATTTAAATTTAAAGAAAGAAATTAATTATTTAAAAATAAGGATTGAATGTAGAATTGTTAAGAATTGTTTGGAATTGTTAAAGGAATATTTTCAAAAATGGGTGCAAAGGAGTCGAAAATTACGAACCCAAACGCTAATGTCATATATAAGGTAACGGTGGAAATAGAATTTCCCAAAGTTTACTTCATCGTTATAATAGCGATACTGGCGCTCCAATTACTAACGACTTTGTACCAATTACATAAACGATCCCTTCGGAAAAATTACGTGCGCGCGGCTTCGGTTGCCAATAGGCTGGACAAAATTTAAAATTGTCCAAGTTTTGAATACTAAGAGCACCTTAAATTTTTATGATTCTGGACCAGCTATGGCTGGAATTGGGGATGATTTTTTTTATTGAGAATTGGGATGGACAAATTTAAATTTATTTTACAATACTGCTAAAATACTTGCATGGATTGGCAAGCGATATTAAAGCAGGTTAGATTATTGAAAGAAGACTTCGATAGGTACTATAAGTGATGGAATGTTGATAGGCAAACAAAGGACGAAACAATAGTAAAACACATTAGAATTTTGTGTGATAAATTGGAGAGAATAAGAGTAATACTAAACGAGTATTACCCCCGACTGACAACTGCCCATCAGCCAGCCGCCGAAGGTTTCTTTCTGAACATCGCGAAAGAGGTAACATATGAAGTGGAAATCAAGAATCCACAGGACGGGACAGATACAGGGGACAAAGTAAAAAACTACCCACAATTTTAATTGAAGATAGTGGAACGAGTTTGGAAAATAATATAGGTATGCCAAAGGCAATAACGGAGTTTCTGGGTTTGGTCACAAGGATCCTATCGTATTTTGATGGCAAACCCGAAAACCTACAAATTTTTGTGGATGCCTTGAATTTAGTGGAGTCTATTAAAAAGACTCACGAATTAGTGGCTGTTAGTATAATTAAAACAAAACTGAAGGGCTCAGCAAGGAACCTGATAGGTAGCGAAGATACTATACAGGGAATAATTGCAAAATTAAAGACATCAGTTAAAGGTGAGTCCACTCAAGTGATCACCGCTAAAATATTGAACGTTAGACAGAATGGCAAATCTGCTAACGCTTTTGCGAATGAAATAGAAGAGTTGACAAAAGCGTTGAAAACCGCGTACACCGCTGATAGATTATCGGCTTCACTGGCGGAGAAATACTCAACGCAAGTGGCTGTAAAGTCAGTCAAGAGGAATACATCGAATGAAAGAGTTC